>OY770144.1:8542105-9142105 GCA_963669345.1 Gortyna flavago
GATTTTTTAAATATGTGTATGCCACTTATCGAGGCAGGACGCAGTGTTACCGACTTTATAATGTAACTCCATATACCTGCACAAATGAACACAGCTATTTGATTTGATTTGAAGAGGTGTTTTGCAGAACATTTCCCAAGTTATAGGTATTTAAAGCCCCGTGTAACAGGGAGCGAGCCTATTGCCATCTACGGGGTAAATATCCAATCTTTCACTGAAATATTCCTGATGGAAGAGACGAGAAAAAGGAAATCTTGCGATCCGAATCTATGACCTTCATTAAGATCCGCTAATGAGACAAAACTGATTTTCTATTGTGTCGTAACACATAGGTTACGCGCGGAGCTTGACCAAGGAGTCAGTTAAACATTGCTAACTTCCACACACACACATACTCTTGCCTTCTTCTCATGGGGGTAGACAGAAACGACAGAACACCATCTGCTACGATCCTTACTTACTCCTATTGCATACACGCACACCGGTTGCGATTACTACCTATGCACCTGACCCTTTTGAAGAACATCACCAATAAGGTCACTAGGTACAGACGCCAGCTGCACATCAAGCTACTACAATCTGTCAAATATCTTTAACAGATTTACAACTTTATCGCTAAAGCGTAAGGTTCAAACTTCATTGGTAAAATTTGACAGTTTCGGGTAGCTTGATGTGCTGGCGTCTGTATAAAATGTCCTTCTCGGGCGACTTCTCCCACCGTATCGGCATTGCTAATTCACAATACTTCTTGTGCGTATCGGTGGCACGACTGTATTTTTGATCTACGCAGTAATGCGGGTGTTGAGAGACGTGCGGGTGAAATCAGATTTTATCCTGTCATTGGCCCACTCTTAACTAAAAAACGCTTTATCCGATGGTACAGAGGCCAGCACATCAAGCTACCCCAATCTGTCAAATTTCTTTAATAGATTTTCAACTTTACCTCAAAGGAATAAGGTTCATATTCAATTGGGAAAATTTGACAGATTGGGGTAGGTTGATGTGCTGGCCTCTGTACCTAGTATATTCCGGTAGCTTCACATATTTTCGCTAGAATATTGAGAAAGATGACATTGTTTCGTAAATAACATCATCACACAATGATAGTAATAATTATCTCAATGTTTTAGTTCCAATGTTCAAAAAAATGCAATACATTGGGGAGATTATGTTTTTATTCAAAATCTTCGTAGGTAATACAGAAGGAACTGCCTCGTTGGTTTAGTGTTAGCAAGCGCAAATGCTGAGCGTTGGGTCCTAGGTACGATCCCGGGTCAGGCAAAGTGTTATTGGGGTTTTTCATGAGGACGTTTTTTGTAGGAAGTGTAGTAGCCTGGTGTCTGGATATGTGGCTGTTTAAAAGCTCGTCGATCACCCATAGATAACAAACTGGTGAAATGTAATAAAAAAGAAAGAAAGAATGAAAATACGTTTATTATGTAGGTGCAGGCACAATTGATACACCTCCGTCTAACCATTAAGGAAATACCTACAGCCATAAATCAGTAATGCTAGTTCTCTTAAAGTAGACATAACGCTTTGTCGTTTTTTTCTCGCGTTACTTGATGAGATTTGCATAAGAGAAGAATGTTTAAAAGCGTCAGAATACGCAATAAAGTGTAGAACGGAAGAAAACCCTCAGTGAAATATTGCAACGTGTCATGAACTCGTTGCAAAGGATTGGAAAGTGCGGAATGGCGTTTGTAGAGCTTCATAAAGTGAACGAGGCCCAACAGTAGTAGCCCCGGGTTTTGGAATTGTGCCAAACAAAGGTCAATGGGAGACAGACCTTCAGATTCTGAAGGTTAGTTGATGTCGTTTTTGTCAAAAAATTAATAGAGCCAACTTTAGATTTAAAAAAAGTTGGCTGGTAAAACTGTTGATGTTGAAAACAACAGTTTTACTTATCGGAGCAATCAGGCTTCCAGAATCAGGTGCGCATACCACAACTGGCCAAAAATATAGAAATAATGGAGTAGTGGTAAACATTCCTTTGTTGAAATAGGCACAAAAATAACAAATGAGCCGGGTGTCTCACCCTCAAGTCTACGCCGACTCATTAGTAAAACGGTCCATCCGAAATGAGCAATTTATTAATCGAGCTTCATATTAAAATTGTTAGGAAAAGGTAGAGTGCTGTGACAAGGGCCAATATATCACTCGGATGCGCTCGCGCCGCCCGGCCACGTCCGAAGTTTTGACGTATGAGTAATTTATTGGCTAAAAAAATAAATTACCGGATTGCCCACACATTTGTTGAGCCCAAGGTGGTTGATTCGGGTGCACCCGCAAAAAATGATCAACGCCCGAGGCGCGATATTAACTCGCTACTTGCTCGCCTAAAACAGCTCATAAAACGAGTATCTTCTGATGTCTACACGAGGCATGAGATGAGAGTTTTTGAACCAATTCGCTATTGTTAATTTATAGGTTGTTGTTTGTTACTTTGTAATACAACTACCTTGCATACCGTAAACATTGGAAACAGCATCACTTTACATTGACATTCTTATTCACATCGCCAGATAACCTTTACGCAATAAACTGTTTACTTGCACTTGTTAAAAAATAATCATTATTCCGTGGGGTATTTTTCATAGGCAGTTTCCACAACATTATAATAATTAGAAGGATGAGATCTTATCTTATTATTTTTGGTACTTAATCAAATCTAATTGAATGATTAACTTTCCTTAGAAATAAGAGATTAAAAAGTACTTCATCTCGTCAAAAGCCAAAATAAAACATGAAGAACAAGATCTTTTTATCTTTTAGAATCATGAGCCTTCACCACAAAGAAAATGCTACAACATTATTTTATTGCTTGCAATAAGTCACGCAGACAGTACAAACAATAGCTAGTACCTATAATAAAACACTTCACTGAAAATATATAGGTAGATAAACTTACACAAATGAATTTCTGAAATATTCATTAAAGACGAAATGAATGTTACAAATTGCGATAGCAGCTACCAAAATTCCATTTTCCTGTCGGCTACACGTTCTGCAAGTTCCATACTTGCAGCGCGGACTAAAATATGCAGTGACATTGTACAAGCGGAATATTTGCGAGCGCTTGCAGGTACACCTGTGAAGAATTAGCACTCTGCCAAATGGAGCATAAAATCATTTTGCAGTTTCCCATGAAATGGCAACTAATAAAGAGAATATAAAAGTAGGAAAATATTTTCATTTTAATTTTCTACACAGCTTTACCTTGCATTTTTTTTTTCAGAGAATTATATACCTTTGTTATTAGATATCAAGGGCTCATTAGTTGTTTTAACTATCGTTTTATCTTCTAGAGTCTCTATTGGTACAACTAGGTACCTATACAGTTTTGCATAGGCTATTTATTTGATTTCAACAAAACATCCTAGTCGATGGGTATATTAGTATCGAAAAACTGATAAATTCCTCACATAACCACAACAGTATCTCGACGTGGAGATATATTGTCTCATTTAATATTCATATATTTGTTTTCGACGCCGTTTCGCCCTGACACTTTACCGATGGCTATGTATTAATTATTCCATGCATGAGCACGCATTCATTGAACCCTGCACTCGTCACTGTCTTTGTAAATAACGAGAGCCTTGTTCTTTCATGTCTTATTATATTATTAGTTACAAGAACGTAGCAGATAGGCACATAGTTGTATTATCGTTAGTATTCAGAATAGATAAATGATAAATTATTTTATTTCCGTAAGTAGGTCATCATATTTTAAAAATTAGATGAGGTCGGCGTTTCCTATCTGACTACTTTGAGAAGAAAGGCCGAAACAAATTCAGAGGTCGCAGTTTCTTTTAAAGTCCAGACATAATTTTGGTCAAATCATGTGAAGATGTAGTAGATTGATGCCTGAAATGGTATTTTGAGGAAAGAACCATACAGAGTGGACCTGACCGGTCAATGCACGTACGCCAGTTATGTTGAAGTACCTTAAAATAGGGGGCAAGCCTATTGATAAATTCGAGACAGAAAAACCCAATAACACTTTGCTCAAACTGGGAATCGAACCCAGGACCTCATACTTATCAGTAGCGCCTGCGACCACTCGACCAACGAGGCACTCAATAGAGGAATTAATGGCAATTTAATAGGCTGGCTTCCCCTACATGCCACTTAAACATCTTTAGGTAGGTATATGCATACCTATGCGTAGTCATAATATCTATATATGTAAAGGGTGTTATTGAATTAACGCAAAACCTCTTAAGGGATCATTGTACCTACTCATCATTATGAACAACCTTTACTATGGGAACAAACCTGAAATCACGAAAAAAAAATTAGCTGTTCCCCACATTTTGACGAGTTATGCGAACATAAATTGATGCCGAAAGAATAAAATTGCAAAGACATTACAAATAAAATAAATGTACCTATAGGTACCTAATGTAAAAGACGAAGTACACAATAGAAGTCCGTTAAAGGGCTGATTTTTCCATCGCCAGATAACTTTTATTCGAGGAATAAAACTGACGTTTGACAGTTTTTGTATGAAATAACTGTCAAAATTTCAAAATTATGCCTTGAATAAAGTTATCAGATGGTTGAAAAATCAGCCCTGAATACAGTACTGTGTTTATTTTCTTGTTAAAAGCCTATGATAATTGTATGGGTTATATTAATATACTTTATTTAAAAAAGAAGTGGAGAAGAAGGGAGAGGAGTATGTAAGGATCGTAGCAGATGGCATTCTGTAATTTCTGCATAGCCCTATGGGAAGAAGGCAAGTGTTTATGTTTTAAAAAATTGGTTATTAATAACTTCTTAATACTGTTTACCTATCTCCTGTAATATTGCTTACCAAGCCTCAAACTGGGCTGGCCATGTTTGTCAAAGGTCGGTGGAGCAGACGAGTAGAGATAAACCATTTCAAAACCGGCCAAGTGCGAGTTGGACACGCACACGAAGGGTTCCGTAGCACCATACAATATTTAACACTACATTTAAAATAACGGCAAAAAAATCACGTTTGTTATATGGGAGCCCCCCTTAAATATTTATTTTATTCTATTTTTAGTATTTGTTGTCATAGCGGCAACAGAAATACACATTCTGTGAAAATTTCAACTGTCTAACTATCACGGTTCATGAGATAAAGTCTGGTGAGAGACGGACGGACGGACAGCGGAGTCTTAGTAATAGGGTCGGGACCCTATTTTTATCCTTTGGGTACGGAACTCTAAAAACGAACGCCCCTCCACTGCTCGTTGCATACACATTTCAAATGTTTGTATATAAATTTTTGTGGAGGAACGTGCAGTTTTATAATGGTTAATCTCTACTGAAGTGGAGACAGCGTATCGGCAAGCGTAGTATGGGACGCCCCTAGCTAGATGCACGGACGACCTAAAGAAGGTGGCTGGGACGGACTGGATGCGGAAGGCGGAGGACAGGGTATTGTGGCACAGCCTGGAAGAGGCCTATGTCCAGTAGTGGACTGCAATAGGCTGAGTTGATTGATTGAAGCCTCAAACATGATCGAAATATAGAAACTGTCAAAATAATCAAACGGTACTTTACAAAAGACACTATTTCGTAGAACTCGAAACTCTCATTAACATGTCTATGACAAAATCCATCATTGGAGATTTTGAGCACTGTCAACAATAAACCTGTTTAATCCCTTATGAAGAAAGAAAAGGTTAGATGACAACAAACAGGAATATCTGCAAAATATTTTGCCAATTTTGTGTCACAATTGGTGGTCTTATTATCCCTATATCTTTGTGAACACTTTCTTTTTCTATGGATATATCTCATTTTACCACCCTAAAGCGAAAATTAGAATGTCAACATGACGCTTTTAAGTCGGATTATCCTGTTAGCGTCACAATACATGTTGTTTTCACGGGTTTTGCTTTCACTCGAGTGCTCCGGAATACGATTTGTGAGAAGCTTGTTTTTTTTTTTGTCGATCATGTTCCGTTACAGCGCGCAAATCTTAAGAGGTCTTACGTAAAAAATAGGCTTGGTTATTTTTTTTTTATTTAGTATCGTTCTTGGTTGACAGGTCTGTTGATATTTTTTATATAACTAACTTTAATTAGGTAGGATACATAAATAGACACGCATGAGACAGATAGAGGCTTGTGTGGCTAAGTAATTTTTATCAAGACGTTATTTTTATCAAGATGTAAGCAATTGTTGGTGAACCAAATTAATAAATACATAAAATATCAAACTGGATCTTTGTGTCTCAGTGTAGTTAAACCAAATTTGATAACTCAATTCTAAAAAATAACCCGTAACTTATTCCTGAAATATCCTCAAACATTCATTCATAATTTTAAGTGCTTTGTTCGCACTAGATCCTTAGATGTTAGATAACGTTGAGAATTCTATTAACACATAAATTGTTCCAAAACCCAGTCATGTCGACCACACATTAAGGTATCCCATTAAATTAACGGGAACCATTCCGAACGATTCGGAACGATGGAACGCCACAAAGTTCGTATTTCGTGCTATATGACCATAACAATCGAACCTCGTTTATTACTCGAATTAAATAATTAAGTGAATAATCGCATCTCACAATATCTAGAAATAATAACAGTTCTTTTATCACCCTTCGCGGTCACCTCTAGTTCAGTTATCTATTGTTTAAAGAGTAAAACGTCCCAGTCAGAGTGATATGATAAGAACTAGGTATTAAAATAACAATTCGTTTACGTACCTATCAGCTTAACTACAGCAAAATAATGCTCGGTATTATAATTATTTGACCCACGTGAACCTTATTGGGTTGGTTGCACCGTGTTGCTTTGGTTAACTTTAGTTTAACTGGAAAATTTTCAATACGTATTTTAACATTAGATGCAATAAACGTGCCCAAATAGCCTTTTGGGCACGTTTCCTGTTGACAGCGATGCAGAAGAATTTTTGGATGCCCTTTGATTATTTCCCCTCCCCTTTTTATATACTTGTACCTACATCTTATTATTTTAAAACTGTTAGCTTTTTAAATTATGTAAATATTTGAATCTTTAATAAAACTTAGATGCAATAATATAACACTAAATGTGTGTGTACTTTGATAGATAATTAACAAAAAGAAAAAATATTGTTCACATGAGTTCGGAGTTTTATAGCATGTTATGCAATATACAGCAAAAAAAGCAAGTGGTCATAGTCCATGTCCCGCCGAATTCGCATCTAAGATCTACACTAATATTACAAGCAGCTTTAACTGTTAACTTGCTGTTTTAGTTTAAGCAAAGAATAATATTCGAATATACACTTTCAGTAATTCGCTCGTAAACTTAAGTTGAGATAAATAATATTATAAAGTTGACCATCTCAAGTATAATTATAAGCTTAACACTCGGTAAACTTTTTCTAACCAGACTTCTAATATCACATACAGCGTCATCTTCATCTTCCTACCCGTAACCCGTTTAGGATCGGCACAGCACGTTTGCCTCCTCAATTCTCCCCTATCAACCATCACGCTATCATCCACTCCAATATCACATACAGCATCAACCTCCCAATTAAAATTGACGATTAATTAACTAACCACAGTCACCACTTTGGTGCTATCAGCCTTCGGTCAGCGGGACCGCATCGGGCGCGCATCACACCTGTGCTGTCGGCATCAAACGCACCGCCCCCCTCCACCCGCGCTCCCCCCACTCTGTATCATACGAGCCGCCTCGCATATTATACTCCCATGAGAACTAAAAAAACGACTGATGTTTTGTATAAGCTTACTAGATGTGCTGTGAGCTTGGTTGGTGTGACTTTGAAGCGGGGTTCAGACTAACGACTAAGATAGCTGATTTATTTTCTGTACTTATGTATGTATCAAACGAAAATGTCTTACCGTAAATAGGCCGTGGATAACAACTTTTTTTTTTGTTTTTATATCACCCACCTACGTTAAACTGAAAAAAAAATCAACCATCATTACCCACTGAATAAACTCCACACGTCACGGTACCTTGTACTTAATCCCAGATATAAGTAGGTACCTAACTGTTTAAAACCTATCTTCAACTCATAACAACACGAAAACATTGTTAACAACACAGTTTTATAGCCGCTTCCAGCACTTGTACATCGCTATGAATGTCCAACCAATATTATGGCCTTTTCTGATTTTATTGATTTGAAATACCTAATCCGCTGATTGATTTCTTTATTGCCCACCGATACTTCGCCGGTATTATGTTGATCCTACTAACGCTTGTCTAGGCATTAATTGAGTTAATTGCCCATTAATTGACGCCGTTTACGCGTGTCCGGGTTTTGGCACCTAATTAAGTCCTGTGGGAATACAATAGTTTGTTACGTAAGTTCGTGAGAAAAAAATATTGATATTTAATAACTAGTGTGTAATAGGCATTACTTGTCTTTAACTTTTTTCTGTCTGTTATTATTTTGTTAATCATCGCGTTATGTATGGATTTATTGGATTTAGTTGCAGAGTGAAAGGAATCTAAACTCTCTGCCAGCGTCTGTGTTCCATTCTACATTTAACCCCTCTGCCTTCAAAGCAAGTGTGAACAGGGATCTTCTGGGCATGCTCGTTCCATCATAGATATTACCCATAGCTTTCCATCAGGCGTGATTGAGAGCAGACTCATCCAGCAATAAAAAAAAAATAAAAACTTAAGCTAATCCAAAAATGTTTTCCTTTTACACACGTACAAAATAACTACTTTGATAGCTTAATAATACCAAGTTGCACAGACAAGCAGTACGTGATCATCTACCTAACATTTTCCCAACTATGTTGGGGTCGCCTTGCTGTCTAACAGAACGCAGCTGAATACCAGTATTTTACATACATGGAGAAACTGCCTATCTGACCTCCACAACCCAGTTACTGGGTAATACGATACCCCTTTGGTAAGACTTGGGACCAACGACTTAACGTGCTTTCCAAGGCAGTCTAGGTATGTAAAGATGGTCACCAATCCACGGACCAACCGCGGCAAACTCACAAACCCGTGTGGCTGTTATTACTTAGCCACAAACCCCTTTATACAGGACGGATAAGAAAAACCCACTACATCACGGGAGACTTCACTTCTTAAATTCCTATGTCAAAGCTTTTAACGGTCAGTAACTTATAGGATCGCGCTGTGAGCAATGAAATGATTTCAATCATTTCAAATTTATCCAATTGCCTTTGGGATCAAACCAGTCTTTGACAAGCGGCTGTGCGCCTTTTTAAACGAGAAAACTCAAACTCAAAGCAACGTACTCGCTTAAACCCAGAAAAGTTTAATTTTCCAAGGAATATGCGAAGCGTACTGAATGTCAAGGGTAGATACGAAATAACTATGGACGATCTTCTTTAGAAAGCTTATTTTCAGCAATGAATATGAATACTTATAGAACAGACTGTAAAGTTACCAAAGTTACTTAAAATTACTTAAAATTAAATTTTTTGATTCAGTGCGGTTAGTAAAACACCTAAGCTGTTTCACTAACCGCACTGAATCAAAAAATTTATAAGTGCCGTTTAGGTGCCGTTCGGTCAGGTGCTGTTGAAATCAGTGCTCTGTGTAGAATACCTCGACTGTGTATGGCTGATTTTAAGCTTTCAAGAAAGTTTATGTGTAATTGTATGTTTTGGTATTTTTGCCATTTTAATGTAAAGCGTCGAAGTACTTTGTAAGTACCTACCTACATCGTGAAAAAATTATAACACGTATTTAGTTTATGATAAAGTTTGAAATTACCACCAGCTTCTGGAATAACACAATTTAAAGAAACTAATTACCTTTTATATTACTCTGAATTTAGGGGCTCACTTAGTTATTTCACGACACTTAGCATAAATTGCTCAAGGCATGACTGCGTTTACGCACCACCGTTCCACCATATGTATGATAGAAAGTTATATTACTTGTACATAAATATTCTAATTGACTATCGATTTAAATGTTTCACAACATTTTGGCTGCATTCAAAAATTGTCTCGGTGATACTTGCAATACTGCTTGCAATAATGAAGGTACAGTCGAAAAAAATAATTATAAAGCAAATACCCTATGTCAATTTTCGATTCTGTGTTATAGCCAATTCATAAAACTGTCAAATATTGACATCATCATTTGCCTAGCCTTTTTCCAACTATTTTGGGGTCGGCTTCCAGTATAACCGGATGCAGCTGAATATCAGTATTTTACATGATGTCATGATTTGAATATACGGACAATTATTTAAGTAGGTAGTCAATTTGCTGAACAATTACTTTTCCTAATTTACTAATGCAATCAGCCACGCTATTATATTGCTGGCTGTTTTCTTCAATATGTAGTTCGTTCCGAGAGAAAATAATTGAACACAAACATCATTCATCAAAGAATTTGTAGGTGAACACTTGAACACTATTTAAAATCATCAAATACTGTGCCTACGTACTTACATTAAATATAATAAAGATGCCTCAACATTAAATTTGGTCCTTGCCAGTTTTGGACAGAGAGAGATGGAAAGAAAGCATGGCCTTTGCCCAGCAGTGGAACAATAATGGACACAAAAAAAAACCACTTTATTGCTAAAAAGATTACAGAGATTTTACATTGGCCCCAAACTAGGCAAGCCTGTATCTTGGGCACCAAAATGGAGGGTTTACCGTTTAAACGTTTATTTTAAGTATTTAAAAAACAGGTTCGGTAATTACTTTTTTATTTTTTTTATTTTAGGACATCCTAAAACTATACTAACATTTTAATCAGATATAGTCTCTCGGCATGAAGATTATCTTCATAAAGTCATTCTTTGTAACATCAAAGAGCGAAAATATTTGGCCGAAGTTTGTAAGGAGTTGTTGATTCGCATCTGCGTAATATTCTATGCTTTGAGATTTTGTTCGCAGTCAAAGATCACTCTTAGGAAACGCAGTCGTGTGGAAGTCTCGATGAAGGCGACGTTCTAACTTTGTGCATTTCGTTTTCAGGTGTAAGCAGTACCTACCTACAGTGAAAAGCAAAGAGAGTGAAGCGAGGCGAGCACTACTTCCAAAGGCCAGGCGGTTAACTAAACGGCTAATTTATCCAGTTGGCTGCGACTTAAACAACGTCCAGAGATCAATCCTCACATCACTATACACTTTTGGGAATACAGACGTTGCTGGCGTTGGTAAAATTTCCCACTAGTGATCCAAATTGTGAAGTCGCTACTCTATCTAAATAAATAGAGAGAGAGTATTTATTTTAACGCATGGTACGGTATCCCCAAAGAGCCCATATATTTAGCCAATGAATATGCAATCCGATAGGGGACCGATCGATCCTACAGCAATTTATCACATAGCAAGCACTCTTTACTTTTAGACCAGCTGTTAGTTTATGTAATAAAGTTAGATTTCTATAACATGTGTGTCCCCCACAAGTAGGTAAAGAAAGTTCAGAAGTAAGAAACAAGCATAAACATAAACAGCCTATAATGTTCCCACTGTTGGGACACAGGCCTTCTCTATGTGAGAGGGAGTGGGCCGTAATCCACCACTCGGGCCCAGTACGCGTTGTCAGATATCACATGATGATATCTTTGGTTCTACGAATGTTTAATGTTTATTCAGTATTAAATTAGTAAAATTATTACATACCTTCTTAGGAATTATTTACAAAGGTAATAATGTTAGATAGCTGTACTAGGATAAACCTGTACTATCACAGATTACACAAAAAAAAACGAAACATAGACTGCTTTATTACAAAACAAGGTTTAACTGTAGACTTAGGCTTAAACCATCGTGCCGTTTATGAATTTCGAATTTTATTCCGACAAAACTAAAGATCCAATTCTCAACAAAAACTGACGTTAAAACGGACTCTAAGTTGTGAATTTTGTACTTAGAACTTAAAGTTCAAAATACAATAACTGGGTCGACAGTTAGGACTCATGTAATAAGATAGATTGGGTTGTGAAAGGCTAGACATTTGTATAGCAATGGGAAAGCGTACATATAAAAGAAAGAATAAGAAAATCAAAAATCTCTTTTCCTTTGCAGATTATGTTTTTATTGCTCGTTAAAACTTTGGGTAATGAGACTGTAGTAATGATCTCCAAAGTTTCGCAAACTATGTAATTATCGTAATGAAACAAGGATGGTAACGATCGTACGCGCAGCATTTTAATGATGTGTGTGATGTCTTTATTACCATAATGGGATGAAAAATATAAACACCGACTATAATCAACCTCGGCTCGTTTATATTATTGTTACCGCATTATAAAACCCTTTAGCTTTGCCTAGAGTTTAAGAATACTGTTAATTACGAGTTAATAAGATAACAAGTTGTTGGCTGCCTGGTTGGTCTTGTGCTGGTTTGACGTCTTGAGTTCTGCTCCCAGGTTGGGCAAAGTATTATTTGGTTTTTTCATCAATAGTTTCTCAGTAGCAGCCCAGGCCTGGATCTGCCTGGTTTATGGCAATAGGCTCGCCCCCTATTACATGAGGCTTAAACATAACTGGTGAAATGTACCAGGGTACATCTCTGCCTAACCTTTTGGAGGAAACAGCTGTGATGTTATGTAAGATGAAAGGTTTGACTGCTTTATTGGTCTAGCAGATGCAAGCGTGACTGTTGAGCGTTCGATAAAGTGTGTTTGGCAAAGTGTTATTGAGTTTTATATACTGTTACAACAATCAGTACAAGCGTGATGTCTGAGGTTTATTTGAAGCCCTCTGTTACATGGGACATATAAGACAACATTATGGGCCCCCCACATTAAGCGTGCGCCGGGCGCGAGCGTTCGTCGAGCGTGTGACCGAAGTGCGCGCCGCGTAGTCAAATTGACTGCGCGGCGCCCCGCCACGCCCAATGTGGGGGGCCACTAAATAGCGAAATTTTAACCCTACACCTACCCTGTGGTCCCCAACGGTTAATCATACAGCAAGCAGGCGCTTATGTAAATAATTTAGCGTGATTTCGAATTAATGAGCTAGATATAGCTCATTAATTCGGAATCACGCTAACCCAAAAACATCAACCAGCGCTTATCCGAAAACTAAACGATTTCCCTGCTAATCCTTTACATGTGAAATTAGATACACAAACCCATTGTCGTATATTTTGTTACCCCACCTATGGTCTTGTTAAGGGTGCTGAAAATATTTATAATCACCCTACAACATTCCCACTACTGAGACTCAAGTCATTACCTATCGAAATAGACGGGTTGGTGGCTGTCACATGTCTTTAATTATTGATTCTAGGACATGTTTGTTTCCTCACGATGTTTCCTTCACTGTTTTGAAAACACCGTAAAGTATTAGATAGGTAACGTAAAGTAGTGCCTATCTGGGTTCAACCCTGCGACCTAATAAAATACTACCGGGGCCGTTACCACTGAGCTCCGCTTTTAAAAGATGACTTCTTATAAAAAATACTTTTTGTAACAAGGTAGGTAAAATAATAATGACTGAAGAAACGAACCGTGCGCTTGCAACCTCGTTGGTGCTTATTTTAAGCCTTTCATAATAGGTTCGGAAAAGGTTGGATTAAATAGAATATTGTATTTATTTTCACTTTAAAAGCTTTCTCGCTCGTTTCTTATGTCTTCGACGTTTACTGTACATAATGTGATTTTAAGTCATTATTATTTTTATTATAGTTTAGTTTTAGTTTTTATACTTACTCTAATACTTTAGTAATACTAGGAATTTTCCTCAACTTTGTAAAATACTACTTTTATATCATAATATCTATTTTAGTTCACGGGGAAGATCTTACGGTTCTTCGACAAAGGGAGATAAGCTTCTTACAGAAACACGCGGTACCTATTTACAGGGGCATTAGGTGCAGAGACGTAGGTAGTAGTAATATTATTTATTCTATGAATTTAAAGATTACAAGCATACCTACCTATCTACTTACTTTAAATAGGTAAGAATGATAAAGGTATTGTTCTGGTACACAGATTGTTAACAAACCTTTGTACTAAACAACATAACTAAGTACCAACAATCAACTAATTTGTCAACGATCATAATAGTAACATTATACAATTCACAATGAGAATCCTTGACGCCGGTTTCCATTATTACGTGTAAACATGTATGCACCTACTCGTAACTATTCGACACTTCCAAGTTCGACCTTTGTACGATCGTTTGAACCAGAACAATGTAAGTCACAGGTTTAGTCAGCAGCCCTTCGGCAGACCATAAAACGTTCGCGAACCTGAACAAAGACATCAATCGGTTCACATTTCATCTCAAATTACACGTGTTTACTCATAACGTTCGCTGAAGTTCCAGCAACAGACGGACATTCACAGCCGAGTAAGCAATATCAGGATTTAGTATTCTCCGAACTTCGCTTTAGGCAATCAATAAAATATATCTCAAAAAGTCAAAATATGTTTCTCATAAAATCCACCAGAATATTCCGTTGTTCTGTCCGTGGATGACTTAATAACCTCACGATACTTTACCTTTAAAATGATATTAAAAAGTGGCAGATACTTTCTTTTTGGATGAAAGTATGGTAGATGGCGGGGAAAACTTAATTTTTTCCTCACGACTTCCCCACGGGTGTTAACACCTGATCCCTGATGTCGGAGCTGCGGATTCAGCACTAGCCGTCCGTAGACAACCAATTATTCAAGCATTTCGCTGAGGTCGACCAACAGGTTGGTGGTTTACCGTTTTCCTCCAGATACTCACTGCAGATTTCTTAAAAAACCAGAGGTGTTACTAATGAGCTACTTGCCTAGGTACAGTTTACGCGGATAGCTTTGTTACGCTTTTTAACAAAATTTCAGTTAAAAAATTCAGTTCGCTGATTTTTTTAATTCGCATCTTTTAAAGTCTTTTACATTTAGCTATAGGTACCTATTGCAGTTTGACGATGCTGAAACTACTAGGTAATTGATAACGTTTATTGTTATCATTCTGTGGAAATTCAGAAACAATTTGCCATTTTAATTTATTGGCTCTCTTTAAAACGTAATCGATAACCGATCTATAATAGGCTGTTATTGAATGAGTTCATTAATAAATATATACGGACTATCTGTAATGAAATTAAATCGTTCAGCGTACTTTCCCCTTCTGTCTATTGCAGTTTTTGCTTCCGTTTTTATTTTCACCTCAATATTGATTTGTCAACGCTAAATTGCAATTTAGAGTTTGATTGTTCGTTAATGCAATTTGTTACTTTAAACATGCCTTATCTTGTATAGTCTATAGAACAATCTTTAACTCTCGCAAAAAGTAGGTACTTGTACAAATAATTTATATTAACACTAGATTGACAGATTAATATCAAATGTTGTTAATTTAAACTTTCGCAGCTTGATTTCCAATCAATGCTGCAATTTCTTTATTGATTTAATTTCGTCAAATGGAGTCAAGAATTAGTGAATTAAACGATAAACGTGTGACAAAATCATTTGTGTCGATTCGCGACTGGTACGCTAATCTGTTTCTAGTTTACGTAAAGACTTGAAGAAGCAGATGTAAGAGCTGCTGACTTTTTTGTCGAAGTTAAACAACACTAAGCGCCGTATCTAACAAATTAAACACAAAACAACAAGTGTATTGAGTAGCAACACAAAAGAATAAACATGAAACGTATTATACACCTCAGGCTACACGCCAAAGTATGTCCGAACCTGTTAACATGAAAGGCGCGGCTATTAATCACTATGAATTAACAGAACTGTAACACAATCAGTAATTAATAGTCCATGTTTATTGGACTCAACATAAATACCGTGTTCTCTATCGTATCAAGACAACAACTCAAAATAAAATACCCTTGAGAGCGGCAGACCTCCAGGTGTGAGTGCATAAATATAATACACAGGCGACCCGCTGGCACGCTCATGCCCGCTGTCATATTAACTGTTACATTAAATTACGGCCACGAAACCGATCGACCTTTCGTACTTATTATCTCCACAGCCCACAAATCAAATTCATCCGTAACTTCTAAAACATAAAGCTTAAATTCAAACCGCAATTCCAACAAATATATGACGTTTGAGGCTCGATAATTGAGATCCAGCAATGTAGTAGAGCTCGCACATTGATTTCGGCTCTTTCGAAAAGCTATATTTTTTGTTCATTTGTTTGTTTTAATAATATTTTATCCGATGTGATGGAGCGGACGCATTTGTCAGGTCTGTGAAATATATCTACGTCCTCAGCGGAGCCAGGACTGGCCAATTAATTAGGTAGATTGTTACCTACATGCATGCTAATGAAGGTACGTCGCTGATGAGCTTGGGTGATATAAGTGGGTCTTATTTGATTATGTACACATGCATCTTGTACATACTTTATTTAGGTAACGACTGCGAAGGTTTATTCTGGCGCCTGACGCCGGAAACCTGAGTATCATAAGCATAATCAGCCTATAATGTTCCCACTAGTGGGACACAGGCCTCCTCTCTGTAAAAAGTATTGGGCAATAATCCACCACGCGGGTGCGGTGCGGGTTGGTGGAAACCTGAGGATCATAAAGAAGGTAAATTTGTCAGAAAAAAAATCGGGATAGTTAAGACAAAATGTCGCGGGATGTACCCAAGAGACCGGCGGCACTACCACGTTACAAGGCAATGCTTATAGCCTGTGCAGAGTTGAAGAAAAAATAACATTATTGTAGATTCGAGTAATCCAATGTTCCCAGCCTGCAACACGTGGTTGGTCATAGCGGTGCAACATGAGACCCACAATTCTGATATTATGATGACGATTATTAGCACATTTTACATTCACAACTTCTAAATAACTACGTATTTGCATAGATTTAATAAGATTTAAAGTACCTACAAAAAAAACTGCTAATAATAGCGAAGCGAAAAGCGAACCAAGCGAAGGGGACTATCAATATTTATTGTTACCAAACATCTTACATTTCAAAAAAGCCATAACGTTACATAGAATCACTAAAGTACCTATAGAAGCCTGTGAAAATAAGCTTAAATGAAAACTAGAGATGTCCTCGTTGACTTTCTCTAAATATACCAACCTGTGTCTCCGTAGTATTTATTGTTTTTTTTTTTTTTGGATCCGTATCTCAAAAGGAAAAAACGGAACCCATATAGGATTATTTCCTTGCCCGTCCTTCCGTCCATCTGCCTGCTTTTCTTAGGAATGCGTGGAGGTATCAAGTTAAAATTAATATCAAACAAGTCCCTATGGAGCTCAAAAAAATCAAGCTTCTAAGTCATCGCAATAAAAAATACGGCCATTTATGCGACATAATTATTTTGATACTCGCAAATAAAGGAAAACCTATATGGTACTCGTACTTCCCGTTGACCTAGAATCATGAAATTTAGCAAGAAGCAAGGTCTCACAGCACAAGTAAAGGAAAAAGTACAAAAATCGTTAATTTGTAGTTTTATAATTTTTTTTCTATTACAAGCTACAAAAAAGTAAAAAAAAAATTCAAAAGTCAAATTTTCTTTTTTTTGGAAAATGCAAAAATGTAAAAAAAAACGCATTTCGTTCATGTCTTTTGTGATAAAATCGTCTTTACCTCAAAAACTAACACCGACATAAAAAAAAAAAAACCCTCGTCGTATTGAGTTAGGCTACATTTTTATAAAAAACAGGACCTCTCTATCTCTTACGCTCTATGTGCTAAGGTGCCCTTTGTGTAACCGTATTTCGGCTGCGAGCGCTGCGGTGGTGAGTCAGGGCTTTTTTTAATCTAGAACCATCTGTCGATGGTTACATTGGCTTAGATTTCGGATGATAGTCATGGTCTTGTGGATGTTGTCATTTTGCTAAATTTTGAAAAATTTTTTATAAACTAGCTGCGCCCCGCGGTTTCACCCGCGTAAGTTTCGGTTTAGGGGGATGAAAAATAGATGTTGGCCGATTCTCATAGATACCGGATAAGCACAAAAAATTTCATCAAAATCGGTCAAGCCGTTTTGGAGGAGTATGGCAACGAAAACTGTGACACGAGAATTTTATATATTAGATATAATTTTAAATTTATTAAATTCATTTTCAATGTATCCGAAGGTTGTGAAAAGCACGAGATCTGTGCATTTTATTGTGAACTTACATCTTTGACTTGAAAAATTAGGGCTGTATGTTTGTACGACACTTACACTTACTTACTTATCAACACATTGCGATAAAAAAAAACATATGATCACTTTATTCCTGATACTAAGACCAAGAAGTGAAAAATCATCAATTAATTCGCGATAACTGCAAAAGATGGCGTTAGTAGCACAGTTAACGAAGTTGGTAGGTAACTACGTCAATTGGACTGTATTTCGCTTTTTCACTTTGTGTACTTTGCATACGGGCGGATACAAGAAGTGGGAAGATGTAAATTCAACGTGATAAAGTGAGGCTACCTCGACAGAACATCAGTAGGGTATGGATATGAAGGTATGTCGCAAACTATGCTCCACCTCCTAACCAGCCCTCTGTGTCCCAAAACATGCAGATAATGTTACCTTCTGCGCTGCCACCAGCGACGCCGTGGAAGTGGCAAAGTTTTGGGTCAACAAGATCTGAAATACAGTCGTGCCAGCGACGCTAAGAAGAAGACACTGGTACGGGGTGAACACTGGAGTCAAATGTTAAAAATACCCTAATTCAATAGGTAAGCACGTCAGTGATAACAAAGCAGTAGGTATAACCTGGCTTCTTATTCCATTGAAACTCCGCACTACGCTAGGCCAGTTCACGGGCAAAGTGTTACAACACTGACCAGAGCGGCCTATTGTACCTATACCTACTCATTATTAAATATCATCTTCTGCCTAGCCTTTTACTCATCATATTTGGATAATTCGTACATGCATGAAATTAATTTTCCTACTTCAGAAAATATCAAACGTATTAACTGAACGGCATTCGTTAGCATAAATCTCCCTTCAATTTCATTGAAATTCGCCAAAATGACCGAAAGTATCGTATTTTTTGCCCAACCTATAACGTTAAATATAATTTTATGTATCAGATATATCACCCACTTATCCCTAACACACGTCTATTGAAACACGTTCGCAAAACGTTACATACGATTCGAGGTTTGGCTTGTAACACCACCTATGTCAAAATATTGCAATTTTCAAACATCCAAACACATATCGTTATGACATCATCAGCCACCACTACATAGTGGTGGCTGATAGTCTGATGGTGCTCGTGCCTGAAAAGTACCTAGCTACCTACATCATAATGAGCGTGTAGGTAATGAAGAATTATTTCCTTAAATATGAGAAAAAAAATAGAAGACGCGTAATTCATAGCGCCTTGATAAAAAAACTGCGCTAACACCCCATTCCTCCAATATATCCAGAGCTTGTCTCTGGATATATTGAGGTCTAATAAGGTCTTGAATTTTTTTCGGATACTGATTCATTTATTCTCCCGAAAAATTGCAAATTGTGACTTACGCTTCATCCTAAACTCACCGATTATCGCTAATGGTCCAAACGTTTGACGTCACAGCAGAGGTCCCGTAAACGCAGCGTGGCGAATACGTTTCGGCGTCGGTTCGTTATGTGTCGTTTGCCTAACAACTTGTAATGGGCGACTGTCATTAACTATATTAACCCTAGTTCGTAATTCTAATGGCGAATATCGCAAGTCATTCGGCGGGCTTTGTCACAATCGCCCTTATGATACCACTTCCCGATTATGAGATAGAGGCGTCGGCATGATATCTTTTTTATTAGGTACCTCTTTATATCTTGCCTTATAATTTTTGAGAAGAGGTATCTAAAGGATATGTCAACAGTGTTCAAGTTACGAGGTAAATCTAATAACCAAATCACAACAATCATAATAATCTAATAGGTATCTAATTCAATAGAGCTGCATACCTATTTGATATTGGCAGCAATTTAATAAAAAAAAATGGTACTTCTAGGACATCTAACTTATTTCTCTCACTAATAAAATTGTAGGGTAGTGGATCAGTAAGATATAGAGATAGCTAGTGACCATGAGTCTCTAGTAGTCACACAAACATATCAGCATCCAACTATGTATAAGTAAAACACATAATAGAAATAAATAGCGCAAAATCTCGGAAAATTACGACATTCAAAGCTTTACCCATAACATTGTAGTTAGCTAGAAAACCCACGACTATAATTACGAGTACCTTGGTAAGCTGATGCAAAATTATCATGTAACGTTTCCTGAAATAATACAATGCAATAAATACATGTCCACAGAATTGTTATTTTCCTGTGTAGCACTTTTTCTTTTATACACTGGCAGGTAATGTTTCCATTTCACTTGAATGATGTAACTAATATTTTAATTCAAAAGAGTATCCGTGGAGTTTCCTGCCCTCGTTCTTCTCCACAGGAACCTACTACACTTTGGAATGAGAAACTAGCTTCAATTTCTGACTGACCGACTTCATGACACTTCAAAAGTGCCTATAATTGGTTTAATTGAAATAAATGTTTTGAATTTGAGTTTTGTTTAATTTAAATAAATGCTTTGAATTTGAGTTTTGTTTAATTGAAATAAATGCTTTGAATTTGAGTTTTGTTTAATTGAAATAAATGCTTTGAATTTGATTTGAATATTGAAATGATTATCATTTATTCGTTATCATCCCCAGCTTCAAATTACCGACTTTATAAGGATTTCCAACTCGTTTTTCAATTTTCTTCTTCATCACGACAAAAAAGTACCTATAGCTGACCAAAGTAATTTCATTTCAATAATCTTCTTACCTTTTCTCAATATTTAATAAGCCCGTCACTAGTCAATACGATAGGAGGACATTTTTATAATTAAATTCACTCGAAGGGCGCTTATTTTAAAAGGCGAAGGATGTACCTTGACCCACTTGTGGAGCGAGGCCTTAGAGCGTCGAGTGACAAGCGGCAGACATTGAAGCAATCTTTTTACCGAGGATGTACCGAGGATGCATCGGAAAATGTTGAGGTCAGAAAAAAAATTTCATGCATGAGAGAGTGTTTCTCGGTGTTCCTACTGTGTGCGTATTCGAAATTTTAATTGATATCTGGGTATTTTTGTTCGTTATTTATCTATTCGTATTGGTATATTATTTATCGAACGTGTCATGTGGTGACGTAGCTTAGTCTACATTAAGCTACGTCACCACATGACACGTTCGATGAGCAGCTACCTGCTCAGTCTAGAAGGTAGGTATCTTTACTTAGTGAGTAGAGTAATAAGGAGTTATTGCTTAGTTACGTCACAAAGATTCTTGAAATATCTTCTTAAAGCCGCGTTCACACCAAACGTATATTAAAAAAATATGAAAAGAACAGTCGACAGCAGAAGTTGTTTTTTTCATACATTTTGTACTGGATGCTCACAGTCGGCAGCCAACTAAACGCATTGATGTGGACGTGGCCTAAAACCACACCGAAAACAACAGCTTTCAGTACCTAATTATATTGTGACTTACATAACCCATGTAATCGTACCTGTATGACAAGAGAAACCAGGTAATCAACATAAACACTTATTGTTCATTATAATAAATGATACACCTACATAGCTTAGACTTGTTGAAAGTGTGGTGTACCGTTAAGAGCCGCCAGGATACAACACGTAACCGGTAAAAGGCGGGCGTGGAGTAAATAACAGCTTATTACCTTCAATTACATTATTATATTCACTTTAGCTTTGTCACGAGGCCCGCGATGACACGATCCGGTGCTTAAGTGAATATTCATCACGGTATCGGACACACCACTTTGAGGAATCATGTTTTCATTGAAGAGAAAATGGCTGAAGACATTCCATGTACCTACAAAACAAATGATTATACGAACAGCTCGTTAGGTACCTACAAAGAAACGTTTACCTACTTACAGAAAACACACATAGGTCACAAAGGCACTTATATCCTTTCTCCCTTTAAGCTCTTACACATCAACACTCAAAGGCGTTTTACATAAATTCCTGACGCAACATTCTTCCTGCACAAACAAGCGCGCGGAGAGGCGATAAGTTTTATAGATGCATTGTTACCTTTTCTTGCCAATGTCCTGACTGACTTCGAGCGAACAGTGCCCAATAAAACATTGAGGGACTGCTTACAAATTTGTTTCACCTATTCGTGAATATTTGGGTGCGTTTCATGTCAGACCACCCCAGCAACGCATAAACTCGCCAATATATTAAAAGTAAACGTCGAGATGAAATGAACGCGAGTATTTTGCATATGATTAGTAAGTCTGTTAAGAGCCGCAGTTCGCGGAGCTCCACAATATACATGTTACAGAGAAGCTTGAAAACGTTACTGGATATCCAATAAATAAAGTTTTATTGAATATTTCCAATACACGTGCATGCGGTCTATTCATATTTTTCAAAGCTGAGATTGAAAAGAAAACCTACAAAAATATTGCAGTATTCATTCGTAATTGGCATTATCCCTTATGGGGTAGGTATTGGTGCGTGTATTGGATATTGGCAATATGCAACTGGTCGTAAATAAACTTCAACGTAAATTAAATGGTTAGAAATGACTTTATAC
The DNA here is from genome assembly GCA_963669345.1 of Gortyna flavago. Taxonomy (NCBI): domain Eukaryota; kingdom Metazoa; phylum Arthropoda; class Insecta; order Lepidoptera; family Noctuidae; genus Gortyna; species Gortyna flavago. The sequence continues at coordinate 8,564,551 of OY770144.1, forward strand.
AAAGACATACTTTATAACGAAAGCTTTATATATTTTTCCGCCTTCCACGCGGAGGGAGTCGCGGTCACAGCTAAAATAGAACAAGTGACAAAAGTTTTTCTAGCAACTTGTTTATATGGAAACAAGAGATCAGCGATCATCATTTGTTAAGGTTGTTAAGAAAAATTAGTGCAATGACAATGCAACTTGCAATCGACGCCTGAAATAAATTAGCATATTTACAGTACTGCGACATTTAATTTAACGAAACATATGCAAATAAAGGGTTTTTTTTTAGTTTAACTGTAAATAAAACAACTTAGAACCTAACACCGTTTAATTAACTTGAAATTCGGTAAGAACTTAACCAATATACCTCCTCAATTGTCAGTACGAATATCAAAGATTTTCAGGCTTGGCATGACAAAAGGATGAAGCAGATCAAGAATAATTACCGTTGTCTAGGGGAAAACCCAACGCATTTATTAAGTATTATATTACAAGGATCGAATCCATGGAAACTTATTGATAGAAACCCCGTGCGTGCTACGAATATCATTTTTATAACTGAAAATAGATTACAGTTTTCCTGATTCATACGAATATACGAGTGCTCTTCAGGTTTTATGAAGCTTTGCTAACAATTTTAACGGGAAAAATATTTCAGCAGCAACGTTTCGTTTTCATTTTATTGGAGTCGCAACTTTGGCAATAAAATCAAGTTTGCACGATTGGCTCAACAGTTAATAAAACGTTCATTTAATTAGTAAAGGAATTTCAGTTTGCAGTTTATTAAATTTTATATAGTAGTCCAATAGGAATGTTAGCAAAGTTCTTATTGGATTTGTTTCCAATATGTATCGCACTTTGAACAGAGATAAATAATGCCAATTCCACAAAACAGATTGGTTTTAGTTCGCGAGTTCATTGACTCATATTCAAATGAAAAGCAGAAATACAAGGCAACTATTAGGCCAAAAAAAGTCAACATTATCAACTAAAAATAAATAGATAGCATCTGCCATTATTGCTTCAATATTTAATTCTAAAATTTCGTTTATCGCAAACAAGCGTTAAATAAATGTTGCCAAATGTTATGGGTCGCCTGTGAATGAGCAAGTTTCATCTTTGCATACAGAAATATTTGGCAAATGATATGCACTACTTACTCGAAATACGAAATCCAAAGCTAGTAATTATTTTTTTACTACCCATTTTATAATCTTCGACGATCGTGAATCGCAGAACCGATTGCTCTGTCAGCCGAAGCAGTCATTTGCAAAAGAGAAAAAACAGTCATTTGTCAGAAACATACAAAAATAAACAACCAACCTTTCCCACGGTTTCGAAAAACGATAGATCCACCGAATATTATTAACAATCATTTTTGGCCAATAAGAAATCCTATGGTTCATTTTTAGGGGTCCACGCGTTGATTGCGAAAATAAAACCTATTTCCGCGTCATGATTTTGCTATTTAGGTGCAATCCAAGATTTTTGTAGATTCATTAAATACCATAATTAATCTGCCTAAAAACACATTGATTACAATTAAATCGTTGCTTGTACGGAAGAATAATTCAGGGTGTGCGTTGTACAGAACCTTAAACACAAAGATTATTAGAGTTGCTATTTTTTTTCCACTTCGCTAACAATGGCTAGATATTTGTTTTCCGCCTAGCGTTGTTATATTAAATTAGTTTAAATACTACCAATTAAGTAATTAAAATTAACTTTTTAGAAAAACATTGCTAAACGTTGACATAGTTATCGAATCAAAGATTTAAATGCTGATCACAAACTTCGGTTACTTAATTTATGAAAGTAATTAAAAGGTAGGTATTCCGTGACATAATGAACTTCACATCCAATGAATAGACACGTACCTGTGATAATTACAAGAGTGATTATAAAACTTTGACGGCATACCTGACAGCTCTTATCGACGCCATAAAAGACAATTTCACAGTACCCTAGAAATAATGCTCTTTAGTATCGTGGATGTGATCCATCAAGCCAGAACATCTGCTGAAAATAATTTTAAAAATATATAAAAAGCACCCAGTCTTCTTAAATAGAAGTTTTCATTCAACTCTATAACAATAGCCCTTCCTTCATTGGCACACTGACGTTTGATTACTGCTTAGGTACCGACAGCAAGAAAATAGCGTTACCTACTATATATTTAATTTCAATTATATTTCAATAAAATAAATATGTTGGACACTCTGTCAATATAAAGTTATATCTACCAACATTTTATACATAAATTGGTGATAATGCATTCAATTCGTGGGCGTCAGAAGACACACCTTCTTAAAATTAGCAAACATCGTTTATCTTCTAATATAGGATTATTATATTTATTTTGATTGGTTGTTGATTTATAAGCATCTTTTATTTAATAAGTATATCTTAATAAAGAATGATGGGCATTTTTGTATGGAGCCTGGCCTGATGACCAATAGAGTTCTAATGAGATCCACGAATGACAGCCAGGACCAACGGTTTAACGTGCTTTCCGAAGCACGGAGAGGTCTTGGTATGTAAAAATGGTCACCCATCCAGGGATCAACCGCTGCAAGTGTAGCTTAACCTGATCGATCGACCTGTGCGGCTTTTATTACTTAGCCATAAGCCACCTCAATGTCATGAGTCAAATAACTGATATTATTGAGAACTGCAGTGAACATTAGCGTCATAAATTAATACGTTTACATGGTACTTGCAGGTCTGATATATCTTTAAACCGGTATTTCACAGCCTTCTTGCTCATAATGAAAATTGATGCTTATGATATTAACTTTCATTTGATGTCATATGTTGTTTTTATTGGACATACCTACCGGCCAAAACGCCCATCATTCTTCATCGGTTACTTGAGCTGTAGGTACTACCTACTCAAACCGCAGCAACCAAATTTTTTGTTATTTATTTATATATACTTTATTGTACACCAGAAAAACATAATAAAAAAAATACGATTATTAATATAAAACATAATTATAATGGGCGGCCTTATCGCTTAATTTTGATTGGTCAAGGTCCTAATAATTATCTACTACCAAAATATACACAACACCAACCCACGTCTTCTACTTTGTCTAGCAATCTAATTCTAATCTAAATTGAGTCGGTTCTAAATTTTGCTACGATTTGGTGCCTTCAGTAGTATCCATCAGTTCTTGTACTACCCCCGTAATACTTACTGATAGAGAACCAAATGCAAAATTGTTTTATTTATTCACAAAGCTACTACAACAGATAACAATCGCAGTCTGTATTTCACAAGGTTTCTATTACAGGTTTCGTCCCAAAGCATAATCGCACAACATGACAAGCACCAACAATAAAAATTATGATAACTACAGTTAAATACTTAGTCATAAAATGACAGTTACAAGGTCTGCGCGTATGCCCGCAACAGACAGCTTGTGTAGGCAGGGAATGTGTAGGCAAATTGTAAATATAACCAAGAATATTTTAAATAATAAAATATATTATTTAAAATGTTTACTTGCGAACCGTACCGACGCACACAGCGGCACACACACACGGTACGTATAACTAGTTAATTTCCTTTGTGACAAAGGCCCGGCTCGTCGGATGGATGCGTGGAAATCGCGATGCGACACGGTGATCCACGCACCGGCCGCTGCTGTCCGTACCCGCTCGCACCCGCTTACGTGGGACGAACGCTAGTCTAGCTAAATAAAAGGTAAATGGTAAGTTTTTGTTTTGTGTTAAATCTGTTTTTAGATATAGTGTATTTATATAATCACTAGAGACCCGCCTCTGCTTCGCACGGCTTTTATGACTTGAAAAAATATCGAGATTTCTTTATTATAAGTAAGCTTAATATTAAGCTGTATTAAAGCTTCCTGAATAAATTCTCTAAATGACGGTGAAAACTGCATCGAAATCTGTTGTGCAGTTTAGAAGAAAAACGCGGTCACACTGACAGACACGAAAAGTGATTTTAATTTATAATAATTATGTACTTTGTTAAATATTTCTCAGCGTTGATGTCTATTGGAGGCAACCTCAAATTCAAGCAAGTTCATTCATCTTGAACAAAACTATTGACCACAACGGTAGATTAGCACTATGTGAATCGAATGTTTGAACCCAAACAACTCTTACAAATTGGACTCGTAGAGTTGACTCCGCGAGTCTGCATTCAACAAGAATTTGTGAGTCTATGGTATTATCATGGAGAGGCCTATATGTCGAGCAGTGGACTGCTGTAGGCTGATGAGAGTAGGTACTATCAAGGGACTTCTAACGCTTGAAATGCCTCCAACGTGAAATGATTTACTGCATTGTCTTGATACTTCCCCTTAACTGCCAGGATCTTATTATAAACTTTATGTAGGTTTGCATGAAGTGAACAAAGTTGTACGAAACTTAGTTTAAGAAGGAACTGAAGTTTATCCAGATTCTAGGACACTCAGTGAAGCCTTCCTGTTGTTTTCTTAGATAAACTGAAAGTTTTAAATGTGAGGTTTTACGTCTTGTAGAATGTTCATTACCGATGAAATGACAAGGCAATCGTTTATTCATAAATCAAGTAGAAAGAAGAATAGTGAGAAATCGCTGTGTCTAGAAAGCTCTGGGTGATGCTTCATTATTTATACATATGCAATTACTTGTAGTTGCTTAACTTAAAAAATGTTATGACATCTCACTGTACCGGTATCCTCAACAAGAATAGGTACCATTAAGATTTCTGCTGATTTCATCACGTAGGTAAAGGTAAATTCGTTTTGCTTCCATGAATATTTACTGAAATAAAATTAATCTGTGCCGTTTACATAAGACGGTGAATCAAATGCAATGGTGGCTACAATTGCGAAACTGTACATAGGTACACGTAATTATGTTATGTAACGGTAATCCTACATTGTTAGCATAGAGCAGCGTTTTGTCGGCAAGCAGCCAGCAAGTCTGCGCGGGCGCAGGACCTCCGCGCCGCGCCCGGCGCGCGCCTGCGCGACGTTCCTGGAATACAAGCGCGATTAATAGCGACACAAACTATTTCCGCTTAACCGAGACAAATCATAATTACTCCTTCGGGTTTGCTCTTACGCACCCCCCTTTGATGTTTTTATTCCAAATCCCGGTTACGGCCAACTTAAAACAAATAGAACGGCTCACGACCGATTATACGTTTGCGTTAAAACGATTTGTAACGGTGATAGCTTTCGTGAATTTCGCCCATGTTTCTGTCCCTGTGTGGTCCCGCGCTCGTTTTGGATAATTACTTGTTTGCTTTTTGTTATTAGTTCGCCCGTCAATAATTTGACGTTTGAGTGATCAAACGGAACGGCTTCCTTATTTCCCACGACCGAAAATACGACTGTAAACTAAACTATTTTAATTGACATTTTTAAATACAATAGACACCTACAGATGTAAAAATAATTGATATCTTGTAGACAGGTTAACTTTTTAAAGTCGCAAGTTTTTTGACCCTCCGCGACTAATTTTAGGCACGCAATACGGCTTCACGATTTTACCTCTAACCGGAATTGCAAGCACCCTGCGTGTATCGATTAAAGCCAATTACTCCATTGTGTGTACATAAATATCTGTATGCTTTTAATGTCGCTCTCACATGATTTCCCTTCACAGATCGCCGCGTATTTTGGGTGCAGACAAGCGGCGGCCGTACAGTCGCGCGCAGATGCGACATCCGTCGGTCTCACGTGAAAATCGATTTTCCACGGTACGCCAGCTGGCGCGAGCGACAGCTATAAACCACGTACTCTTTGCTTTCTATGGCAAAAATTGTGTACCTTACTGCTAACAAATTAGGGTCGACAGTAGGGTAAACCGGTGTTTCTCATTCATCTCATTAATTTGTCTCGGTGTATGTACTATGAAAGTCAAAAGTTCCTTTGTTGATATTTTTAATGTTTCGCACATTGTTCGTCAGCAAAACGGACCCACCGCGTTTGATCCGATTGCAGTAGTTATTTATGATTATTAGAATAGCGTGCCGATAGCGAATAATTAATTTTTACGTTCAATTCTTTATTGTTATGTCACGACGTTGATGATCCTGATATATATTGGTTGCGTTGGTCTTTATTATACGTTCAGGTTTAACTGACGTAATTATCCTTAAAATTCTTATTTTATTATCTACGCATTTTTTTATATATTAAAGAATTATTAATAATTACTTAAAATTAAATTTTACCTAATCGGTCTTGTACACATAATATTGTCTCCCGTATAATCCTGGATCTAAAAGGATATCCAGAACAAAGCGATTCAAAGGCAACGACCTTTGTCGAGTCCTATACAAATGAGGCTTTATCTTCTTATGAACGTCACGAACTATGGCGAAATCCCTTCTGTAGACAAAAGTAGGTATGTATTACTCGCTAAGCCAAGTCAGCGACCCGATACTAAATTTATTTACATTCAAACTGGAATATATAAAACATAGTATAAATATCCACATTCCTGACAAACTTTGTCAGAATTAAAATCGAACAATAGGTAGGTACTTGAGCGATAACTTCTACTTTGCAAATGTTATCCTTCATTGTAACAAATATGCAGAATTTTAATTTATTTCCAGTATTGAAATAAAAAGAGAAATAGCCAACATCAGGAGCCAGTCTGCATGATTGACGAGCCACAATATATTGAGCGTTCTCAAATGAAGAAAGACTGATTGCTCGCACTTCGACGATCTCAGAAACGTCAAAGTTTGATTGGTGATTCCCATGTGTAATACTAGTAGTCTCGTAGTAACAAAGGCGTAAGGCCTCTTTAAATGTCAATTCTTAGTTATAATGAAGCACAGCGAGCACCTAGATCCATCATTGTCCAGACAAGGTCGCACCCGCACGGAACAATACACAAAGATATTCGACGAATAACATTGATCTATTAAAAAAAAATGTCGTGTACCGCTTTATAAAGATGTTTGTTCCAATCCGGTTAAAGGCGAGACTATCGATTGAGCACACTTAAAATTAGTGTAATATAATTAGGCATATGACATGAATTCAACGGGTATCACAATGGAACAAACGAGGCATGGCATTGTGATATGACGGCGTGTCAGATGCGTGTCGGCCGTGCTCTATGAGGAGATGTGACCACTCAATCGTGCACCAAAGCCACTAAATACCTGGATCTAATCAGCATTTCTACACTCATTTTTAACACTTAATTTTACACGTATCTTAGCATTATACATTTGATTTTACGCGTAGCCCGTATGTAGTTCTATCATGTTATGCGCAGCTGCACGCCGCGCCAACTGAAAGTATGCCTAATGAAATAACGCGTGCATGTTAATACTTACAAATTGTTTACTTAGTATTACAAAATGCACTTGTTGCGGTAATATAATTTCAGTAACATTTTTCTGATTTGGGTAACAAGTTATTAACATTCGATATTTTACCGTTAGGTACATAATTACAAGTTGTCGTGTTTTTAAAATTTAATTTAACAAATGTAAGCAAACAAATTAAATTCGTTTGAAATGTGCATCCATAACCATGCTTGTTCCACGTTCTTCAAGTACGTACACCGGTATGCGTAACATTTGCGTGAAAATTCATCCCTTATGTTAATTTGACACGGCTTAAAGGGAACATAAGTTTGTGAAACATATTAGCAGGTGGGACGAACGCTTAAAATACTTACTGTGAACTAACGTCAAGTTTATTAATTTTAATTATGTTCAGCTTTTCCTCACTACATCGAGTTGTCGTTCCCAGTACAGTGTGTAGAAAATGTCTCACATGTTTGTGAGGTATAATATAATTAGGTATTTTGTGAAAATACTTACTAAGTCACCTTCCACATCTCCCCTCTCGTTGAGTAAAACGATTATAGCGTACCCTCAGACCAAATAAAAAACCAAAACTGAGAGCTGTCAACAGTTAAGTGAAGCCAGTTTTATAAACATGTGTGCACCTAATGAAGCGTAGTTTGATTGTAAATGGTTGTAAATGTGTGCGTGTGAGTGTGTATGCACAGAGCGGAGGTGTAGTTTGGGCATGCTTCACTGCATTGTTCGCAGCGCTCTGTCTTGACTTTTTTATTTGGTCTGAGAGCGTACCTAATATTTTTCCTTTTGAAAGTACAATTTTAAATCACCGAAACGATTCGAAGCGTCGTATGAGCACACATAATTAAATGTTTTCTGTAAGTATCTAAAGACTGTAGAACTACAAAGAGCTAGGAAATATTATTATATAGATACTTCATGTTTAATATAAGTAATCTCATATTCATATTCAGATAATGCACAAAATGAATTTCGTGAGCGGAATACCAACTAAATTCTATTCTAGTCACAATAATCTCATTTTGCGTGATTTATATTTAGATATATCGTAACTTAGTATATACATAGTTAATAAGTTAGTTAGGACTGGCAGCCGTCACAGCTATATTAGCATAAGCTAGCATACGCTTAAGTTATAACTTAAAACATACGAGCTACGTTATTATCGGATTGTGGTTTTGGCAACGAACAAGATTAATAGTAAGTAGTCTAGCTTTCCGTGGTTATCTTATATTAAATCCTGAACACTGAATAAAATCAAAACAATTTCTATTCAGCAAATCCTATAAAAATAATGTCTTTAACTTTTCAATACCAGAATCAGAATACAAGCGCGTATGTAGGTATTAATTTTTTAAATATCGTAGCATTATGCTGAGATACTAGCCTTTTTGGCCTCAAACAGGTCTTTTTTTTTTGTTAACGTATTTTTTGGTTATTTTTAATGTAACTTTGTTAGTTTTAAAAGCTTTTTACGATTTGTATTTCCATGCGTGTCCCAAATATTTTTTTTTTCTTTTCTTTGCAAGAATTTTTCATTTTATATTAAAAAGGAATATCTGAAAAAATATTTACTTGCTTGTAGTTAACTTGCTACAATTTCTAGTGATTGCTGTGCCTAAAACAAAATACGGTTACGGTAAGCATCAAGTCACCATTAGGGGCATTTCTAGAGAAAACCTCTTATCTTTAATAAAGTTAATCCATGCTTAGCAATAACCGTAAGAGACATAATCATTATTTATGATGAAAGGGACATTTTTAATCAATGCATCTCAATTAATTTAGTTTTCTTGTTGACTAGAATCTGTAGTTAATTAAGTTAGAAGCAAGGTATTGATTTGATTACTTCTACGTGGCTTATGTGGAAATCCGCTGCTACCTGCTCTAATTAAATTAAAACTTAAGCCTAAATAGGCACTGTTGGGAATCACTTATTTATGTAAAATTGTATTTAATAACAAAACAATAATTATAATGTAGACTAGCTTCTGCCCGCGACTTCGTCCGCGTGAAATTTCACCCTCGTGGAATTTCAAAAAACTCTTTCTTAGTGGATACCTCTTCACAAAGAACACACCCTTCAAATTTCATGTCTCTAGGACCAGCGGTTTAGGCTGTGCGTTAAAAGGTATATCAGTCAGTCAGGACTTTGAATTTTATTATATACACTAGCTTCTGCCCGCGACTTCGTCCGCGTGAAATTTCACCCTCCCCCCATTCACCTTCTTTGGAGTGGAATTTCGAAAAACCCTTTCTTAGTGGGTACACTTCACAAAAAACACACTCTCCAAAAATGTCTTTACATGACCAGCGGTTTAGGCTGTGCATTGATATAATCAGTCATACAGGATTACAGGACTTTGAATTTTATATTAGATTATAAAAGTAAACCTAAGTAACTACCTAATTAAAAAAAAAAACTTAATAACAGAAAATAAAATACCTACCTACCTAAATAAACCTATTTCTGATGATAACTAATCTAAACTCAATATACCACCTACCTATACTTTAAAATTAAAATCTATACCTACGACTTATAAAAATAAACCTAAATAACTCTACCTTAAACTGTACTTAGTAAATACTAAAAGGAATAAAAAGGTCGCACTGAAAAGCACGGTTTAGAATTGCAAGTAGCAGTTAAAACATACAATTTATAGAATGCTAATAAGAACGAACGCTCGCCACTCGATACGTCCGTTCAAATCAAAGTTCAAAAACTGTAAGCCAAATTCAACCTTCAGCACTACATGTGTTTGTGTGGTTACGTCACCCGCACTGTAAGTGCGGGTGACGTAACCTACGACAAACTTATTATTTGCGGTTGGTACAGTAATCGGGTCTAGGGATCGAACCGCAAAATTAAGTTTGTTTTTTATTGTATATACTCCGGGATAAAAAGTACCCAGTGTGGTGCCCAGGATATTAAAGAATAATTATACCAAGTTTCATCGTAATCGGACCGGTACGTTTTGCGTGATGTCTGAACAAACAGACAGACAGACACAAAAACTTTTTTAATCACATTTTTGGGTTTGGTGTCGTCTCGTAACAACCCCTGCCTTTTATTTTTTTGATATTTTCAATGTACGAATATTTAAACACTACCAAAACAACTAATACCTATTTTATAAAATAACAACAAAAGAAATTCAAATAAACTATTTAAAGACTAAAAGTCGCGCTGATAAGCACGGTTTGTTAATATCTATTATTATCTGTCAATAAGGTCGAACGCTCGGAACGCATTGAATCAACAGCCAAATATTGAATGAAGCACGCGCTTTTTTTTTTGGAGATGACCACTCGTAGTTGCAACTCGCTAAGGTTGCCCGGACCTCCCGCCTTTTTATTATACCCTACACAAAAATAATCCTTATGGCATGATTCAGTATTCACGCGCGACGGCGCGATGGCTTATTAGCGTATTTCATGTATAAGTTTGGTGTTTCTATACCAATTACTATGATTCTTTTTTTATTGAATAGGTAATAATATTAACTTCTTTTAATTAGGGATGAGTGAGAGTATTATAAACGTAAGAGTAAACAAATATAATCAGAAAGCTCCGAACTGCTAAGCTATCGGGATTTACACGTGTTATTGTGAGTCAACCATAAAAGATAGACATATGCTGTTGTGGGATATTTTTTAGATAATTTTATGTAAAATATTTCCGTCATAAATGATTTCTATGTAGCTTTAACCATTAAGGCTGCACACGCGACGGAAGCTTAAAAAATCGAGCAACTTCTCCCGTTTTCCCAACATTTCCTTTCACTGCTCTGCTCCTATTCATTCTAGCGTGATGAAAAGTATACTATAACCTTCCCAGGAGTATGAAGAATAATAGTACCAAGTTTCGTTAAAATCCGTCGAGTAGTTTTTGTTTCTATAAGGAACATAGAGACAGACAGACAGACAGACAGACAAAAATTTTACTGATTGCATTTTTGGCATCAGTATCGATCACTAATTACCCCCTGATAGTTATTTTGAAAATATATATCATGTACAGAATTGACCTCTCTACAGATTTATTATAAGTAAGAATAGAATAGAATAGAATAGATTATTAGTTTTTCTTTTGACTAATTTCTGTCTACAATTTGTAGAAAGTTCTAAATTTTAGATTTTTCAGAGACATATCACTCACCTATCTAAATAATGACTGAAATTCGCATTAAACAAAACCATACAAATGATTTCAATTTCGAAATAACTTGTTCCAAATTCTGAGGGTAATGCCAATAAGGGGAATGCTTTTATGAGTTTGAAACTTGAGGAAACTTTTGAGACTGTTTATTGGCAAAACCTCCACGTGTAAAGGGCGTATTGTTAATTTGCGAATATTGTTTCGAAATCATTAAAATTTAGAGGGGTTAGGTAAAGAAAAATTTGTACGTTAAGGGTAAAAAAATGAGGTCGCTGAGTTTAGAAATGTACGCGTGTTATTAAGAAGGGATAATTTTTTAGGTACTTACAAGAAAACTTTTCGCAGTTTTAAGTCGAAGAAACTTTTGAGTTGGTTTGGTTTCGCCACTAACACGTGCGACAAGTAATTTTTTCGTGGAAATTCAAGCTTTACTATAAAACGTTCTTAAAAATTACCTACCTACCTATGCAAATTATTTTACCGTCGGTGTCTTAATCACACTAATATTATAAAGGCGAAAGTTTGTGAGTTTGTGAGTGTGAGTAACAAACATATAATGTTTGTTACTTCTTCACTATCAATCGGCTGGACCAATTTTGATAAAATTTTGTATGGAGGTAGCTGACACTCTTTATTAACATATACGCTACGTTTTATCCCGATATTCCACCGGGATCGACACTTATGCGGGTGAAAATGTGGGGCGCAGCTAGTCTAAAATAAATATGATCTGCGATCAACATTTTTTTTGCCATTTGTATTACTAAATAGGTAACCAAGGCTGCATATTTAAGACTAATATGCTTGCTAGTAGATAAAAAATAAGTAGCTACGAGTATATGTTTAATAGCAAATGTAATATGATATGCCACACTCGCTCCACATAATCGAGTTCACTGTTACCATCAAATTACGTTACATATACCTAACCTAACTATTATAAGTAGGTACAGTCAGAAGCTAAATGTATTTTGGTTTTACTATCAACATGAAATATGGACGACAATGTTGTATGAACATTATAGCATAATCAGCCTATAATATTCCCACTGCTGGGATGGGATACAGGCCTCATCTCTGTTGGTGGGCCGTAATCCACCACGCGGACCCAGTGCGGGTTGGTACATGTCACATGTCTTCGAATTCTTGGTTCTAGGACATGCCGGTTTCCTCATGAAGTTTTCCTTCACCGTTTTGAGAGCAATGGTGATGAAATAATTTACACAAAGTAAAGCGCCTGTCTGGGTTCGAACCTACGACCTACTAAAACTCGTAAGTCGTGGCTGTTACCGCCATTAGGCCTTCATTATACGTATTTGAATATTTCCATAACTTGTATTTTGTATTGTCAAGGTTTGCAATTTTCACTTGCAATCTCATAAGTCATAAGTATATGTTTTTCTCTTGTTTCTTATCATGTGGCCTTTCCACTTCCATTTAAGTTTTTTCACTGTCAATGTCGAGAGCCCAACATAGTGGGAAAAGGCTAGGCAGATGATGAATTATGTTGATATCTTTGAAAAGTTCGAGTACAGGTATACAGGTACTCTAACTTAATTCAGGAGCCAGGGTCAAAATTTTTTCTGTAACCTGTTTGTTTGGCAATAACTTTGAATTACATCTGGCGACCTAAATTAATTAAATTCTTATTAAGAGAAAGGCTATTGGTGAATCGTTAATGAGTAAGCGATAAATTTCAAATAATACAACTTTCTTTTGTTAAAGTTGAAATCTCAAAGTTTTCTTTAAATGTCTTATAGAGGTTTCACGGGCAAAGCGTCATTTTTGTGACGATTGTAATTAAAAGAATGTAACACAAACATCGGAGCTTTCGATAATTTCATGCATCGTTTAGTCATATAAAATACAAGCATGAAGACGTTGAATAATTCATATTTATGTATGCGTTCATCGTTAATGTCAATTTTTATTATCACTGTTGCTAAACCATACCTAATAGCGTGGTGTGATTGTGGGAATGCACCGGCCGCCCATTCCATTGTATTGTTTTATTGACAACGTTCTTTTAACTACAGCCACTATCGTTAGCCGTTATTGAATCAATATACGTTTCATTCATAAAAGTAAACGAACGAATTCCTCACGTCGAGCTCCGCGTGACGAAAACGCTGTCAGTAAAACTTTCTCAAATATTTTCACATACTTTGTATGTGAATCAATTAGTGCCAAGACAGCATTTTGATCAACTAACAATTCCGTAACGAAAATAATGGAACCTTCAGTACTCTCACGGCTATTTTGTTGACGTAAATGTCATTGCTTTTCACTTGAATTTAAGACTCGACGCGCGAATTCACAAACATAAAATGTATAATTAAATAAGGCCAAGTTACTGTTAACTGTACAAAGGAAAATTAACAAAACAATATTTTAACAAACTTTTGCTTGTTATTCGCGTTGCAGTTTTAGAATTAAATCGGCGAAATAGGCAAACACTTAAATTATGCATTAATTAATACTAGTAATTTGTAAACATTTAAGGCTGAAACTGCTTTACATAAAATAAGTACCTAATTAGTTTTGAAATACGAGAAATGTTCTTAACAAACATAAACTACGGTAGTTACAGTAGTTTTGTATATTAAACAACAACTTTAGCAAAACTGTTAAGACTTCAAAACTGCCAAGACTTGGCAACAATGTCCTGGAAAATTATGAAAACGTAAGCTAAGTTACTAGAGTGACTAGTGAGAGTGTTATATTGCCAAGTGTTGCTTATGTAAGTGAGACTTAAGTTTGCCAAGGATCTAAGGATTTTGCTTCAAAATTCAAAGATATATTTAAATATAATAGTTAAAAAATATCTATTTAATATTTTCTGACACTTTTTTAACCTCTTGTTACTCTAACGGTCGCCGGTCGGCAGCTCCAAGCCTAGTGATAAATTGCTCTTATAATTTAAAACTTCTCAACAAACAACGGGGTGAAATTCCCCGCGTGAAAGCCAGTCTGGGATCCCGGAACAATAACATCCCCTACTCAACGAGGCATAACCGAACGACGTTACCATTACAAAACCCCGTCGAATAAATTCTCAACCACCCCGACATCACCCCAGCTAAATATAAATCGCAATAAGTAAATAAACGACTACCATTACTGCCCTGATTATTTTATACACCCCTATATTACTGATGACGCCATTTTGATTTCATTATATTTTTTTCACTAGCGCTACCGATAACAATAAGAACGTTATTCAAAAATAACGGGAGCTTTAGTGCAACAAAGTTGAAACTGTTGGCAACATTTTGCGCAACAAACTGCAAAGCAAGATATAATTATTGAGTTTATACATCGACTAACTGTTAAATGTTTTAAAGCGAGACTCGATTACAGAATTTAATCGAGGATGAAAATAAAATAGTGTATTTTTCTAAATACACAATTTTAAAATACTCCAAGAGAATTTATTTTCTTTTCATGTGTAGTACAAATCTGAGACACAAAATTAAATGACAATTACACATTAACTCCTCCAAAATCTCAAACTCGACGAAGCTGATTGCCTTGAACATCAAACATTAGACAGACAACTGAATTACCGCAGCTTTTACCCTCACAAACAATGTGATGAGGGTAAATTTCCTCCCCCAATTTGTTGTTTAAGTGATTTTCCCGACGACACAGCTCTCTTGGCATTGACATTGGCAAAGTAGGGTATTGGGTGAGAAGACGATTGTTCCTGACGGTTGTTGGGATTTAGTTCGGATACCGCGTCAATGGTATGAAACAAAGTTAAGCGGACCATGTAGAGTAGTTCACTGGGATAAAGCGGCGCGTAGGTGGAAGTTTTTTTTTAGTATTGCAAACATTTTCATTTTGTGTACCTACAGTTTTCAACTACAGTTCGTGAAACAGTAAAGTGAGTTTGGAAACGTGTCACTAAGTATATACATAGATATAACCTATCAAAACTTTCGTTTGATAGAGTTTGGTTACATGATGACATTTTATGTAGGTATAACAAGATGTTTTATTGACGTGATAACGTCTTATAAATCGATGAACGCCAGCTGCACGCACGAAAAAGCATGACTCATTGTCACGTTCCGCCTGAGCCGAGCGTTCAAGCGAGAGCGCGGTACAAGCGATAGAGAGGCACGATCGGCCTAAGCGTTCGGCTTGTGACGCAACTATCTCTTATGACGTCATCACGTAAAATTATCGTCCGTAAACCGACTTTACAGACAACCAATGTTTTTTGCACAATTTGGGGCTTTATTATCATTATCATTGTAAAGCTGGCCTGAAAATATTCCATGCGTAATTATCATCCTCCCGTAGTTTATTGAACCATTTCCATCCGACGATTATCTTTATGACGTCATTACACCTCAAAATCTCGGGTGTAGGAGGATAGAATTGTAAAGTATCCATTACAAATAACACATACCATCTAAATTCAGTACCTACATTAGAATTATGGATTAAACTGCCTGTATCTGCCTGCCTGTATGTGACGCATGTTTCCCCCACCTTTTTTATTAAATTTTTTATGTTTATGTTCTTTTTTTTTTGCACCATGTTCACCGCAAATAAACCTATTTTCTTTCTTCCTTTGTCTCTTTAAAGCTGCGTCACGTGACATAAAAATGTTCAGAGAAGCATCTTTGTGGGACAAAACTTATTATGCATGGCTTAGTGTACTGTCGCTCTTAGTCTCACTTACAATGCTGCTCACAACTCCAGTAGCAACATAAATATACCAGTAGGAAATGTAAAGCACCAGTTTCTATTTAACATTTTCTAAGAATGTTTCAATTGCTAGATTGTGCCACAAAACTGCAAATGAGGTTGCTATTGCAATCTGTATGAAAACGTTGAATAGATGTAAGTTTCAGCGTTCAACATACGAGACAGAAACTCATTTCCTGTAAATTTAAGTCGGAGTGCAAAGTGACTAACTGTAAATAGAGAAGCTCGAATTTCTATGCTCTATGTTTATTTATAATTTAGTTTTGGATTAAACTTTTGTTTGCAGAAAAAATAAGTGTTTGTCAGCTTTTAACTGGAGACATGGAGGCATGGAGGACATATGCATGGTATGCACGAGAGCAATTCCTAAAGGAAGGAAAGATTTTTGAATGCCTAAATTGATATTAGTCGTTCTTGGATGCAATTCTAACGAGACAAGAATATATGGACCTTTCAAAGTGTTTTATTAAAGGCTTGTAGGTTATACAGGGTGGCAATAAATAGATGCGAAAACTGTAACCATGAACGAGCGGAAGCTGGAACCAGAAAAAAAACTGCTGTTTCATAGAAAAATGTAATATATCAATACCTACGCGGCCAAAATGTATGGAACAGCTAATTTTTATTTTACTAACTGACAAAAAGTTTCAAGAATCCGTGGTAACAGGTTGCGATGTCCTTGCCAGCCTGTATTATCTTTAGTAAATGTGTAGTCTACCTTCCCTCTTCGTTAGAATAACTTAGAAAGAGCATCTCGCATCACATCCAAACCAAAAGCAAACGGTATAAATTGTAAGAAAAGTTTCAAGGGAGGCCACAAATAAATACATTTCAATAACAATTCCCGTTTCAATTCCTAAAGCCCTTTACATGGTCATCGAACATTTGCATAGTAGTCGTCAATTCACTTTTATTACTCATAGAAACATATTCTATCCTAACAATGACTGAAATGCTAGAGGTAATTATTCCCAAAGAAATTTCCATGAAAAGCAATTATAATTTAACGGATTTCAGCGACGATATTATGGACTATCTCTAAATTATGTGGATGCTCAATAACGTTTTACACGGTGCAACGAATGACATGAAGTCTTCAAATAACAAACATACTGACAACTTATTAGAAAATTCCTTTAGAATATAAAGCATCCTGGATCAGGTACTCTATTCGTGACAAAACGGTTTTCAATGACATTTGTTTAATATTCTCGGTACATCGATATAAGGGTCTTAGAGACTCAAATTGGATATCTTGCTATGCAAAGAACTCGGCGTCGCGTTAGTGACATTGCGAAATGTGTCGAAAACATTCCGACCCATACAAACATGAACAAAATTCCGTGCCATTTGTTTCAGCCGTAACGTCGTCGTGTACAGCAAATAAAATATAGTTGAATTATTGTAGCTGCCAGTATCAACAAAACTTTTAGAGGCTGTTGTTTTATTGGAAATCATTTATAGACCAACGAAATTAGAAAATAGTAGGTATTATAATGTGTCAAGGCTTGCTTTTTATCGTCTGTTACAATAGTTTAGGCATAAAGCATCTAATTGAATACTAGAAATATAATAGTTACCTCGAATGGTCGAATAACAAACCCAATACACACAAACAAGGGATATGATTAGGTACCTACTACCACTTGCCTCGTTCACATCCCACAACCAACGTCACACATCGCACATTATTCGCGCATCTCGAATACCTGTCTTGAAAAACAGACAACAATAGTAAGACACTTCACACCTATTACGACGCACCCCGGCTCCATTCACGTCCCTGACGCCACACACAATGACACCAGCATAAATGTCAATAACTATAGCGGCTTTTTCAAAAATCGAACAACCTTCATTCTCTTCAGCCACTATTTGATGTATTAGCCACGAATTAGTCGGCCAGTCCTTTTATACAGATACATAATACCTTTGATGGTATCTGAACTCATTCATGAGGTGACAAAGTAGTTACGCCCAATGCTTGTGTGTGGCAGAACTTGGGTGGTTCAAGGTAGGAAGTCGAACTGTTCAAGATTTAAGGTTCTTTAGGTATTCATTAATGTTTTAGACTTGGAAAATTTTATATTGTAGTCGTGATTAATGTGATAAGTTCAAATAATCTAAGACTTTGTGAACTCTCGTTAGCTAAAGTCTTCTGATTCTATTTTGGTATCTTAGTGTAATATCTTGTGTCATCAATTTGATAGATGTGGATGTGGAGTTCTGTAATAATATTTTTTAGGAATTGAGAACGATTTAATACAATAAGTTTTTGGTTGAGAATGTGGCGTTTCCTTTTCAAATTGTGTGTAAGAGAGAAGAATTTTCAATCTAATACAAAAGTAATACCAGAAACCAAACACCTATTGTTTTTCCGAGTAACTTCAACACGTAAACACCGCAAGAGTTAACAATCACATATTTGTCAAGGAAGCAATCAATAACGCCGTAGATCTGTCATCAGGTAAGTACAACCACACAGCAGAATGGCCCACCACCCACCGGTAGCTAACCAAACTATGATAGTTTGGTTTGCAACAATGAACTTCACTTAAATGTACTTTCGTCTGAAGACAAAGCTTCGCCGTGCGGAGGCATGTTTTTGGCCTGAATAGTCTTGTTTGTGGTTTCTGATTGAACACAGTGAGCATCATGGGGGTCGCCTCTGGCTACCGAACAGTAGTAGTACCACAGTCTTTGTTCTTATCTCAACATGTGGTCCGTAATTGTGCGGTTGGATGAAGAATTTGGTTACGGACCACAAATTAAGACATACAAACGATACAGACTGTTAAACAGTTCGTAGAAGGGTAGCCTAGCCTTGTGCTCAAAACAATTTACATTGGAGTACTTGTTGTAATTAACAACACCAATTTCGTGTTGACGATGGCTCTAGCCGAGATAAATAAAGACCCAATTGCGTGGCAAATTGAATGGACGTTGTTTTACTGGTAAGGTTTTAATTTCGTGCAGAGAGTTTTTAGTTTCGTCATCAAATGTTTACCGCCATCTTTAAGTAAAATGTCATTTTACTTTTCGATCCCTATCCCGATGGCATAGAGCTCAAACTGTCGTGCTATCCCGATGGCATAGAGCTCAAACTGTCGTGCTTTCTCTCGATGACAATAGGTTAGTTTTACGCATTTCTCGAACTAGGTTTATTAAGAGGTATCGTGGCACCGGTAAATGTTAATAAAACCCGAGGAGCCTGCAAACTGACTGGGAGACAAGGTTTATTGTTTCTTTAACGACATCGACACACGGTTTTATTGGAAACAGTAAGTTGAACCTATAAAGCTGTTCTATCTATTTACTGAAGTATAGATTAAAAACATTTCCTTAACTATAGCTAATATTGAGTCATCGGCAAACCCATACCTAGATGTTCTGTCATTTACCAATGATGAAACATGGAACATTCAATTACCACTCCTCCATAATCTCATGTTCATAATACCTGAATCATCATCTTATATGTGCACACTATTTTCATACTTGCTTATGGCGTATAAAACTTACTCTAAATATTTATTATGGTATCAAAATCAAAGGCACACACACGTTGCGTAGAAATCTATAGTCAACACACATGAAATATTTGACATACACAAATATACAATTGAAAAGGACATAGAAACGTAAACTAAACAACAATTTTAAGAAAATAAAAGAAGATTCTAAATATCATATGGATTACAATGGCTTTATACATTTTGTGCTAACATCGACTGATGAATTTCGTCTAGAAGAAACTATTTTAAAGAAGTCCCTGTCTTTTCTTAGGTAAGTACACATATAGTGTTACACGTAATGCCTTTTCTTCTTCTCCACCCTACTAAGCTGTCACTGGGCTTATTGCAAAGATCCTCTTTGCTAATGTACACTTACCTACGTATACGTAGCTAGCTAGCTACATTAGATGGATTCTATGTGACACAGTTTTTTTTATCAAGAAAACACAAAATTCTATGAAATACAAACGTAAGTAAGTATACTAACAAAAAAAATCTGAACGCAGCAATACATATTTTGTACGGATTTATTTTTATCATTCTGTTAAAACGATTTATAAAATTAACTTTGCAAAAAAAATAAGAGAAACTATGTGAAATCATCACAAAATCTCACTATACAAAACAGTAATAATGACGATTTCAATAATCAAGGAAACAAATGACGATCTCTGTTCAAATTCTGTCACCTTTCCGGGAACTTGGCAAGTTGTAAATCTATTTAATTGCCAGTATTTAAAGCTTTAAACGTTTTTCTACAATATTTTTGGGTGCTACCTCCTGCGGGCGGTAGGAGCTGAGCAGTAAAACAATAAAATGTCCTGTTATACTGTTAGTCCCTTTGTATTCCGTCACAATCGGCGACATTGGCCCTAACTGCCGTCCATTGTTTCTGAATGACAAATGAAGACGTTGGATAACACTGAATTTTGTTAATACTACCTACTTGCCTGATTTCCCACTTATAGGTACAAGCTGATTTGATAACCAACGAAAAATAGGCTAGGGTCTAGAATAATGTGCTGAATTCATGGTTGTAGTTTGCGCTTCGATATCACCCTGTATAATATATATAAATTCTTCGACTTAGGTATAATAGAAAGTGTCTTCATTTTAAGTACCTAAGAAATATTATGCTTTAGTTTTACGCATTGTTAAATCAGTATCCTGATCTAAGATGACCTCTCAAGCTCCGCTAATAAGACACAATTGATTTTCTATTGTATCGTGCTATATAGGGTACACGCGGAGCTTGCCCGGTTAAACAAATTCGACTCTACGTAATAGGTAATTCCCTTGAATTCATAATTACGTCACATATTATCGAAAGAAACAATTTCACATTTCAAATGATATTTAATTAACGCATTTCTATAGACCTAATTATAATTTACAGTCAGAATAATTAACAAATAATGAGGTAACCAAAATGCAAAATCCTGAATACCTGCTGGCTGTGTGGCATTGACTGAAATTAACACATTTCGCTAACAATTACAGTGAAATTTCCCTGAAATGCCACATTGTATAAACGGACGGGAATATTTAACATTAATTAGTGCTTCAATAATAACTGTGTACAATTCGTTTGGATAAATTCCAAATGATGGACTTCGATTTTATTTATGGAGTGCGTGGGTTGCGTCGGTTTTAAATCTATGGTTAAGAGTGTAGTGTTGTTCGTTTATGGTGGTTGGCTGCTTGTATTACATGTCAACTGAAAATTTTGTACCAAGTATACAAGCATGATGTTACACAGGTAAGTAGTTATTATCGGATGAATTTAATCTCAGTGATCAAAGTTATTTCGTATGTTAACTGCAGTACCTAAGTTTCAATTTCCACTGAAGTGTTTAATAATAATTATTTATTTCAGATTAATTACATCCATATTTGTTAGAACAATTACGAGCTTAAAAACTAGTGTTAGTAATAATTCATAATAATTGATTTACCTATTATAATAACAATTTTATTAAATAGTAGATAATGTTTAAAATCCTTAGAATGTTTCCTACAGGATCACACGAAGGACCGGATAATACCGTACACAAGGCAGAAAGCACACACAAGTATGGTTTGTTTGTTAAGGTTATGTAAAACTTTATTCCAATCAATACATCAGTCAATCAGTGTCAACAAAACAAAGCAAAATCACCTTCTAAAGGAGCCATTAAATATAACACCTCAATAAAATGTTTGTAAACACGCGAAGCGCTCCAGCTGTGAGGAGCAGCATGGCCCAGCTAAGACAATGTCCCACCTAATGGCTACCGATGACTCACTAACTATAAATATATCATTGTTACGAAGACTTCCACCGAGCTTACAGGAATCACGAGCGATTGTTATCCCTTCTATGCTAAAACCAGACTCATAATTTGTTCAAAACAAGGCACGCTCTTTGACTCCATAGTTCCATATTCTTGATAAAGGGTCACAGTATGACGTCCAACTCGCACGAAACTCACTCCATTGTTGATTAGAAAACAAAACGGCGTGTCGACACCCTCGCATCTATTATTTAGTACTGTTTCAATTCCTGTACTGTCAAAATGTTACACAAAACATGGAACGAATGCCACCCTTTGTGATGCGAGTCTTAAAACGATAATGAAAGCCGTTATTTATATATTATTACTTGTGAGTTTCCCCGTTAAAGATATGCTCAAAATTGAGACGTAAGAACAACGTCTGTTTTGCTAAGTTTTATAGAAAGTGAAACAAAATTAAAAAGGCTTTATAACAACAATATAAAAGCTATGGATTATGATTTAGATTAAAAATATATAAACTTGTAAAGAAACAGATCGCCATCTAGTACACTCATTGCTCAATCGCTCGTTTGTAAAATTAAATAAAAATCCGCCTTGTTGCGCTAGCAAGTGAAAAAACTGTTTTATTTTAGTCAATATTCCACAAAAACTAGGAATCTGTGTTGACTTTTTTGGTCGAGTGATCAGTGGACATGCACGACTTTCGCATTTGATCGTCTCTGTGGACAGCGGAATGCCGTCGGATCATTTCTCGTGAGAACCGATGAACGGCAACCAGCGGCAAGTGCCGTCGACAAATATTTTTGGGTGATTGTAAATTTTCGCTAAGCAAATGCTTTCGTTACGCTACTAAATAGCTTTCTTGAGAAGCAATTTTAAATGTCTACCAAATGTTAAATGTCACTTCATTTGAGAGTCCTGAGAATTGTGTCAAGCATTGATTGAATTTCTTTTATATTATCTACCAAAAAAACTGTCTAATTTAAATTAGATTCTTAGATTCGAATAATATCCAAAAATATTTCCTCAAGTCAAATTACACTTGTAACTGGCATTTATTTGACCCTTCTAGAACATCCATCCAATTACTTTACTGATTGAGACATCAACAATGTT
Organism: Gortyna flavago; assembly: GCA_963669345.1. Taxonomy (NCBI): domain Eukaryota; kingdom Metazoa; phylum Arthropoda; class Insecta; order Lepidoptera; family Noctuidae; genus Gortyna; species Gortyna flavago. Next base: position 8,587,639 of record OY770144.1, read on the forward strand.
TGAAAACATCCGATCAGAAACTTGCAAACATCAACAAAATCGCGATGTAATTAATTACTGTTGATGTAATTAATTAGGTATCGTATTCTCCAGGGTTCAAGAGATAGTTTTCAGCAAACAACCTGTCGCGATGGTAGTGGACACAGCTCAATCAGGTAGCGACAGTGTGTCCAATCCCTGTCGGGTCGGATCGTGACACGTGCGTGAATTATCCGCTGTGAAAATCGATCGAGTACCGATAACATTTTTCCGTAAAAGCAAAGCCGACGTCCGATTAGTGACGTGACGATCCCCACCACCCCCAAATCCGAGACCCACGAACCACCTGCGAACACTCCCGACCCGCTATAACTGTCGCTGATATTTTTGAATGTTTAATTGCCTAACAGTTAGCCCGTAATTCGATTTTGTGATTTTTCGTTCTCACGCGCTGTAGTGTGAGAACAATCATCTAGAGAGTTTTACATGTTTTAGTAGTCGTTAGATACGATTACCGCTGTCCGATACGCAAATACAAGATTGGTATGTATTTATAACATACCGGAAACTAAACGCAGTTCACAAACTATTATTATGTACCACGGTGCTAATTCGATTATTGATACCAATTGTTTTAAAAGTTCTAAGACATCGTGAATGAATTGTTAGTAGCTGACATTGTCAGATTGTAGCTTCAATAACACATTACTTTTTAGTGCTTGATGATCTAGAAATTGCCATACGAATGAGCTCAATGTTACGCTTCTTCATTCTGACTTTTATATTTATGAGCTCCTCAACACTATAAAAGGTTTTAATCCTTATTTAGATTCATGTCCTCATTGTCATACAGTAGTGAATGTATTAAGAAGGCTTAGACCACAAAAACCCACATCCGCCTCCACAAAGAGTCCCCGCCCAGTTTTTCCGACAAACTTGATTCGTCATGTCCAATTAAAACTGAGCCACGATTTTTCTCATCGGCGATCGTAGATTTTTGGATTAGCTTGTGATTTGGATAAGGAAATGAGCATGTTAGACTTGGAATCATTTATCAATATCAGAAGTGACCTAATTTACATTAAAATAATACTTGCTTCACATATCAATTCCGTATTTTTAAGAACGTTCGCATTCTTATCTTAATCCCAATCTGTCAAAAATACCTCTAATTTACCTACATTTTTGACAAGTATTACTAGATTTTGAACGTTATTAATTACTAGAATTCAACATAATCAGCCTATAATGTTCCCACTGCTGGGACACAGGCCTCCTCTCAGTGAGAGGTAGTGGGCCTTAATCTACTACGCGGGCCCAGTGCGCGTTGGTAGATGTCACATGTCGTCGAATTTTTGGTTCTAGGACGTTTCCTCACGATGTTTTCCTTCACCGTTTTGAGAGCAGTGGTGATGAAATAATTTACACAAAGTAAAGCGCCTGTCTGGGTTCGAACCTACGACCTACAACTCGTAAGTCGCGGCCGATACCACTGGGCCACCACTGCTCTCAGAATTGAGAATTGAACTTTTAATCTAAATTGCATTTACGACTGAAATTACAAAAATCAAATGGAAAACCTATGATTCATTTAATATGACTTAAAAACATTTCACTTAAACGTTAAATATGAAAAGAAGAAGAAGAAATTCGGAACTCATGAAAATAAAATAAACGGAACGACTACCTTCAACGTACTTAAACACAGGCGTTTTCCTGGCAACGACTCATTAGTTACACGTGTACAAATATTATGAAGAATACTAGTAAGTATGTATGCAAGCGCAGTACCTACCTACAAAATTAAATAACTAAGTATTCGACGTAGTAAGTAGTTAGGTAGGTATGTCATGTAAACTTCAGTTAGGTAAGTAAGTAACATTATAAAAATATAAATTATGAGCAGCATGGTTTTACGGTTGCTCTCTACTCTAGACTTCCCGGTAATGTTGAGAGGTTCCATCTATTGCCGTATAAAAAGTTTGTTCGAACAGCAGGTAGAACCTATCGGTGTTTTAGAACTTTAACGTAGGCACTAATAAACTTATGATAGATTGAAAGCTCAATTTACAAATGTAAAACCTAATTCATACTGCGCAACTACCACATATCAATATTATTATTTTTGTAATCTCCTTGTAAAGCGTGTCTAAATATATCTGAAATGTTAATTGTATAAAAAATCTGCCACATAGTTTCTTATCCATCGTTGTTGATTCCGCGACACAGACGAATATCGTCGTCAAGTCAACCGCGGTTCCCACGCGTGTGCCTTACCGAATACTTTTTGCGTTCAACAATCCGTTTTTGTGATAAAAACCTGACTGAAATCACGTTTTCCATTCAAAAGCTATACTATGTACGAGTAGGTACGCCTTCCGCGTTGATTGAACCAAGTTGACATCGCCGTCGCGACGCCGAGCGCTTTGACAATTTGATCACCTTTGACATAATATTATATGCTAACGAAATCACCAGTTCCAGCTCATCAGAAAATATTTTTTTATATTCTAATTTCTAACCACCGTATCTAGAAAAGTGTCCATTTATAATAGAATGCGATAAAAATAGTCCCTGTCCTTGTCATCTTTATGTCAAGGGAGAAGACACCATTTAATAAAATAAAATAATTACATGAATAACATTTATTTTTCTTTGTTGTGTTGACCTATTTCACTAAGTGCTTTCACATTATTTGAATTTCATCACTTCGGCGTTCATATTTTCAATCATCTTAAGTAGGTACATTATGATAAATATACCAAACCGAAATAAGCTTTTCCATAAACAATATTCGTACTTATAACTCTAAGGCAGGGATTTTTTTAGATGGAAACAAGATTACATAAACAAATATTTGGAGCTTTTACATCTGAAGCACCTAGTAAGCAAATATGTACCTATATCTTTGTTCTGAAACGGGGTTTGTTTACCCTGTTTTATTTACTTTCATAAGAATAATCTCAGTTCAAAGCTTAGTTGATATGTAGGTACTGTTACTGTATTCTCCGGGGGAATGAACTAAGGAAGCCTGCGAATTGTTTTGTAATTTATGGGTCAGTGTTACGTTGTATGTTAATTAAAATTTTATTCGCGACCGTAACGAATATGACTTTGACGGTTAGAATGCAAGCCGACCCCAATATAGTTGAGAAAAGGCTAGGCAGATGATGATGAACTTAGAGAGCTGTATTGATGATTTTTCGCGAATCATATTTAGATCAACATACAACCTTATTCTGACCTGCAAATTGTGAACAAACCAAAGAAAATTTTAATTTCACGGGATAAAGTGACGCTTTCGCCTGTAAGCAGGTACTGAAAAACGTAACCTATCTGCCTAAAGTTCGTGTGTAGTTTTCAAGCTTTGTTGAACGAAGGTAAAGATTAAATAAATACATGAACAATAAGCAAGGAAGTTAACAATTTATTTTCTAATAGTAGGTGGATAATTCCATTGCGCCGACCAGCACGATACCGAAAGGGCACGGGATCGGCTTCCGGTCAAACCAGATACCTAAGTATACAGTTTTTTTTTTTTTTTTTTTTTTAAATGGCATCTCGCAGTTCATCCTTTATGAGGATGGCTACTGCTTAACCGGACTTTCCTGTGGATGCCTCGAATTAAGGCCTCCAGCCAGGGCATACAATAACTTAAAAACTAAGCGACAGCGCTAAGGGTAACCCCCTGCGGGGTTCGGACCTCGGCTCAGGGCGTCGCTGGAAGAGGACAGCAAGGGACAGGCTGGATCGGTATTATTATTAGTGTTTAGGGGCGAATTTAAAACTACAGGCTCAGCTGCGCGGGCTGGCTCGAGCAAGGGTCGGGGCGGGCACGGTGATGGTGCGGGACGTCGCGACGGGCCTCGGCGGCGAGGACGGAAGGACGGATGTCTGAGCTTGTGTTTGTGTTGTCGACTGAGAGTACTCGTGGCCTTACTGCTCTCCTGGAGGAGGGTAGTGGCGTCGTCGGGGATAGTGAGGGTATGCCTTGGTCGGCGAATCCTACTTATGCGGGAGGGAGTGTATCGGGAGGCCGCCGCAATCAGGGGATTGGGGTGCTTTATGGCAGAGTCAAAGAAGCGCTTGGAGAGGCGTTTCATGAACTGCTGGATGGTGGGGAGTCTGAGATCTAGATGCAGATTCACATTTCGGACATAGAAGGGGGCTCCCGTGACCTTTCGGAGGAAACGGTTCTGGAGGGTTTGCATTTTATGCAGAAATCGCGGCTTGGCGTGTGCGAAGACTACGCAAGCATAGGTCATGATGGGACGGATGACCGCGGTGTAGAGGCGCAATTTGCACTTGAGTGACAATTTGCTGCGGGCAGTTATCATGGAGTGGAGCCTACCGAGAGCGAAAGAGGCGCGCGAACGCGCCGTCTTTATGTGCTCGTTGAAGGTGAGGTTGTGGTCTAGGATGACACCTAAGTATTTGGCTCGCTTTCCCCAGGGGATCGGCTTGCCATACATAGAGATCGGGCGCGGGAGGGGGGGGGGTAGTTTGCGCGGTTTCGAGAAGATGACCGCCTGACTCTTATCGGGGTTGACCTCGATTCTCCATTTCCGGAACCAATCGCTCAAGGCGCTTGCGGAGGTTTGGAGGTTTCGAGCTATGGATGACTGGTTGACACCCGAACAGTATATGGCAGTGTCGTCGGCGAAGAGCGCCAACTGTGCCTTTTTACTGTTCGGGATGTCACTAGTGAACAGGGTGAAAATGAGGGGAGACAGAACGGAACCCTGGGGGACTCCGGCGCGGATGGGGTGAGGGGGAGAGAGAGCGCCCTCGATACGGTAGCGGAAAGTGCGGTCCGACAGAAAATCTCGTAAGATGAGCACGAGACGGTCTGGCACACCTAGCAGGTACAGCTTATATAATAAGCCATTGTGCCAGACCTTGTCGAACGCCTTCGCTATATCGAAGAACAGGACGCCTGTCGAAGCACCTCGCTGAAAAGCAGCGCTAATGTGCTCGACTATGCGGTGGAGCTGGTGGATGCACGAATGCTTCGTGCGAAAACCGAACTGTTCGGGGGGGATGAGGCTCTTTGCTTCGGCATAGTCTTTGAGGCGCTTATAAATAAGCCTCTCGTAGACTTTACCGAAAACATTTAGCAGACTGATGGGGCGGTAGCTGGAGGGCTCAGACTTGGGCTTGCCTGGCTTTGGGATGCCTATGACTGTGGCTTCTTTCCACATTTGGGGGAAGATGTTGTTGCTCAGGGCGCCATTGAAGATGGCGGTCATGAGCAGTATGAGGGGGGCGGGGAGGAGTTTGTACACCCTGTTGGTGATACCGTCCGAACCGGGGGCTTTGCGGGTTGCGAGTCCTTTTATGATGTCTTGCACTTCGTCGGGAGTGACGGGAGGCAGAGGATCATCAGGGTCTTCGACTGGCGGGAGGGAGGCTCTCCGTTCGACTTCAGCGTTCACCTCGTCGAGGTGCGCTCTGTCTACTGGTTGAGAGCTGGGAGTGCATTGAGCCTCTAGGCTGTCGGCTAGGCATTAGCCTTTTCGAGGTTTTCGAAAGCGACCGTTTTGTCGGGGCGTGTGAGGGGAGGAACTGTGGCCTCTTCAGAGGAGCGGAGCTTCCTCTGGAGTTGCCAGAAGGCGTGGTGGGTGGGCTCGAGTTCGCCGATCAACTTATCCCATCCCTCGGAGCGCCACTCCCCTATGCGTTTCTTTACAGCACGCTGTAAATGGCGCATGTGGGATTTGTTCGCGTCGCAGGGAAAAGAGTCGTAGGCACGAATGGCAGCGTTCTTCTCGGTCATCAGTTCACGTACGTCATCGGGCAGTTTCCAGCGATGGTCTTCCATCACTGGAACTTCCCGTGAGCAATCCGTCAGTACGGATTGAACGTGCTCTGTGAACGAGTCGATCGCCCCAGTCGTGTCTGCGACTGAGATAATTTGCTCGGGGATGGAGTCTAGGTGGGGAGACGTGGTGGATTTCAGTCTTTCGCTTACTTTCCTCCAGTCGGTGACTGTTTTGGTCGGGGGGGGCTGGTTGGGGTCGTGCGGGGGGCCCGAATAGGGGGCCAGGTGCAAGATGACCGGGCGGTGGTCAGAGTTAAGCTCTTGTACCGTCTCGATAGACTGCAAACGGAGGTTTACATTCTTGAGAAGCGCTACATCGAGAACGTCAGGAAGATGGGCGGGGTCGCCCGGGAAATGAGTGGGATACATCGGAGCGATGATATCGAAATTGAGGGAGTCGCCTAGTTTGAACACGATCCTACCTCTGGTAGAGGTCGTGCTGCTATTCCAAGCGGGATGTTTGGCATTGAGATCCCCCGCCATGATGACGGAGTCACTCATACCGAAGAGGGTAGTGAAATCGGTAGTGAGAGAGATGGGATCCTCCGCACCATTGGTGGGCGGGATATAGGCGGAGATGATGGTGATTGCGGGGTGACCGGTCATGCCGAGCCGACAGATAGAGATCTCTAGCTGAGAGATTAGGGCGGGCGGGTCTATCGGGATGCAATGGAGGGACTTCCTATAGTAGATGAGTGTACCGCCCTTGTGGCAGCGAGCCCTGTCATTGCGAACTATCTTGTAGTTGGCAATGTTCGGGTTCCGCAGATGGGGCTTCAGGAAGGTTTCCTGGACTAAGAGGACATCGAGCTGGTGATCGCGGAGGAAGGCGGCGATCTCATCGCGTTGATTTTTAATGCCGTTTGCATTAAAAAACCCTAGTCTAAGGGATCGGGGTTTGGTAACGCTCATTCTTTGTAAAGCCATTGGAGCTTTTTAGAAGTTGAGGGTTTGCATGACTTGCGTAATCTGAGGATACGCATTGAAAATCTCGGCGATGCGCCGAGGATTGCCGTTACAGGCTTGGATTTCCGCTGCCATGGCATTTGCGGGGGCAATAAAAGCTGCGTAAGCACCGATTATTACCTCCATGCTGCTAGGCTGGGGGCGGGAGGCGGGGGTCGGGGGGGACCTACTGGGACCAGCGGGAGCCCTGGGCGCGGCGGCGGGAAGGGCTACCGGTGGGGCTACTGGGACCGAGGGGCCTACTGATGGCGCGGGGATGACAGTTGCCATCAGCGCTGGGATAGTCGGGGGTGGGGGGGGCACCGAAGCTGCGGGAGCTTTGAGGTGGTTGAGGTTCGCCCATGGGGAGGGCCTTTGGGGACTGAGCCTATCGGGCATCTGGGAGGAAGGGATCGGGATCCTCACAGAGGGGCTTTCCCTTTGCTGACGGTCGCTCGCGCGCTTCGTCAGTTTGGGAGAAGAAGACTTGGGAGCCTTGGGGCAGCCACGGTAGTTAGCCGGGTGCCCGGATTGGCCGCAAAGAACGCAGCTCGGTGGCTCTGTGCACTGAGAGCGGTCTTTGGGGCGGGGACAGTCTGACGTGCCGTGGGCGCCTAGACACTTGACGCATCTAGGTGTCGCGTAGCAGTGGGATTGGGAATGGCCATACAGTTGGCACCTGTGGCATTGTCCGATGAGGTTGGACTTCCTGGGTTTCTCGATAGAGATACCCGAGAGGGAGCAAACTGACTTCACCTTGAAGATGGGGTGATGTCCTTCAGTAGGGTCGCAGATGACCAGGACCATGTCGTAGACTAGGCCCTTCCATGCTTTGTGCAAGCGATGGACTGCTGAGACGGGGATGCCTTGTGAAGCAAGGTCTTCTTTGATCTCCTCGGTGGGGATTTCTTTGGGGACGCGCCTGATGATTACGCGGGTGGGGACTTCCTCCGGAAGGGAGTACGTATGGAAGGGGTAAGCCCTTGTCTGGAGGAGACGGGTAAGGTCCCTGTAGTCCGAGGACGAGGCGACCGTTACCTTAATACCCTGTTGGGTTGAGCGGGCGTTCGTGTAGTTGATCTTTTGATCAACACACGCTTTGGAGATTTCTGTCCATTTGGACTTATCCTGGACATAGATGGGGGGCGGGGGTCGTGGCTTCTTTGCGTTCGAAGCGGGAGGGGTAGCCGAGAGGCTAGAAGCGGGGGAGGCCTGCGGTGCGGCGGAGGGTGGGGTGGGGGGGCGGGGAGCGGGGGTTTCCGCGACCGACTTTTTGGCCTTATTGGCGTGAGAGGAGGCGTTCTTCTTTCTCTTGCCTCCCTTTCCGACGACTATATAGTCGTCTTCCGAGGAGGACGAAGAGTCAGAGAGGGCTTCCTCTGAGTCGGATTGAGATTGGGGTACGGACGTGTCCATACTCTCCTGAGTATCAGCTGCGATAGCGGCTGGCACGGAAGGTGCGGGATCGGGGACTGGCACGGACGGTGCGGGTTTCGGGGCGGACACGGAGGGAGCGGGTGATGGGGCTGGCACAGAGGGTGCGGGTTTTGGGGCGGGCACAGAGAGTGCGGGTTTAGGGGCTGGCGTGGAGGGTGCGGGTTTTGGGGCTGGCACGGAGGGTGCGGGTTTGGGGGCTGGCACGGAGGGTGCGGGTTTAGGGGCTGGCACGGAAGGTGCTGGTTTGGGGGCGGCGGCTGGCACTGAAGGTGCAGGCGAGGGGGCTGGCACGGAGGGTGCGGGAGGGGAGGCGGCGGCGGCCTCGGGGATTTCGCCTGAGTTTGGCGGAAAGAGGGGGCTGACTAGCGCATCGCTGAAGTCAATGTCGATGTCTAAGACCGAACCGGGAGGGCGTCTAAAATTTATGAGACGCTGGCCATATTGGGTGAGGAAAGAGGGGTCCTTGAAGAGGACCTCTCTAGCGAACGCCAAAATGACCGCGTCTGCCATGATCGGGAAGGGGGCGGGGAGAGGGAAGAACCATGGGGGGCGTGAAAACCTAGCACCCCGGGTGGATGGGCCCGGGGGTGTGAGATCCTACCCTCCCTGTCGGGTGTGAGACAGGGAGGTGAGTACCTGAAGTGAGCCCTAAGCTTGTGACCCGTCGCCGATCTTATTGTGCGAACGGGGCCCTAACCAGTCTGTGCGATGGGTGTAGAGACACCCTAGACCGGCTTCTAGTACGAAGGGGTTGACACACCCAACCGTACTAGACGCGAGCTGTGGACAAGGGATTAGTTACGAAGCTAGAGCTGACTAGGAGCCACCCCCAAGGCCAAGCTTCTAGCTCCCGATTCCAATTGACAGCCTCGCCCTGATGGGGCTCGGCGGGTGAGATTGGGGCACCACCCCCTTGGCTTCGTTGGCACCGTGAGGTATCCACCAAGGACCACGAAACTGTGGTTTTTACCCGGAAGGGGCCAAAAACCTCGACGATACGTGTGATGACGATTCTCTCTTAAAGAAACAACTTCTATCAACCACGCCTTGAAAAAGGCGGCTATTGACAGGGTGCGGGCGTAGTCCGGAGACTACTGAGCTCGTTACGGCTAGCGTAGCGAGAGCGGGCGGTGGCGGGGCGGCGAGGCGGTGGGGGCGTGCAGCGAGCGAGAGCGGGCAGCACGACCGTCCACGGCGAGCGTCGAACGGCAATCTCTGTGTAAGTATACAGTCACGAGCATAAATACCTTATACATAGATACTCAAGATTTGAAAACATTGATAGCAAATTATTATCGAAACTATACTTTTATAACATACTACCCCGGTTGGTCTCGTGGTCGCAAGCGCGATTGCTGAGTGTGGAGGGGCCTGGGCTTCCCTGGTCGGGCAAAGTGTTATTGGGTTTTTCCTTTAGGAATTTCTCAGTAATAGCCCGGAGTTTGAAAGTTACCGGTATGAAACTCCCATACTTTGGAAAGAAAGAAAAGCAAAACAGCAAGAAAGAAAATGTGTTTATTCTGCACAAACAAAACGAACATTACAAATCAAAAAAATAAAAAATAGACATAAAATAAATACACAAACGACGTAATCAAAAGCCTTGTACTCAAGCTTAAAAAATGTTGACAATTTTGTCCATTGCTTGATGTCAGGGCCAAGGACCAAAGACAACACACATTAATTATTGAAATTGACAATACAAATTATTCCGTGATGCGCCCGCGACACTAGCATATTAATATGACAACAAACCACGAAAGAACGTTAAGCCTTTGATCCAGCTCCTGATCTCTGCGTTCGTGTTGGATTGCCGTCCCATCTGACTTTGAGAGTGAAGGGAGAGTGAGTGCATCTCTGTCCGAAAGTGTGTACCCGCTTAGATGTCCAGTCTCCTCCGAGATCGGCCGTCATAGCCAAAATTTTTTGTCTTTTTTATTTGAGAGAATGCCTATGTCAAAACGCTTTTTATATTTCCGTAACTGTAAGATATCTATGCTCGTTCGTACGTCTAATCGTAGGCATTTTGTCAAGGAGTAGCTGTAAACCGGTACTGAAAATCATGAAAGGTTTTATTCATTTGTTTTCGTCCTAAATTGTAGAGTAAGCTATAAAAACGTGGACACACTTTTTACGTCGAATCATAATAATTAATGACACGTTATGTTACAATTAACAACATACTTATATTTATAATACGTCACGAACTCACGACTTATTATGGGCAACTCACACCCCCAATCGTCATTATAACTTATCCGTTTACCGAAAATATCAATATTTATTTATTTATTTATTTATTTATATTTTCAGACAACATGATCCATTTTGTTAGTAATAAAAATAATGCTTAAAACTATGTTAGTTCACACATAAACGCATACAATTTTTGAAGAACGGAGAGTCATACCTGTCCGCTATCACACTCAGGATGCTGTTGTTACTCATACGCACTCTGTGCAGCAGTGACGCCGCCTTCTTGCGTAAGATCGCCGCGAAACCATCTGTGCGTGCCTCCATGAACATGGCGGACGCACTGCAAAACGGAGGGAGCCTAAGCAGCATCCTGAATGCGTTATTATATTGGACACGCAGAGCATTGACAGCCCTTTGCGTATATACTGTCCACAGACTGCTGGAGTAAAACGTCTGACAAAAGGATTTAAATAACAAAATCTTTACCTCTGTTGTGCAGCGGGCAAACCTGCGGGCCAGCATATTAGCCCTGACCGTCAACGCTCTGCGTTCCCTTTCCATATCACATTCGTCGTTCAAAGAGTCCGTGACTATATGCCCCAGATATTTGAATTCACATACTCTTCGTAGTTCCGTCTTACACAGCATAACAGGTGGAACCTTATCCATTCTCCTGCATTTAGGAGCAAAAACCAAGAACTCGCTCTTTTTCACGTTATACTGCAAGCCGTGGCTGGCAGCATACGTCTCACACATTTGTAATAGTTCTCTGAGTAATATGCGTGGAAAATATATACTTCCAGTTTCGACGGAACCTATCCAGCTCGTCCCGCCATCTCCTACGTGATCTGCCGCGACCCCGCCTCACTGTCTCAGTTCACCAATTCTGTGCTATTTTTGCCCACAGTTAATCGCAGACATTGTGAAAATGCGGCAGACATTTATTTATTTATTTATTTTAATTGAAACGACCGAAGCCAGTTACACTATTTCATCATAATGTACTCGTATAATTTATTTAACACAGTCATGCATTCTTCTCACAAAAATTCAAACATTCTTACAGTATCATCTTATTCATTCGCAAACATATCAAGATCTGTGTTTGTGTTCAGGAGAGCGTTAATAGCGGCTAATGTCCGAGAAATAGGTACCTAACTTGGAGTGTGCGACAGTACGGCAAGTTGGAACAGCCGGTAAGCGGTGTTTTCTGCCACGACAGATTGACGTCTGAGACAAATAGATTGCTGATTTCATTATGCAGATCAGGAACGTCAATAATCCCTCTAAGAATTTTAAATATTACAATCATCTGATATCGGGACCGTCTTACTTCTAGAGAATTGAAACTTAAGCAACCCAACAGGAATTTAGTGGGATGTATGAGAGGATAAAACCCGTAGAAGTGTTTGTAAAGGTATCTAAGGAATGCATTGACATGTCCTGACATGCCCTGCCCAGACCCATTTTAGTTGTACAGCCTTTTGAGTCACGTCTGCTGTCTGTTTTGGAGCGCAGTATTGTGTGTGTGTATTGTGATATTCTTTATTTTTCTAAAATAAAATTAAGCCTAAGTAAGTCCTAATAACATCAGTTATCTGCCAGAGAATGCCCCGTCAAAATCGGTTCAGCCGTATCAGAGATTAGCCGGAACAGACAGACAGTAATACAAAACTTTTAAAAATTGTTTTTTTCATATACCGTATACTTTCATATGCGTTTAGTAAATAGCTGCAAACAAAACAACTAAACACTTCAATTTTATTTGTTTGTGTATGTATGTATAGAAGATTGTCTCAGACGGGTTAGCTGGCATTCATATAATTATGATGGTCGTATTCACTATTTTTCTCAACAACAACTCAAACTCAAAGCATTTATTTCAATACAACCATTTACAGGCACTTTTGAATTGTCAAGAAGTCGGTCAGTCAGAAAATATGAAGCTAGTTGCCCATTCCAAAGCGTAGGTACTTAAGGATAAGATCGGGCAAGAAACTCCATGGACACTCTTTAAAATTATATTTTACAAAAATATATAAATTATATGTGAGAACGATGTAAAAAAAAAGACGTACGCGTTAAAAGCATCCAGAGTACAGCAAAAAGTACTTAACAAAACAAAAATAAAATAATTAAAACTAAGCCGAGGCAGCTAAGTGATGACCAGCCCCAACTGACGGCGCCCGTTCACGAACATGACGCATAGATCAGCACCATTTAGCTCAACTCTGTATAAGCTATTCCTGAAAACCTTTTTCATTAATAAAACGTTCCTCTCTAAATTAGAGCGACAAGGCCGTATAATTCTCAACATTTCATCGTTCCAATAAGGGATTCTCAGCTAACGAGAATCACTGAGACGAAAATGCTTTATGAAAAGCAACAACATTATTAGAAAGGTTCCGTACGTATTAATATACGGAATATCTGCCCGTTTATCAGTTTAAGAATTAATTTTTACCTACCTACTTCAAATGTAAATAGTCAGCGATGTTTGAAAGATTTTGGTGGATCATTCGGAAAAGTGTCACCTCTATTCAATATTTCTTAAAAACTTCTAGACAATAATAATAGTACCCAAGGGACAGCAAAAGAAGACGAGGAAGACACAAGGTGAGAAGACGAAATAAAATTGACAGCAAAACGTGGAAATCACAGGGAATCACTCCATCGTCGACTCTGTCTCTGTCACCTCTGACCTAGACTAGAGTCAAGAGAAAACCCAATTCAAATAAAATAATACACATTTTATACGTTTTCTTTTTATTACATTTTGAGTTTAAGTGAAAATGTTAATATTTCTGAATAAAGTGCTTTATTATTATGTTATTATTATAATAAATTTATTATAAGTAGCTCGCTGATTATTCGGAAAAATTTGTTAAGGATATAAAAGCGTCTTCTTTTTATATTTTTTATAGGTGCGGAAAAAATCAAACGGCGCAATACTCCAGTCTCTTTGGAACTTATATATTGAGAGGGTTGAAACACTATAGGGCCATGGGGTTCGAGTGTCCACTTAGTATTTCGAGACATCGATCGCCAAGCGGTTGGTCGATTCTTCACGTGACCAATGGGCTGGCCTATTTTTTGGCCAAAGAACCAGCATTGCCTTTGCCAATCAACGTGGCAATGCTGCCAGCCTTTTGGGCACGTTTCCTATTGACAGCGATGCGGATGAATTTTTTGATGCCCTTTGATTATTACCCCTCCTTTCTATATACTTGTATATATTAGTATTATTTTAAGACTGTTAGCTTTTCAAATTATGTAAATAAATAATGTAGTTCCTATCTATTATAAATTAAAAATATCGGTTTTTTTATAATTTAACAATTATCTAGTAACTTAAGTCCTCCACAAAATTTTCCGAAGCCAGAACATATTAATTGAGTAGAGTGAGAACTTGGCTTTTACAAAACTCTTTATTGTACCAACCTTTATTATTTTGGATTGATTGGAAAGACCAAATATTAGATTTGTTTTAGTAAACTACTTGCGATGATTGTTGAAAAGCCACTTGTATTTGAGTTCGAGTTTCAAGAGCTCTTCCAATTACGTTTTGTAGCTTAGCTTCACGATTATGGCTCTTCATAAAAATGTTGATTCCTATTTTCAAAACAACGAAGGATTTATGGTAAACTCATCAAATATTTCATACGCCTGTACATTTCAAAATCGGTATTATAAAATACCTACCTACTTTCATTTGAAAATACTTCTGCACCGCCATAATACTGTATGCCAAAATGTCTTAGTTTACTTTTGTTCGTCTTTTCTGGGGTCTGACCAAATATAAAGTAAGTATGCTTTTATTATTGAGCACTTAAAACTGGTCTAAAAATTAAGAATAGTTTAATAATAACTTGGTTGAATTACTTTATATTTTACGTAACAACGTTAGAAACTACATCAAAACGAAACATACAAGACACGCTTGAAATGCCAACAATTATAGCAACCCTCATTTTTTGGCCAAGGACATATTTTTATCATAAAATTCTTTTTCATTTCAAAGTGAAATGCCAAATAGATAAAAAACTTTTTTACAAAAAAAACAAATATTTTTCAAATAAAAAAAGAATTTTCGATACGGATCCTCAAGAGAATTAGACCAATTACATGTGGGGCTTGCATTTGACTGCCTAATTACACCCATACAGTGCTGAAAGACAGCCGCTGCCATTGTATATGTGTAGCATTCCCGTTATTGTGACTTAGTTAAATGCTATGTGTAACTGAAACATTATTATGTAACCACGCTGCAACGTTTAGCGTAGCCTATTTTAACTACATACAGTTAGTTGTGAATATTCGTGTTGCATTTTTCGCTTTTGAGTGTAATAAAAAATAAAAAGTAAAAATAGCATTGTACAGAACTTACTGTAAGGCGTTCAAATCCACAAGCTTTAATTCAGTTAGAAATAACACAGTTTTCCGTAGGTAGGTACGCATGGGCACTTGGGCAGTACGTGTAGCATTGATTGTTTAGTTATAGGAATATATTCAAAGAACTCAGGCATTCGTTCTACAAAGCCTAGATGCGTTGAAGTTTTCCATAAGCCATCTCACATGGTTAACATTATAACTGGCGAAATGGGTGCACTATACTCCTCTGTCAAGCCTTACAGAGAAAATAGGCGTGATATTATGTAATGTTATTCCAAATATTTAGGATAAGACTTACGGAAATATCTTAACTGTTATCGCTACTGTGAAAGTCTAGCCTACCGACTTTATCTAAACCAATATTATAAAGAGAAAAGATTGGATATTTTCTTTGTTACGGGTGAACGGATTTGGATGAAATTTGTCACATGAGTAGACCATGACCTAGATTAGTTCATATTCATATGATACTTTTATCCCGATATTCCCCTGGGATCAGGACTCATGCGGGTGAAACCGCGGAGCGGAGTCTGCTAGTGTTTCCCAACTATCAAGAGGCATGTCTTCAACATGCCTCTTTATAGGCAAGTTATTAGTATTTACATTATTCTGTAACCCGTTTGTTAACCCGCTTAATTTGTGCTAACCATAAAACCATGCTCATAAAACCTGTCATTCATGACGGGCATTATAACTTTACATAACCGTAAAATGGTTATATGGTTTCAGGTGTAAACTGTAAATATGAATAAACTACTGAATGAAATCCAGCGTCTGTTTTATACTTATACTTACACACTTAATAAGTTTTCTGACGACCTTATCTTAGCATTTAAGCCGATTCTAAACTTTCCTTTATATGTATAAACTTAGGCCCATTTTGAAGGCATACTTGGCAAACTTTTGCTGTCGCTTTAAGTAACTTAATTTTAGTACTAATGCTGAAAATTTGACGATAATAACCTACAACTATTTTGATAACTTCATCTTCCATAAATACCTACTTCCTATGTAGAAATACATTATGAAGACAGAATCAAAATGGTGTATCTATGTTTCTAGATACTCCGTCCAAATATCGTGTTCTATAGATCTGCTTCTTCTTGATCCTAGCTTTGAAAGCAAGGAAAGAACAAGTTTGAATCCAACCAATTTGTCGTTCAAATTCCTTGTATAATAACAAGAAATCTGAAAGACAAATTGGCTGGCTTAAATTGAGAGAAGTGACTCAAAAAATACAAACTCTCTCTGTGGCTGCTCACCTAGGAAGGTACACCCGGAATTTTTTTTTAAATCAGCATCCTACCTTCCTCCAAATTATTCCATCAATCACTGCCTATACTTTTCCCAACTCTGTTCTGGTCAGGTTCCAGTCTATCCGGATGCACCTGAATACCAGTATATAATACTAGTATTCATTTCATACATGGAGCGATGGTCCAAATTATTCCATCATTAACGGGAAATCGCTAAGAGAAATTCGGTAGTCTGTAGTTGACGTTCATAATCGGACTAACGAATGTCAAAGCTATGGAAGACATGTTGATCGGCATACCGACGTAATGCCTAACTATTCAATTGATATGCCACCTGTGGTTGACATGCCTTGGGTAAGCCTAGAACAATACACGCAGGCTAGACAATATGTGGGAAAAAGCTTCAGTGATCATTGTTTTCGTGATTGTTTAAACACTGATCTAAATCGTGAAATAAACTGAAGATAGTTGGACTCTTAATTAAAACCTTGAATTATTTGCATTAGCGTTCATTTATTCTGGGTAAACCGTTATTTTACAAAGTGCTTATTGCTTGCTATACTTAATTAATCTGCGTTACAATAATATACCTATAAATAAATACATTATTTATATAAAATCACAACTTCATTCCAGGCAATTTTAGGATCTATCTTTAGTGCAGGTATAGTCACAAAAAGAAAGAACAACTTCTCAACTAAAGTAGGTAATGTACACATGATAGTATGTTAGCAGAAAACTTTTCTACCTTTTAGTAACAATTTTTTTTTATTAGGGAGATTATTATGTTTATTGATTTTTAAACACCATTACAACATTGTTTACTAACATTGATTATATCTAAAATACAATATACATACAACAACTTATAAAATGTAGTAACGATCTATATCTAAAAAGATAAAAACCTACGGGAAAATTTGTATTTAGTGCGCACATCCGAGTACAGGAACCGTAAATATTACAATATAAAACATACTATGAACTATACAATAAAGCTCTATATTACAGTGAAGGCTCTCAAAATATCTATCTCCAATGGACTGACTACAACCTACTTTATTGCAAAACTGTAAATATACAAAATATTGTCGTCTGTAAAAATCTGTAGAAATATTTAAAACACTCTGTATCATGAAGGCACGTTACGATATGTCCTGGATCTATTGTGAATCTTAATTATAAGTAAACAGTTATGATATAGCATTCTATTGCTTAATTAGAAGGCACTTAGGTCTAGTGTACTCTGCCCATGTCCATGCCGCCGAGTTGTCCTAAGTAAGGATAGCCAGACTTCGCCTCTGTGGGAGAATGCGCGTGCGACGCGTAGTGTGATGGGTTAGTGCCGAAGAACGAGCTGTAACAAAAGGAAAAAGACATAAGAATCTTATATTTTATCTAATAAAGGCGCATCTAAGCTTCTTACATTGGAAGTCACTATTTTCAATAGGTAGTTCCTATAAATAGATACTTCTAACGGCGTCGCGTAACAATAGATCGACGGCTGCATAAAACTCGAGGTCTTTTACTTTTATATCAAAGACACGTCCTGTCTCTTGTCAATATATGTAGGTACTTAGTAGGTACCTAGCAGTGTTACATTGAATTTTACTATCAATAACTTGGATAAGCGTGGGATACTGGCCACTGCATAATTTAATCGCTTCATAGGTTCCGTTCGGTCTTTAAACATTATACCGAGAATCTAAATATTACACTAAAAATAATTAAATAATAACACAGTGTACAAGCTCTAATGCCGCCTTGTAATTGCGACTTGAACCGGCCTACCGAACTACATAATTTAGTTGAGGTCTCTATATGCACACATAAGGCAGTCGAGGCA
Source organism: Gortyna flavago (assembly GCA_963669345.1). Classification (NCBI taxonomy): domain Eukaryota; kingdom Metazoa; phylum Arthropoda; class Insecta; order Lepidoptera; family Noctuidae; genus Gortyna; species Gortyna flavago. The sequence continues at coordinate 8,605,511 of OY770144.1, forward strand.
TTTTCGGAAGCATTTCGTGACTGAACGTGCCATAAAATTTTAATTTATAGTTAATACAGTGGCTAATACGTTATTAAGGTACATTAGTGTCGTCCATCGCTCATAAACTATGAAGGCCGCACGTAATGCTGCACAGGTTCAAATATTACGATCACAATGAAAACCTACATTTTGTTGCTCTGAATAATGCATAATTACTTTGAAAGGCAATAAAACATATTTTCTTCTCAGAGTATATTATTCTAGCCAGTTCCAAGAACTAGCTAGACAGGTTATGCCGATTGGCTATTAGTTATTACTTAACTTCATCCCAAATACCACACTTTACCCTTATGGTAAATATGTGCATAAACATTTTAACATGAGAATGAAACACGTGCGAAAACAATATCCGAGCGAGCGTTTCTGTGGAGGAAAGTGTTCAAGGCAAGGTGGTTGCTCCGCGCACCGCACGCAAGGCTTACTGCAGTTTAGGAAGTCGAATGCAAATAGCTGCAGATAAGTTTTAATACCGGGTTCGCGTTAGCATAATGCTTAGGTTCACTGCACTAATGTCACGTTCGGCCTCTCATTAATTGCTGAGCCGGCCACAAAGCAACGTGTGTTTATCTGTTATCCGCTACGTATTGTGCCGGCGTAGATTTCTAATATCAATAAATGATCGGCAGCCGTATTACTTGGAAGCTATTAACCTAAACAAAAGCTGGTTTGTTGTTTCTGTTTCCGAGTACATAAGAGTGAACGAATGTTAATAATAATCCCTTGAAGCATTGCGAAAAATTATTCATTGAACAACAGAAGAGATTGATTGGTGTTTACTTTTGTCAATTATACGCGAAGGTATTAATAAATCAAGCCCTGAAATATGTCGTTTAATTAAACATTCTATTCCAGAAAACAAGAGATGAACACCAGCAATGTCACGAACCGGTCTGTCGTAATATTGGGTTGACTTAATTGAATAATATTGAATAATAAATATGACGAATACAGAAATAGTTTACAGTGCTGAGTCGAAATTACAGGTATAATTGTAGTATCGATACGTTAATATGTAAATTTATCGACTTCTGGAAGTCTTTAAAATAGGTTCACTTTTCTCATTTTGACATCGCTGCATTAAAAATTGCTTTTCCTTGTGAATACCTACAGAGTACCTACAATAATTTCTAACTAATAAAATGATTTCACGTAAATTTTATACAAGTGTCGTAGAACCACCAGTGCGGCAAATAAAATAAAGTATGAGGTGACAATCACAATCGCTATTTATGGCCAATGACTGTACATGTTAATTATAGCAATACGTACGTATCTCACTACTAATAGATAGGCAGCTTACTGATTTATTATGACTCATGGACATTGTACAAGATATAGCTTTTCCGGCTGCGCCAACATTGCGTTGAGCCGACACAAGATATAATCAAAGGGGATTTTCTTCTATTACTTATCCTCATCTTCAAACAGATATGAAACGCCTATTAGCCACACTTTCGGCACACAATACCATATTTTTGGCAGACAAATATAACAAATAGAGTTGAAACGAAGTGTTACGTCAATCAAGCGCGCGTAAAGGACTAGATAAGACACACCGACACATAAACGTAGCTAACCCATATATTATTAGTTTGTCTTCCATTGTGCGTGGCGAGATATTGTGTGTGGTCCAATGTGAGGTTTATAGACTTGCTTTGTCTCGATAACACAGATAAATGTCGTCGCCGTATACAGTACAAAGCGACAATGTATTTGTCACATTGTCACTGGACAAATTCACTTTGGTAGTTACACATAGGTACCATCGACACAGGCACGAGTGAAATGTTGTCTACGACCTTCTTTCTGTTGTAATAAAACCCAGATCCCGAAGACGATATATCGAACATCGCAAGACAATTTAAAATAACTAAGAAAAACTTTAATTAAAAATCGATCCAAAATCACTATAAAATTCGCAGCCCTATTGCATTCACGATCGGATCGGCGTATTACGAGGCGCGCGCTGTAATAACCACCCGCGCGGCGTATAATGGCCGACTTCTTACACTCTTAATTGATTAGCGGCCGCTTCGGCTAATGATAAAGGAAGGTGAAAAGAAATAAAACGTACGCACCCCGATTTGCGATCGAGCCCACGCCCGATCGATAGCCACCGGACGCGGCATTACACGCATCCTATGTAGACACGCTCGAGAACTTGGCACGATCACACGACACGAGATGACGAGACGCGTCATACGCCATACTGATATCGATTGACTAACACGAAATGATGTCATTGCAAACGTGCGCCCTAAACCTACTATTAGTGTAACAGTCATATCTGGTATTCACATAATATATAGTTATTTAAATGATCTTCAGCAAAGGTCACTTTATTGTAATTGCATATTCATCCGCATAAGCCAAGCCAGATGAGTAGCTCGACATCAATAATTCATAGAGCTACTTAGTTGCCGTCGGGGATTATTGAGATGTTTTAATCCATGTTTGCTTTATATGATGTAAAGTTGAATATTAAATGAACGTGGAATAAACTTACCTATAGTTTTCAGGCCAGGCGCTGACTTCGGCGAGTTTGTTTTGCGCGTGTCCGCTCAACTGCCTGGTTGTCCAGTGGTTATGTGCGGACATGGCATGCTCTTGCTTCGAATAGTCTCCGTATCCGTACGGATGGGAGAGCGGTTCACTTGGATTCGCGTACGTTGAATGTTGGTAAGTGAGTGCACTGCTCTGGTTCGCAGAAGGACTCGTCGTAGTGGGACTCGTGCTCGGAGGGGTAGCATCAGTGGATGCTTGCAAGGGAGTAGCAAGTTCCGAGGAATGGGACAGAGGTGTTAGGTTACCGGACGAGAAGGAACTTGAAGTTGGGGGATGTAGAGAGGATGCTGCAAGCGCTGACTGGCATACAGAAGGAGCACTTATCGCAGATTGATGGAGAGATGGCGCTAGAGCAGAGTTCAGAACTGAGCTGCCGCCCAGCGCAGATGAGTACGACTGTTGCCAAGATGCACATTGCGCGTTGAAGGAAGACGGAGGCTCATATTGTTGATGAACCGAAGGGAACGCAGACTGCAGGGACATGGTGTTGAAAGCGCTCAGTTGCTGCGAGTTCAGTTGCTTGCGAAGTCGAGCTCTTCGGTTAGAAAACCATACCTAAACAAAACAAACTTTAATTAAATTCTTGTTAAGAATAATTAAACATTACTGATTGCTCAATGCAATCTGACCGAAGAATCCAATCAGTTAATTGCGTTTATAATTATTATTGTACAAAGTCTTCACTTTATAAGGCTACAATTGCAAGTCCTACAAAAACTTTGATACGAATTAATGTAGGTAAGCCTACACCTTTGACAGATATTGGGATTGATGAATGTTACAAATACCTAACTCATTAATACATAATTACAGAGGTAAGTCGATTACACCGTCTTATTGAGGCCTACAATTACGAGGGGCTACTAATTTAACAAAAACTGATAAAACATCGGTAGCGATGAACACCATATGGTAGCTCTTACTATTGTTGTAATTAATTATAAAGGTAATTATGTTTTTTTAGTGCCACGCTTTTGTAGGGGCGGGAAGTGAGTGCGGCCAACAATGGGACTGTTTGATTGCGTTCATCTATCATTGATACACCCAACCTGTTTTGAGTTGGCTACTGATACTCGTTGGCCGTATCGTAGCTGGCAAAGACCCTCTGTTTTAACGTAAATGATAAAAAGGTGAGTAGAGAATTATGAAGGGTGACAGTAACGTCCAACTTTGTGTGTATATTCGATGATCATCAATCATGGTAATTTTATGCAATAAATCGTTGTTAACATTTCGACAAGTGGTCAATAGGAGGTTAATTGTTCAAAAAGAGTCATTATTAGGTACCTATTTGATAAAATTTCGGATGTTCCTACCTGAACTCTAGCTTCAGTGAGCTTAGTTTTCTGCGCAAGTTCTTCCCTCGTATAAACATCAGGGTATTGGGTCCTAGTGAATGCTCGCTCCAAAGCTTCAAGCTGGTCTCCGGAAAACGTAGTCCTGGACCTTCTTTGTTTTCTTTTCAGTGTGATACCAGGCTCCGACTCCGTATCTGAGTCTTCACATGATGATGGACCTTTAGAATGAAAAGCTTCGTTTGTGCAAGGTGCTATGTGCTTAGTAATAATTTACTTAAAACTATGTTCGTAAAGCTGTATTTCGTAGCTATAAGCTATTTCAATATTATAGTGGCCATATTCCAAATGGCCACAATCTTCAAATAATATGAATTTTGTCGCCGTAATAGGTAATTTTTATTGCGACTTTCTAAGACCATTTGTTTTTGTTTTACGCCGATTACATTGGACTACCGCGCGGACCACACGCGGCCTCGATTAAATTAAACGTAACCACATTACACTACGCTTCTAGTAGCCTCAAATGAATTCTTCGGGGCCTTAATAAATATTACTTTGTGCTAGCTGATAATAAAATGGAATTAGATTAAAGAGAAGTTGATCGCGTTCTTATCTTGTGTAAGCCACGCTGTTGGATTTTTAGAATTGAGACCGATGTAATTATTCTGTACTGATTATGTTTTGTTGAAATGGTTCAGACGAAAAATAAACGAATGTCCGAGTATGCAAATTTTCAATATGCAAACTTGTTTGAGTGTGGGTTCTGAAATAATAATCAACTGCCGATGTTACCATAGTCCGCGCGTATGCAAATATTTCCACGAAAAACTGGAGACCAAAATGAACCGTTACCCGCCGTCACAGGACAGGCACGAACAGCAAATTTTCAATACTCGAGCTCGAGCACTAAAGGGGCCGCTTTTCCAGTGTAGATATTACTTTGGCCGCGCACAACTTAATATGCATAATCTTATCGGTGCGCAGAATCTCGCCGGCAAAACCGCGCTCCGTCACTGAACCGGGATATTAGGAGCGCCATTTTATATTGGATAGCTATACGGCACAAGACGTGCAGTACGGACAGATTGTCGTAATGCAAGCCCCGCGGCCAAACGCGATGGGATAATAACACCTTTGGATACTAATTTCATTTTTATAACCTACAATTTCGAAGCCGACACAAGGGGCGCTGCCGTGGCGTGCGCGCGCGCCGCGCCCGCTTCACTTTTACGTGGATTATTAACTTTATACGCCATTTTGTGAAGTTTGCAAACGTTCCGACAGTCTCATTATAAGAATAAATTTATAATAATAGTATGCTTTGAACTAAATTAAGTGATTATGGTCTCGAATCAGCGTTAAGGACTACGATGACACGGCGAGTTATTTACGCGTCATTATGTCGAAGGTTTCGTCAGAGACTTTTTAAATAATTGAATTGAAATCGTCAGGGACTTTGAAATATTGCTAAATACTTCTTAATGCCGACCAGTTGACCTCGCACGCGGAAAATAATAGACTCAGAATAAACCACAGCACAGTTAATTCTTTATCAAGAGAGCACAACAACAAACTAGAGCAATATAAAGTTTTATGCAAACACACAACGCGGTATTACTTTTCAAGCGGTAAAGTGCTCCTACAAACTATGCTACCAACTGATAGGTACCGCTAATGCCTGCAGTGTGAGTGACTACGCTCACTCCTACGTTATTATTCTCATTGTGAATTATTATTGAAAACCTATTACAAATAGGGATCAATTGGATCCATGCAATGCAATGTTTTAATAATCCGAGGTAAGTATATTACTTACCTAGAATACCGTCAATACTGTGATTTCTTCTAGGATCTGATTCATCCCTTTTGCCTCCTCTTATTAGTCTCGAAATCGAACTCACAGACGGCGCTGTGTTTTTATCACAAATGCCTTCTTTAATTAGTTTATCTCTAATTTCCCAGGAAAATATACCTGGGTTTTGTCTCTTCAGCTCTTCGATCCTGTTCTCAACTTCTGGAGTAGCAACTCTTGGCTTGGATCCTCCGATTACACCGGGACGTATGGAGCCCGTTTCCTGATAACAAAAAAGAAAATTTAATGTTAAACAGTTGGTTCTGATAGGTTTTAAGGAGTACGTGAAAGTATGTGAAGATCCTCACCTGATATCTGTTGAGTATCTTGGAGACGCAGCCGTGCGAGACGCGCAGCTGGCGCGAGATGACGCAGGGCCGCACTCCCGCCGCCGCCATCTCCACGATCTTCAGGCGGATGTGGTTCGGCAGCGGACGACCGTTGATGAACACACCGCCCAACTGGTTCATACGACCCTGACCTGCAGAAATAAAATACTCTTAACAACCTCTCCAATATTAAACGATTTTCCCGCACCGCCATTTCTAACTCACAAACGCGAACATAAGCAGTATACGTATGTGGAAACCAGTTGTGGATCGACTTCGTTATAAAATCTAAGCCCTCTGATTGTGTATATTCTACTTGTGAAGAATATGTTCCAGTATTCTTTACGATCATGATTCTCTGAAGCACAATCGTATTTATTAGTTAAATATATTAGTTTATTATGTATGAAATGTTTTGTGATCCCGTCGCCCGAAAGGAGGCACTTCTTTATATTGGATTTGTATTAGTAGGGCAACCAGTAGCTATATTAAACTCAAATAATGCGTAAAGTATCAATAGCATCAATACATTATGATCACAAAGCTGCGGCCCGCTTGCACGTCGGTCGCTCGTACACGCTCTACAATAATATGTACCTACTACGTCATCGGTAGGCCTCGATCACAGTAATTTTACGTTTCATTGGCAGTGTTCTCAAGCAAGAGTATCCAATTTCTTTTACACGAGTGCGGTCAAGCAGAAACGATAACACTTAAACTATTTCTGGCCTTTGTTAGGATCGACTTGTTACATTTTACGAGTATCGACTTCTGTTCTCACAAAAAAATATGTTATTCCTAGATTAAATGAAATGCCTCCGTCTTGTTGTTGTGTGGAGAATTCTGAGAGATTGATGAATCATTCTTGATGTTCAACAGTGAAAAGAAAGTCATCAAAATTTTAATTAATGTTTTATAGCGATGAGTATCGTGAGCGGTAATTAAGTTGGCTGGTTCAATGGTGTTTGCGAATAAAATCCCTTGGAATATAAATTGTATTATATCTGGATATATTAATGTGGTTATGTGTGCGTAAAGTGTCGCTATTATAATCACATCATTCGTGCGGCCGGTGGTTGGCAGACCACCTAACGTCAAAGGGAGCCGCCAGTCGTCGATTTTTGCAACGCCTTTGTGCATGCATGTTAACTTCTATTGGGAAGGAGATGATGTTAAAGAATACATTCAGCAGCTAATGCAGCTATATTATACAACAACAACAAGTGGTTAGTTAGTAGTGGTTATAGTATGGTTTTTAATACCTTTTGCTTTATCTTTGTAGGAATTTAAATCAAACAAATGAAAAAAAACATATTTTGTATTTTTTAAATACTCTGAATTGTTGGCAATTTCTTTGCTAATTCATTGCAATAATTAAAATTTTCATCGAAAATACGAAAAAAAAGTAATTACCTTAAATTCCCATCGCATATCAAAGTTTGGCCGCATATTAATAGTAAAAATATATAACAGTGGCATGTTCCACTTGAGGAGGCATAGTTTATCAATTTCAAATAATTCCTCAAAGGTTCCGCCTCATGTATGGCCTAGACCCCTACTGAGAACCACCAATCAATTAAACAACATGTCAACAAGTATGTCCTTTGATAAGACAAGAAACCGAGACGGAAATTAATCATACAATCAAAAGTGGACCATAACACAAACAACTTAGGGTTAACAACTGCATCCATCAATACAACCTCCCAAACTAACAGGAAAGCTTTCATAAATATTGGAAATTGAACCTTCTTTCGTTGAACATAAAACTACTTATTGTTTTTGTTCCGAAATGCTTTTGTAGTGTCCGGAGTCACGCCGCGGCACAGTGGAACGAATGTATGGGAGCGGTTGGACGTAGACATGTCCGAAAAATAAGAGTAAAATTATGACAAACTAATGATGCCATCTTATTCGATTACTTAATGCCTTCATAAATTGTGGTGATGAATTTCTTCATAACTCCCATATTTCGGGAGTAATTTGAGAAAATGTGAAATTTTACTATGAAAATGAGTGTATCGAGCTCTCTCCCTCCTGATTCCGGGCTTGTTTCAAGTAGCGGTCTCTAATATCGTAATGCTATTACTAAGAGCTATATTTAATACTAAGACACATAGTGCGCCAAATGTGCACTTTCTGGGATAAAAGGAAATGAAAATTAAAAAAAAAAAACGTTTTTTCCCCATTTGTATTTACTTTAAACCGCAGACAGACTTATTAAGAGGTCTATAAATATATTATATATATACAGAAATATATATTAACAAAAATATTCACAAGAACTGATGAGAGTATGACTTTTAAGTAAGTTGATAATAAATTACCTAGTTTCATTAAAAGTACAATAAATAATTAAGATGTAAGCTCTAATTTACTAAGTTACATTATCTTCGTCATCATCATCATCATCAATTAATTCAAATTCAGAATCGATGTCCGCTAAATCATTTATGTTAACAAATTCGATATCACTTTTCTCAGAATCCGTAAGCTCATAAAATTCCTTAAAAGAAGATTTTTTTACAAACTTATTTCCTTTTGGACGGATACTTGTAACAAGTGGATCAGAAGACAGTAAAAGATTGTGCATAATATCTTCATTGCATGAGATACTGCTATGCTTTCGAGAATGCCCCTCTCTATATTTTCTAAAATCTTTATTTCTAGCCTCAGATGCCTCTTCGGATAGAAAACCAATGGGCACAATTGACATGTTCTGAACTATGTCTGGCCCATGCATTAAAATTTTATGAAGTGAAGAAGGCATATAATACCATGGGTATAACTCCACGTAAAGCTTAGCAGTATCAAAGCAGAACTCTCGGAATTTAGTTACGTTGATCTTCTCTCCTGATGAAATACACTGCAAGATCACACAGATTTTTCTTAAAAGCATAGCATCTATTCCGGTCAGTTCAGCAGATTTAGTGTAGTTTTCAAAAAATCTCCTTGCCGAGTTGCCATTGTTGGTGGATCCACTGCCTTGTTTCACAACATCGAGAAGTAAGCCCGTTTCTCTTCTTACAGCCTCTTGAACTCTTTTCTTCCTGTCATCAACTTGCCTTTTTGCTATATCACCCCTTACTTGCCATGATTTTATGTCTAATTTGTAGGAAATGTGTAATAAGCATTCCATTGAGCGAATCCAAGCGTGAAGGGTGCTTAAGCTATATTTATACATGTCCTCGTTTGCGTGTTTATCTTTGATTAACTCTAAATTATTCATTTCTTTAGGACAAGCCTTGCATATGTCACACACTGAAGCTGCTGTATTGGATATAATGGAATGAATTTTACCATCAATCATTGTCAACAGCAGTTGGTGTTTGACACTAATTCCATCAGTGATGGTGGATGGAGTTAAGGCTTCAATCTCTGCTTCGATTTCAGCCATCTCTCTCTGCACATTTTCTTTGGTTTCCTTTATAAACTTAAACAATATTGGCCGGCAAAATGAAGTGGAAGATGGTCGCTCGTTTTCCCAAATTGTTACACCTTTTGAGACGAGCCGCAGTGGTACAAGACTAATCATAAAATTACTAGCAAGATCGATTTGCTCATCTTCACTCGTCCTTTGATGATAAATGCTTTGGCTAGATGATCCGTCAAAACCCCATTTGCTGGTCAATACGAGCTGTTGATTGGGATCAACAGGGGTTTCTAACGACCTAATAAGTCTTCTTGAGGTTAAATCCATCAAGGCTTGTAATTTGATTTTTGCAGAGCTCTCTGTAACTGTGAGATCTTCTTTGGCCGGATAGCACTTAATTTTTTCTTTAACCAACATGTAGTAACTCGGGTATTGAAGAGCTCCTTCTTGAGTGTTGAAATCCCGAAGAGTGTTATAGCGCCATTTCGATAAGTTCATCGATACATAAAGAGCCAATGCCTTCAAAGGGGATATTTCCCGTACCTGAATTGATTTACCTTCAATGAAGGCTTTGATTTTTGAGGCCTCTTCTGGATTCTCCGTCAAGTATTTCATAACATAAGCTGTATCGCTTTGTCCTGCCTTTTGAAGCGCCCTTTCGGCCGAAAACATAATTTCAGCGCTGCTACTGCTGCATGAAAGACTATCTTCAGTGCGTCTTCTTTTTTGCCGGTTACTAAGGTCCTCAAAAGATTTACGAGGACTAGGATGTGTACAAGTTGAAGCATCAGATTTAGCAGGAGAAATTATGGGCTCGATGACGTCACTTATATTTTCTGTAGAAGGTTCCATATTTTCATTCTGTAATTCCGGCCATTGAATTGCAGCCTGTAGCCAAATCTCATGTTTCTTCCGAAACTTATCTGTGCTTCTTCCAGACTGTGTCCATTTTGCATAAATGCGGTAGCAAAATCGACGACACCAGTCTTTTAAACTTGTTTCAGCACTTTCACATAACTGAACACAACTGTTATCTTTTAAAACACTGAACAAATAGTTAAAGTCGCGTAAATCTTTATGTGCGCGTGCGCATAAAGCAACGTGAATATCAAGATTTGTATTAAAATTTGGAAAATACATTGCGAGATTAGCTTGGATACAACGAGGTGTAAATCAACACTGATTTTAAAGTTACTAATAGTGACCTATTTATATAAAATCCAGGTATCCCAGGTATCCTTTGTTAAATATTGCAAGGTAATTAGTTATTGTGATAATTAGTAAATGATGCATGCTAAATTAGTGTATTAAGAGCCATTTAGTAATTAAATAATAGCAATGTTCTTATCAGTAATCATTAGTGCATCAGTTTTATATGTAAACCTTAAGTCCCTAATTATATATCCTAATTAGCTTATATCTTCTCTAATTGGCTGCTCAGAAATGTTATTGTAATAAGGTAAACCTTTAGAAAAACGGTTTTAATCAACAAAATAAACAAAAAATAAAAAAATTGTGTTATAAAATAAACATCACTCTTTATCCCAGAAAGTGCACATTTGGCGCACTATGTGTCTTAGTATTAAATATAGCTCTTAGTATTAGCATTATGATATTAGAGACCGCTACTTGAAACAAGCCCGGAATCAGGAGGGAGAGAGCTCGATACACTCATTTTCATAGTAAAATTTCACATTTTCTCAAATTACTCCCGAAATATGGGAGTTATGAAGAAATTCATCACCACAAGTTATGAAGGCATTAAGTAATCGAATAAGATGGCATCATTAGTTTGGCATAATTTTACTCTTTTTTTTCGGACATGTCTACGTCCAACCGCTCCCATACATTCGTTCCACTGTGCGCGGTTCTGCAAGCGATCCTCATATTTTTTGTAGGAGGCCGTAGACGTTGCGGTGCCTCGAAAGCCCATGTTTTTTGAGTGTTAATTTTATGTTCCCGAAATATTTATGACGCATAACGTGTCCATAACAACCCCGCTATACAAATGTGGGTGGCTTTGTGGTAATGTATCACTTCATTATAATATAGTTTTCATTTTGGCGAGATAGTTTATTACCGTCCGTCGTATATATAGCTCTATTACTACGATTTTTTGTTCTAAGTGATATATTAGGTAGGAATTCACGACGATTAAAATATCAAACTTCACATTTGAAACTTAAAATAACAATTTAAATCAAAAACCAGATATTGGAATGCGCAAATTATGTGAATGAATCGATATCTACCTATAATAATAAATTCGATCGCCATGCACACATATTGTAAACGTTATTCTACATCCAACCGAACTAACAGGATCAGTCAAACACGCAATTGATGAAGTTTTCACAATGAAAATCACAAAGACGATCTCAAGTGCACAATGCGTAATAGAATTCGCAAACATTGTAACGCTATTAACGTAAAAGAAGGTGAAGTTAACAACAAATTCAAACAATCATTGGAAGCTAATCGTCCGGAAGTGCTTTCGGAGCATGCACAAGTAGAGCGCAATAATAACATCTACGAGGGTGGTACGTCAATATGAAGCACTGAAAGTAAGGTTGAATTGGCAAAAAAATATCAGTCACTGGGTCGATATTGCGCACTCAGTAGCTGAATGTTTCAATACCCTAGCTGTCAATATGTTTTACTCACGCGTTTTATTCATAGCAAGCAAGTCTCGTCTGCTCGAAACATAATCACACACTAAAGTTAGACATAGACACCGTTGCACCGTTGAAGTATAAAATTTTCTCACAATCACATAATCGTGTTCCGATTCGTTCAACCGTTGCGTTCGTGTTAGACGAAATTGAAACAGAGTCAATCATTTAATGCTAAACGTAAGAGGCAAACCGTGACCGAATAAATGAAGATTCTGAATTCACCATTCGCATTTCTGTGTCAACTTTAATTAACAATCACATTTTCATCAACCTTCGTAGTACTTTCGAGTTATCACTTCCATTGTCGGATAGAGATTGAATTTCTTAACCTTCCATCTTTGCGATGACGAAATTCATTTTCTGTTTGTACAACTTCAATTTCTTAATTCAAACTGACCGCAAAAAAGTACTTTGCACTGTGATTTGCTTTAATCGATATGAACTGAAATGGTGCATTTTGTTTCCACTGTATTGCACTTTAAATTGTTGAAACGTTTGATATCTTGGGGTATTACTATTGCACTAGCCGTGGTTTCTACACGGGAATGGCAGCCAATAAAACTTATGAGCGCAAAAGGCGTAAAGATATACCGACCTCATACCTGTGTACAAACACTATACTACACCTGGGCCACAATACTTACAACAAGCTGGATTATTTACAAATTAGAATAACTCTTGCAAGTTCATGGGGGACATAAAATATCACTATTTTTCTTCGTGTCAGTTATTCATTTATTTCTATATAGATTACAAATCAATGAAAAGCAGTTGTTGACACATAATATTCTTTGAATATTTTACTTGCGGGTAGATAAAAACAATAGGCGAACTAACCAAGAGTAGGTACCTACTTGATAACAACGGTACAGTGATAGTTTATAATGTTTGAAGTCGATATCGTATTGTGTAAATAAATCGTAAACCCCGTTTTCACAATCATAATATGTTTCTGCTAGCAAATCAATTTCACGTAGCGACATTAATGTGCCTATAGTAAAATTTATATGGGGCTTTGCGTCACACGCCATGCCGCTTTCCTTCCACATGAGTTGTACCAACGATAACTGTACGACGAGTGGGTTCTGCGAAACCTGGTCATAGTTCAGGAAATCTAATTAATGTTCGTGGCGTTTTTGCTTTCGCATTGCAAATTATGAAGCTACAACTTGCTTTAAACGCACTTCTACGCCGTAGCGTTCTGTGCATCAATAACATTTGAAACTGTTCATACATAGGTATAGGTGTAAAAACATACATGTACATTTTTATTTATATATGTAAATACGTGTTTACTTTTGAGATCTTGAAGTCGACCTAATCTTAACTCTAATGCATAAAAAGTTATTACTTTGTAAATAATTCTATGGACAATGAGTATTGTTTGAATTTACATGGAAAGTTTAAAAGAAATAAGTACAGCCGTATTAAACATGTCTACGACTAATTCTTTTTATTTTACTTTGTCAACTTTGAACGTTTATTTCAGATTTCATGGATTCATTATTATTATCATATTTTACGTTCAAAGGTGGCAATATACAACTATATTTAATTACATATCGCGTTTAGGTAGAAATATTTTTTTATCGTAGGTTAGGTACCAAAATAATTTTAGCAAGCACATCACATTAGTCTAGCCTTGGAGAGCACCTATTTTCGTGGTTGTACACAATAATTTGAGAGCGCATTGTAGCTGTAGCTAAGCGCTGAAGGAATGTCGTGAATTAGCGGCGAAGAGGTGTCTTCTGGCACGCTCAGCGTTGGTGGCGAGCCAGATTGTTTTACTAAAGCTATACAAACAGCCGCAGAAGTAAAATTACTATTGCCGCTCCAAAATATCTTGGAAGAAGCATCGCAGAAAAGAGCTAGTGCAAAATAAATTGAATAATATTTATATGTAGAGCGATTTAAAAAGGTTATCACTGAAGCGTGTATAGAGCATACAAAATCTAATTCGATCAACAAGTTGAAGTTTCCAACAATACATGCTCCACATTAAAACGTAGGTAATCCATTTCAATGCCTTGCAACTAAAATAACAATGTGCTATCAATTTATATCGACACAAGATTTCCTTGCTCGTTAAATAATCATCTATACGCTAATAAAATAACCTATTACTATCCGAAATCAAGCAACAAAGAGAGGTGAAATGCCAACTGAATAGGCATTAGAATTGGGCGGCGTTCACAAAGGCTGTGTCATTCCATTAAGCCTTCTTCAAGTCTTCAAAGTATTCTGTGTGGCCCATGGTCGCGTGGCCGCTCCGCCAGCCACTAAATGTAGCAATCGAATATCAAATCAATTCTATTATACTTTCATACGAGTTACATAGCAACTTAAATGGCGACTCATTCTCATTTGGGTAATATTAATAAGTAATATTTTTTACTTTGAATGTTGATAGCATGAAATTCAGTTCATGCTACCGGCTCACACCAGTTTCACAACAAAAATCGTCACAATAGATTTCAATAGAAATAGGTCGCACCGTTTAGAATCTAGATTTTGAGAATACTAATTTTGTAAATCATTTGGTATTCCATATCCCGGTAAGCGGAAAAGTACGGCTGTAGGGAATACAAAAAGTCTTTCTAATTTGTTAAAACACGAGTCGCCCCATTGAGCGCGTTGCCAACTGTTCAAACTGAGGCAACGCCTTTCGGCATGTCAGAGCTGAATATAATGTACGTACCTTCGTAGGTAATGAATGGAACTGAATATTTTATTTCAATATAATAGGCTATGTTTGAGAGTGCCCTGTTTGACCTCATTCCGTATTCATAACGCGTTGTGTACTAATTTGACGGATTCTTTTCTTTTCTTGCACGAAATGGACTCTTTGACGTCATCACTTGCCGCTTGTACAAAGGATTTCGCTCTTGAAACCAATAAATATACCCGGAGTTGTTTGCTGTCTTAAAATATCACCTTAAATTGATTGCGTTGTTTGGTTCAATCAATCCTGATTGTGATTACTACAATAACGTTACAGTTTTTTTGATGAAAGGTATCGAAAGCAAATTGGTGGTTAATAGGTATTAAATTGCAATAATAGGTTTGCTTGCTATTGTCGCTGCTGGCATACTTTGTAGAAACACAAAACTTCTACACAAAACGTTGCTTCAGCAATGAGTCACGTTAATTATTTTAAAATATATAGGTATAATTCAATATTGGACATTTTGTGGAATGGGAATTAATTTGTACCTTAAGCAACATTTATCAAAAGACGGTAATTTATTTAGCTGCTAGCACATGATCTTCTTCAGAATTACTGTATCAGCCTATAATTTTCCCACTGCTGGAACACAGCCCTAGTCTCGGTGAGAGGGTATGGGCCGTAATCCACCACGCGGGCCCAGTGCGGGTTGGCAGATGTCACATACCTATCTTCGAATTTTTGGTTCTAGGACAAACTGGTTTCCTCACGATGTTTTATTTTTCAATATATCAAGGGTTCCTTAGTTTACAGTGACCCAACCTAAAGTCTCAATCAACTATAGCTATAGCTACATATGCATGGCATTTTATTCATGAAGCATTCATAGAAAAGTTGTAATCCGGGATTTGTTTCTTACTTGCTTGTTTCATAGGACCTGAAAGTACCTAATTGTAATGATTTTATTATATTGTGTTAATAAGCAACACTCACTGATGGTCAAGTAGGTGATGGTGAGCCACAATTACAAACAAAAGAAAGACACGCCAAAAGCTTGCGATGCTCTTGTAAGCTTTAGTCCGACCAGAGATTTTGATTGTACCTATGTGATATTATAATTATTAACCCGAGGACAAATACCTACATTGAAATTAACAGAAAAACACTTGTTAAATTGAAATTGGAAAGTAATCACTAAAAGCTAAGAATGATTGTGCAAGAGAAAAGTAGTGTTACCTTTGCCTTTGTGACAAAGACGAGCTTCGCCCTGGGCTCTTTAGATTCTCATCTCATGGGCCGCGGTTAATCTGATAATCGCTTTAAACGTTTCAACACCCAAGAGTGCGCCCCCGCTGTATCGATGACTGCGGTTTTGATAATCAGATTGGATTAGCCTGCTCAGAAATAATTTTAGCCAAATCATACAAATAATTTATTGTATGAGTTGGTAATTGGTTGGTTGGTTCATTGTTTGAGTTGGTAATTGGTCATAATTAGATATAGTCGTGCGTTGGCCATCAAAGGTTAATTGGTACCAGATGTATTTTAAGGAGAATAAGTATGTATTAGACAAGTATTTCATAAGCAAATTATCTAATAAACTGATTTTGATTAATATAACATGACGTTAAATCAAAGGTCCCGCTTCAAATATCCGTTATATCAATTTGTTTATTAATAGAGCAGCATAAGTAATGGCAAGTAAGCGCCCTGAAGGTTGATCGGGCGGCGAGGCATTTCGCCGGCCGCGGGCGGGGGCGGGGGGCGCGTCATATTATGCGGCTAAAAGAGCCTGTCGGTGCCTTTGATCTGCGCGGGCGCGCCGCCGAGATGTGTGCGTGTGCGCGAGATGTGCACCGCTTGTCGGCCCGTGATATGAATGTGACTAAACCTTGATTATGGTACTGAACTCCACATAAAGGTCAGAAATCCAATGCACCGTGATGTAGGTAGTATCATTCTTATAATTGGCTCCATCGAAAACTCTTTAACTCTAATTGAGAGAAGAATTTACAACTGATCCAAGTAATTAACAACAAACATTATTGCTGTCGCAAATCTTGTATGGAGACCAATAAAATGGTTATTGCATAAAGGATCATGAAAAATGCACTCTCGTTCGCAGAGAAAATTACAAGGTGCAACGCGTTGGCGATCGGTATCGCGCTTCATCGCCGTCACCTAGCCGCGGGCGCATCTGATCGCGCCGCACCACTCATCGCAGATATTATGCCAACTAATATCGACATTAACTTCCATACTTAAACTCTACGCAAATGCATCATTATGCACTAAGTCTTGGCATTAGAAAATTCCAATACATGATTAATCTGTGGTCCTACTTCAATGTTTTATATCCTGTAAGGTGCATAACATTAATCATGCTTTGCATAATTCAAAACAAAAACAAAATTGATTTCTACAAATGGCTGCATATTTGTAAATAATCTTTCATCCTCTTAAAGCATTGAACAAACGTTTTGTGATGTTCACGAGCACATCAGATGGACTTACCAGACACTAATCCCGATTTATACTCGTACTTCAGAAACTCATATAATTTGAAGTCGAATTAAAAAATCAAGACACTTTTAATAATTCAAAGAGGCCTTCGCGCCGCCCGCCGCCGCCTGGCTTACGTACGGCGAACGTGACTCATGCCAGAAAAGCACGTAAGTGAACATTTTTGGAAAGCTGCTTCGCTATTGTCTAGCGTCTTACTTGGCATTATATTTCATTGTATGTATCCCAATTAATATATGATATATGGTGCTGAAACGTGGACACTGTGGGTCGGGCTAGTCTACAAATTCAAGGTCGCTCAGCGCGCTATGAAGGGAGCTATGTTCGGAGTCTCTTTGAAGGATAAAATCAGGAACTAAATTATCCGGAAAAGAACCTGAGTTACACCAACATAGCTTGCAGAGTAAGCAAACTGAAGTGGCAGTGGGCTGGCCATGTTTGTCGAAGGACCGATGGCTGGTGGAGCTGACGAGTCCTGGAGTGGACACCGCGTATCGGCAAGCGTAGTGTGGGACGCCCCCAGCTAGATGGATGGATGGCTTAAAGAAGGTGGCTGGGGTTACTGGATGCGGAAGGCGGAGGACAGGGTGTTGTGGCACAGCCTGGGAGAGGTCTGTTATGTGTGTGCTGCTGAGTTGATTGATTGATGCCAATTAAGCAGGCAGACGACTCAGTATTTATTATAGTTTCCTACTTGGTCATCAAAATTGAACAAAAAAATTCTAAATTCAGTTTATTAGCCAATCGAGTCTATTGTTAAAAAAATCTACGGGAATGTGTTCAAAAGAGTTTCATAAATATAATAATTCAGTCATATTTATAAGCACATAATAAGAAAAAATGTGACAGGGTATCCATACCAATGTCGTCGGCATTCTTTAATGTTATTGCTCTCCTCTCTCAACCCTTTCAAATATATGTATCTCTTTCTTTTTAATTTGCCTTAGACGAAACAGGTCATAAGTCGAAGTGACATTTTTAACAATGCCGTCGAAATGTTTTCGTATGGTAATGATTTATGTGTAAAACCGTCAGTGCGAGAGCTTTTTGGAGCAGTATTCGTTGTTATTTATACACGGTAAGCCTTTGAAATGATCTTAAAGTTCAGCCGCAGGGGAAACAATGAAATATTAAAATTTAAAACGTTATGAAATATATTTATAATTATATGAAAATATATGATTCTTATTATAAGTGTATTTGGAGGTGTATAGTAACAGTAGCCCTCTCTGCTCTGTCTAGGTAATATTGAAGTTTTTATCGATTTAAAATTTGAAAATACGTCTAAAATAGTACAAGGAACTGTCGTTGTGGAAACAAAAAATGGAAATGTATACAGAAGTAAGTACTATTTACGAACGGTTGTCCGTGAAACTTTAGATACTCAAAAAAAACTGTCGCCAGTAATAAAACGCCGAAACAGAGAAACGACAGGATGCTTAGAAAACAAAAGTTGTTCAGTAGATAATTTTACGACGGGTAATAATTTCTCTTAAATTTTAAAACTTTTAAACCAATCATCCCAGTGACATTTATTATAAAACCTTACAAAATATATAATATCATATCTGTATTGAAAGTGTTTGACATGAAATTCCTTCATAAAACGACATTTTTGGACAGAATGAAGATTGAGTCTTTTGTTAGGTAAAAGCTTGTTTTAGGCCTATGCTCAAAACAAAGAGAATCACTAGATGGTAGTATGAAGTAATATCAAAAATATGATCAAATATATCCTTTATTCTTCTTCAATTAAGATCAAGATCGTTGGGACAATGAGTCGAATATTACAATAGCTTAATCGTGACAGAAATGCTTTATTGAAACAGAGACAAATCACTTTCTATAGCTTAGGGTCCTTGACCATTCCAGAAAGTGTAGCCTAAACAAGGTTCTGTTATAAACAATAAAAAAGCAGGCCATTCTTAATTCGTCTGTCTTGTGCCCGACGCGCGAAGATGAAATATTGTTATATTGGTAGCTGTAAAAGGAACTTTGTAATTTCTTCGTGATGTTATAGTTTTATGATCGTTTCGGGCCCTTTAGTTCCGAAAAGTGGTTGTGTATGTTTATGGTATAATTTAAATCCACTGGTATAACCGACACATAATCAGCTGCTAAATGTCAGCTAATCATGGGTGAAACAACGTGTTTTATTTATTGGCCGTGTTGTGGTTTTAGTCATAATTTGAGGTATAATTGATTTGAACGAAACAGTTTTTTAGGCGTAATCAGAGAAGATAAAATTTTTAAACAAGTTGAATGGGTATTCAAGTCATTTAAGAACATGCCTAAAATTATTTAGGAAGAAGAAGAAGTATCTAAGAAATTAGCAATTTATATACATTAAATTATAGCAATAAAATAAATAAATCAGTAAAATTGTTAATTGTGTACTTAACAAAGCTCATCTGTGTAGGTACTATGGTGACTAAAACATATTTGATTGAAATGTAAGTAAAAATTAAATCGAAGAGTTAATTAATACGGTTATGAAACTTTTTCACGAGGAAAATCAAACGCTAAGCGATGCACATGAGTAGGTAACTCGTAACGTAACAAACTATGCAAAGTTACCAAAGTTTTAAAAAAAGCTAAAAAGTATTTGAAAGCAATTATAAATTACGATATTATAGGAAATTATTACATAGAAGCTGAAGGCTTACCTTGAAAAGAGTATCCGGTGAAGTACGGTGTCATGTTCAGTGTTGATACCGCCATGGACGCAAATAATTTCAGAGCTAAGTGAGGAAGACGAGTAGCTCTAAACACCAAATTAGTCCGAACACATGCAAAAGTCCCAGAAGATCACTATTTCAGTCTTTCACTATCACAGCATGAACGCAGACATAATTACGTAAAGGAAACTGCGTGTGTCTAATCCGTGTTACTTTGAAGACAGCTCAGTGCCCACTGACGTGTGATGTAAAGATGTATTTCGACTCTCAAGTGTAATCTTTCACAATAAACGGACCAACAAAAAATGGTCAAACTGGCCGCCTCCGCAGCCTTCGAAACCGCTCCACCTGATCGTTTGTCTCTTTCTGTCAGCCGACTGTTTTCATCGAGGAACGTGTCACCGGTTCCGAAACTTTTAAATAAAAGTATCAATCCTGCTGTAAGCACTTATAATATTGATAGTCTACTAAATATTATATTAGCCAAACGTCCTGAAACCTAAATCCCAGCTTTTATTACAGCTTTTGATAAAATTTTGCCATCGATGGCGTACCGGGGCAAAAACCGGTGTGGAAACGAGATAGCACGAAGCCTCGGATCCGGTATCTTCAAAGCGAAGAACGCTTACATTAACAATGTGTGAGTCGCGCCTGAGTCGCCGTTCCGTGACGAAAAATACGAGGCGTGTTGCCACAACGATCTATGCCTACAGCGATCGGGGATTGGTCAAATTTTGTTTGGGGCGGAGTTTGTAAGCACACTAAGGAAAATGTTGCTACACGTTTGTGTGAGTTAATTGCAAAGTCGATCTGTGTTCGTGTACAGGACACATTTTGTTTCAATGTGTATGATTTTTCAGTATTTTTTTTTTATAATACAATACAACACACCGTCTCGATGGCATTAAGATAATGAGATTGACATAAAAAAATACATTTTTAATATTGCGATGTTGGTGACATTTAAGAGATAGGTAATACCAATGTTTTTACAAAAAAAATATAGGCACATAAGTTCCTTTAAATCTTACTTTTCTTTTCAAAATTACACTTGTACACACTTGATATTTTTAATATTTTTCTTAAATACAATATTAGGTTTATCTGATAGAGCTGTCTGAAAAATACAGATACCTCGTTATGCGTCTGCGCTCATCACTTTTAAATCTCTACGGTCACAGAGAAGTTAAGAAAGCTTAGTGTGTTTAAATATACCTACTTACATACCTACGACTTATCCTGAAACAGTTATTTCAATTATTTATTTTATTTAAGGTAGATAGGTAGGTACCTAGTTTAATTTGTAAAAACACATTTTCTTTGTGTTTCTTAGGACGTATAAATACAAATATTTTTAAAATTTCACAAGTCCTTGACATAGGTACATAGGTATTAAAAAATATTCTTATTTTTTGGCAAAGCCATTCAAACAAAATTAATAAATACGAAATAAGTATAGACCTAGGACAAGAAATCATGACATAGTACCTACCTAATTAAAAAGCAGTAATTACGAGCAAGTTTACTAGTAATTAAGTGAACGTGTCATTGGTAGGTAAACACTATTGTCTCAAGTAGATATTTAGCACGCCAACAAGGCCGTAGTTTCGTAAGCACCTCGACGTAAACCTTCTTCCACACTATGCGACTTAGCATAACAAAGCTTCGCTAAAGGCGAACTCGCATAGATAATTTGTTAAGTCCACTTAGTTTTATTGGACGGTTAAATATAGATGTTTCTTCATATAATCAGTGTGTATTATGGCTTAAATATTTTTATGGGATATGAATCTTTTGGTTTTTGATAATCTGGTGGCTTTTTGTAACATATTTTTTTTAAATGATCATAACAATTTAAAAAATGTCGATAGGTATCGTGGGACTCTTTGGTCGGTTGGAACGAATTTCCTTTCACTGTATATTATGTATTAAATAACGGGTATACGCTTGTACCTAAACACACAATCAGACTACAGCAAAAATGTCGTGACGGTCAAAATGTTACACTTTTTTCGGTCTAGGTCTCATTCGCCAAGTAGAGTATAATCTTCTCATTAAAGTTTTCTCATTATTAGATCTCCTTCACACACCCCTCCAGCAAAATAATATTGTATTGTGAATTCCAAAAGTCCAAAAACAATTGAGCTTTTGAACTTTGCAGGAAACCAAGTGACACAGAAAGATGTTACTGGAGCCATCAGATACAGTTGAATCATCTCTTATCCACAGGCAAAATTGGAATGACCTTTTTTTTAATAGCCCAAAACAAATGAAAATGTACCTCCTGAAACGCATATATCTACCATTATTAGGTACTAAATCAAACCCTTATTCAGAGGCAAACATTGTTGTTGAGTAGTAGAAAATCAAATTTAGAGTTGAACTTGCCATCATCATATCACACAGCATTGCTTGTAAAATATTTCTGTCACAATGGGCTATATCATTTTTTGGTAATTTTTATGATCACCCACCACAGGACGCGGTTTTCTTTAAGAACGTTTTTAAGCTTATGTTTTCTGTTTTTTAGCTTTTGAGCTTTTGTTTTTGTACCATGATCTATCAAAAAACTAAATTCGACATTAGACAATAACTAACGTTTTAAAAGAGTTTATTTTCAGTTGTTCATTGTAACAATAACAACTTTGTTTAATGCAGCCAATACAATCAACACTTTTTGACGAACCTAAGAGACGACTTAAATAATATATGTAGGTATATGTAACCAAATTGTATTACATACTGCAATATTTTTGAACAAGATTAAGTCGTGTAACATTTTGGACAATAACCGAACCTAATTTAAACCAGAACAATGTAAAAACTTAAAGCTAATGTACACAGGCCCTTAATAAATGAGACAGGAAACAATGCAATATCGAAACGAACAGAAATCGTCGATTCATTAACACAACAGCCTTGAGCAGAGTTACCAACTTTAATTAAAAACCAACCAACGCTTCATCGCGCTTGCGGTTTACAAAACCCTTAATTTGTGGCTAGCCTATTTGCACATTAATAGCTTTCAAGAGGCTGTTTAGCTTCAGATACAAGACTCACTTTGATGTTATTTTCCCTACTGGTAACAAGAATATTGCTAAATAATTTTGATGGTTGTGCTCTTCAAGGAAAGCTAGGTTGTTCCAAATACTTTTTGGATTGAATGCTGGAATGTCGATTCGATAAAAAGGTTTGCTCAGCGTGTATAAATTCTTTGTAACAAAGTTTATCATGGTTTTGTCATATATTAATTTACTGCTTCAGCAAATAAACGATATACTTACCTACCATGGAGCCAGTATTGTTAATTTAGGTACCCGAATAAAAACAGCTACAACATTAATAAAATTCAAAGGCAGTCGTCAACTGTTGACACACAACAAACAATCTTCAGCACCATCTCCCGCGGACATAAGTTCACACTAATAACAGCCGCAATTAAACCCACAGTTGTCACTTCACGCGTTATTAACAATCTTCATACGAGACTCGTCGCCTGCGCAACGCGCACAAAAAAGGCGTGAAATGCGCTGAAATCGTTGCGCATACGCTTCAGGGCCCATTGCTCGCCAAAGATGCCGCTGAAACTATGCGCTGATGGGCCGCCCACGAAGGCGTACTGTTTATTTGTACTAAATATTTTTTATTTTTTATTGTGAAATAAGAAATGTCTTATAAGATGACTTGGAAGTTTTTGTGAGGTTGATTTTCCTGTAAGATTCAAAATGACATGCTGAAAATTTGTTTGAAATTGACACGTTCAATTTCCGGAATGAATCGATCATATATATTTTTATTTAAGAGAGTCGATTCGTAGGAAAAATTAAACAAAGTTAGAGTAGAGAAAACTCATTCCTTTTTTTTAATGGTTGTGCGTGTATTTTTGGTTTCAGATAATTGCCAGCCAGCATCGATGAATCTCTATTTTACGAGTTCCTAACACTTTCCCATGAGTTCCCATCAAGCTCGTTTTACTTCACAGCATTATCCACTTAGAGATATTTCCGAGCCGAACGAGAAACAAAAGTGATTAGATAAATGGCTTTTATACACATGAAATCAGAGATCATATAGCAATAATTACAAATTGGTGTAGCAAATCAGTCTTAGCTTATCAAAGCGGGAACACGTGCAGATAAATTATTTGGTTGGCTATTGTTTAGCGGCTGGGAGTGTTTGATTCGCACTGAGTCATGGCGCGGTGCGTACCTACATAAATAAAACTCGGCCAGTTTTTGTACAGTTTGCTAATGAGGGGCGGTCGGTGGTCGGTCGGCAATAAATTAACAACACACGGATGCGACAACCGCCACGCGACGATCTGCTAATTGCTCACAAAAAACTGCACGACACATACGTTAAAGGAAGTAAGGCTAATTAAGATTTCAGCAACACTTTCTGCAATGTCGATTTGAATGTGATAGACAATAAATAGGTGTCAATCAAATAGATTACTATCACGTTCTGATAACTTATTTAATAACAACGCATAATTTAATTGAATTGGTATGAGTCACCCCTTAAAAAGTTAACTATTTCCTTATAAAAAATAGTCGTACAAAATGAACGTAACGCATTAATAAGTCGGAATGATATGTCGTATGTCGTAATATAGGCCACATGTCACTGCAGGTCCGTGGCCTGCCTGTAATTAGTTCCATTCGACATGCCCGCCGCTGTTCCGGGGATATAATTCATAGACTTACAAATATATTTCATATTAGACCACACTAATGATATCAATGTTGCCCTTTACAAGTATCAAATAAATTGAAGATTTAAGTTTTTAAGTATATTTATTGTTTTCTAATAACTACGAGTACCCTTACCTACTCGAAACGCATTAGTATTTCCAACAAGAATTGTATAAACAATTTCCTAAGAATGAGCTTTACATATTTTTTCTAAAAAAGTTGTTCCTGAAGTGGATTGCCATTTGTGGACTGGGAATTCCACTATAAGTCCATAACATGCAATTTATGTTTTCTTCAGCAGTTGAATGAAAAAATAAACATAAAGCTAAACGACCTACACAACAAACTAACTAGCGACATTAAAAGTGTGAAAGATCGAAATCTACGTCATAGTAAATGTAGTGAAACGTGGAGCGGCATTATAATACACCGTGTGAAATGGGCCCGCCCCACGTGAAAAACAAACACTCGTAAAAATATGCCCAAATGACATGTAAAATTTTTCTACGTCACGATGAGATATTGTAATGGTCCGTTACGAAAAACAGTAATAGTGTCTCATGCAACAGGGGCATTAGACCGCCCTTGAAGACATGCGCCGACGGATTAGAGTCCATTATAGGAAGGAAAATCCAATTCACTCAGGGTGAATTGAATAAGCTAATGGGCTGACACACACAGAAATAAAACCATAGAAGCGACATAAATGTTAATTTCAAGCTTACCTGTTCTTCATACACTCCGTCGACGCCTTTAGGTAATTGAATAATTGGCTAATGTCAATAAAAACTTACCAAAACCAATTAACGATTTCTGAAACTATTTATAATACAAAAAATATATGTTTTACGACGTAGTCACGTCGTTTTGTTATGCCAAACAGGTTATATCTTTAGGCAGATGTATTGCTTATTTAAAGGCTTCCTCAATTTTAGAGCTTCGTGTATGGTTTCTGAAAGCTTTTTTGGTGTGTTCAATGTTTCCTTATGTTATTTCTGAACATACCAAAAACCTGCGTCCAGGATCATAAGTAACAAAAGTTCTTTATGATCGCCTATAGGTATTGACACAGACAATAAGGTGTCGCATCTTGTCGCTTCCAGTAGCGCAGGCGACAACAGTTCCACGCAGCTGATGTTCCATATTTAACACATTTGACTTGTTTCCACAAACAGTCGGTCGCGGCGGAGGAGTGCGCCGGCGGCGCGTTCACACATTTCTTACATATTTTTTATTCGTCGGCATCCTCACAACTTGACTAAGGCTAATGACTAAAATTAACATTCACATATTTTATTAATTTTCTGTAAGCCTGACATTTAACTGAGAACGGTCGCGCGAGATGAACAATTAAATATGTTTTGACGGCTATACTATACGATTAATTTCCTTATTTTTATGTAATTAATAATAACACAATATGTTATTAATAGGATACAAAACATAGAGCATCGATAAACTGAACAGAAAAGGAAGACGATCAAAACATCAATGGTCAAATCAATATACTTAAAATTAGACACGCTAATATCAATTACGTCAAACAGAAAACACCTAAGTTTTTATATGTATGTATAACACAGCATCAACTTGGAATGGCCCTCACATTCCACCCTTTTTCAATAGACTCGTGTGCATAGTTGCGTCCGTCGAGGCTTAATAGCTGTAATACAGGCGACGTCCAGGCGATTTGCATGTGAGCCGGTGAAAGTGGTCCTCAGCTTTCAAGTGCCTTGACAAACGCACTACGTAGAAGAACAATGGAAACTGGTTGTTTGTAGAGAGCCCACCATAGCGCGCACCTACATACTACACATACTAATGTTCCTATGTACAGTTAAGTTCATTATAGCGGTTGATTTGATCTCTTTCTAAATGGCGACGCCAACTCTAAAGCGAGCAGACCATCTTTCTACACCCACTAATGTTTACTTGATTTACAAATTACAGCTAATTTAACGGACATTGTCCGAAAACTTAAATTCTGACAGTTCAATCACATTGTCAAAGAATCGAAAAGAAACAATTTCTTTACATATTTAAAAGCAGAAAAGGTCTCTCATTGACCAAATTGACAATCAAATTCCGATAAAAATACTCGCACTAAAATAGAAAACTTACAAAAACGGTGTTAAGTAACAACTTCTTGCTTTTGTCCGACACAGTCGGTGATTCCGCGTTCGAGTAATCGACTAATCCCTAGACGCCACTCCATTTTGTTTTGACACACTAGCTCGTGTCACTCACAAGGAGTCCTGCCACTGGAACTTCATAACGTCTGATACATCACTTCGTTAACAAAAACCAAATCGAAGTGTTCATTCAACTTGTTTTTTTCATACTGAAGTGTGAATGAAAGCTCATAATAACTAAATCTGAGTCAGCAGTTTTTGAGGCGTCGAGGAATTCAAAATATTATCCTTAGAATTTTGATTAAAAGATTAACCTCTAGAATCTAATTCCTAATAACTTATTAAAAAACTACTGATTATTCTTCATAAACAGATTTCGTTTTTGTAGTATTTGGTACAAAATTCAAGTTTAAAATCACTTTTTTCCTGTGAAGCAGGAGGTGCATAAACAAGTCATTTGAATTCCACTTGCCTAGATCTAGGCGGTTTGGAACAGGAAGAGCTTCAATGACTATTCTGATGCGGACGTGAATATTTATAAGCACCTTTTGGAATCATACATTTACGAAACTTTACATCATGCAAGTCCTACAGCTGCTTTTGAAAATACTATGATTCCCCAAAAAACGAAACGCGAATCGAATCGCGCGCATCGTCCGCAGGACAGTCGCATGCGTTGAGCGCTCATCGTACAATACCACTATACAATAGTCGATAATTTGCATGACGGCTTTTTATCGATACTATTGTCGACAATCCGCTGGCAGCTGCACGTTCTACGATCGCTTGACGACAGAATATATTTTTGATTAGAAGTTTTGTCGATAAAACTGAATTTTCACGTGAACTTTACCTAACAGGATCGTAAGTAAGAAGAGGGTAAGAAGTAACGTGCTGTAAATACTCTGAAGACTTATTTTACATTTTACCGTGATGCGTAGCTACTCCAGCTTCAAAGGTGTTCTTTGTTTACTACCGTGAAATGTGCTTTTAACATCAACTTTCAGTCTCTAAGCAATTTCGCCTACAGAACTTTGAAACTAGGTAAAATACCTAGTATTGAAATATCTTCTAAATGCGAAATATTTGAGTTCAGCAATAAACATCGTGAAAAGCTGCAATGATCTTAAAAGCAAAGCAACAATGAAATAGATATCAATTGCTAACTAAAAAGGACATGAGAACCGATATTAGTGAAGGAGATGTAACTGTAAAGATCACTATACATACAATCGTCATTAACATACTGAACGGCAATAAAGAATTTATACATAAACACCCTTTTATGCGCGCCCTTTGACGCTGTAACACATACACGACTGTTCCTTGTGATTTATTATTATTACTAGTAAATAAAAAGTGGTAGGGGAGCAAAGAGGTGGAGCGAAATGCTATTGTAATACACGCTATGAGTAGGGTCCGAAAGATAATGCACACAACGCCATCGACTTTGTAATTGATTCACTTATGTCGCACGCATCGAGCTTTCCTACGTTCGTTCGCACAAATGTATACGTTACCTCAGTTCTTACCCTCGTGCAATATTCAAACATAGTCAGTGTTTAAAGTGTCTCATAAAAGTTTCAATATTAAAATAAATAAGATCGTAAAGTGTTGTGTATATGAAAGTCACGTACAACTAAAAAACTGTATACGTTCCATAGACATTGTGATTGTAACATAAAATGATTTCTTTAAGATAATATTCCGTTCATCTAAAAATATGATAGTGAAGTGAAAGAACACAGAACCTTAATTAAAAACATAAAAATGGATTACACAACAGGAACTACGTCTTCGATGAACAATATGAGACCAATTTTCGGCGCGTACGCCTTTCAAGGTGAGCATCGAATTATTATTGTCCGTAGACACGAAAGGATCCAGAAAGATGAGAAAAAAGACCCGATATGGTTAATTACGATGTTCCCAGGTACCAATAAAACAAGCAATAATACGTCGGAATCAAAAACCCGAAATCAATATCGACTATTGCCTAAACAATAAAAAATTGGGCACAGCACATTACATTTATTTTCCATGAACGGTTCCGTAAAGAATTGTTATAACATTCCTATCGCGGACTCATGTGATTCTGTAAATTAATGTCTCTCTCGTTGTTACCATGCCGCATGTTGATTTATTAATTATATTGCTGGACATGGCATTAACGCACGCAATACCAAAGCTATAAATATGACTCGAACTACAGCACTCAATCGATTACAAATATTAATAGCAATACTTTTCCGGGGATAATCATTATATTATAAACTCGCCTAACCCTAATAAAATCTCAACGACGATGCAGACACAGTCATATTTCTATTACCTACCTATTAACGCAGAACTCTAAAAAACGAAGATACCTTTCAAAGTGCCGCTTATTAACCTCTCATCGACTCCGACCGTAAAATGTAAACTCGATAAAGCCACCAATTAAAACTAAATATGAGAATCTCAACAATCAAAGCTCGAGCCGCTACATCTGACACCGAAAAACATTTCTCCAAAAAATAAATCGCGTTTTTTGTAACGAACGCAAGGTCGCAAACGCAGCATGATTTTCGCCTTTCGACAACCGCGATTACATGCGGGCCGATCACAAGTCACGGATCGATCGCAGCACAATTCTGAACCTTAAAAAGTATACTTAGCACGAGAAGCGCATTCTCGATCGACAACACGTTCTGGTCAGGACGGGGTAGGTGATGATAATAACAATGCTTTATGAAAAGGTTTAGCCAACTAATTTGTTTTTTCTCGGCTACTGTCGATCTCGGTAGCGATGCAACCTTTTTTGTTGGAAGAGATCAATCAGTCAAAATAACAGTGTGATACCGCCTTTGATGCGATCCGGCCGGCCTGTTTTAATCTCCACTGATACATGATTAGATCACCGATGATGCAGCAAAGCCGAGTAACTGATCTGAAATTGGACGAATCTAACGCTTTGCTCATAGATTAACTGATGAAATCTGCCTTATCTGGTGGTATGTATCGTAACACAATGTACTTCAATTAGAAGTACAAAATGAGTATCCTCTTCCATTATAACAAGCACACAGTGACATCATGCTCTCAAAAAGTTATCCAACGAATACCTTACGGATTTTCAGATAATAGTAATAAGTGCAAATGATCCTATACTAAGTATTGTAATCTTAAGTTCATCATAAATTATCTTATCATGATATGAAATAAAAAAGTTTTCGTAAAATTCGATTCTAACATACGCATGCTTTACGAGTACTTAACTATTGTAGAAGTCTTAATTATTATTAATTGAGCTAATTCTAACCTGAACTCGTTGGATGCGAGAAGCACAGAACCGGTCGAAGCGGAGGTGCTTGGGGAGGCCTATGTCCAGCAGTGGACGTGTTTCGGCTGAAATGATGATGATGATGAGCTAATTCTATAGTATTAACTTAAAAGCTAGATCAACACGTACGGAAATCATAACCACTGCAGTAGTCAGCCACAATATCCTTGCATTTTTTTTTCAACTTGAAATTCAAAGTAAAAGGACTATGAAAAACAAATGATGTCAATGACATCGCAATGACCGTCCATCATTTCACAACGCCGTCAAAACTGTCTCAGCGTACGCGCATGCATATTACATGCGTGTGTCGGTAATACCTTTTTCACCCAAAGTACTTTTTGCCGCATCTGATAAAATTCGCGCTGATGTGTTGTGCTCACGACAATGAGAAATGAGATATGAAATCAGTCCTCTTTTTAAAATGCGATATAAAGCAGTCTAATTAAGGAAGCATTCAGAATGAACTAAATTACGTAATGATAGTTAGGTACCGTGTGCAAAAAGCGATTTGAAACTTCATTACTCGGGTTTATTATTCTGGTTACTATATGGCTCGATGAACTATTCAGTTCTCTCCATTAAACTAAAACACTCATTAAATCGGTCGTAATAATAAAATAAAAATAAGAAGGCAATGATTGTGATTCGAAATTAAATCGGGAGCTGTCTCATCACCACGCGTACTCCCATTGAGAGAAACACAATGGTAATCACAGAGAAATGCAGAAGCTTGTATGATTAATTACATATGTGTTGTGTGTTCGTTGTTTATTTGTAGTGTGTGTGGAGATTACTACAAAGAGGCTAGCGACATACCAGTCTCGTATTAAATTCTCGTCCTTTGAACATATTCTTTTCTCAGCACATGTTTTGCGATGTAAGTAATAAATGCCGTTTAGTAAGCTCGTATCGGATTTTTGTCAAACGTTTCAGGAATTTGCGTAAAATAAAACGACGTAATTCTCTTATAAACACAGAAATGTTTTGTTTACGTTTACAGCAAGTAGGATTTTCCTTTTAAAGAAAACCTCAAAAAGGCTTGATGACTTGACGTGGTCTGCGATATAGGTACGAATGGGCAACATTATCCTTCAGCAAAGTGTTACCTATACCGTCTACTATCCTATCATGTAGTTTATTTCGTTGTTTGGAAAATTTTAAACTACTTCATAATAAATACTTGTCAGTTTTTGGGTATCTGTTGAGTGCAGTGCTCTTCACACTCCTTTTGTCCACTTTACTTGTCCACATTATCCTCGAAATCGTCTAGGAGGTTAAAATATCTTATTTTTCACTTTATTTTTAAACATTGATTGTGTCTTTATTCTGTGTCATTGCCATCGTGTACACACTTACGGACAAACCATGTCATCAAAAATCTCATGAAAAGAAAAATGAAAATGATTAACATGTGATCACGGTTAGCTAGCCATGGTCTTATTTAAATAAAAGACCAAAAATATATCGTACGATGGCTTAGCATTAATTAACTTATCAAAAAATTTTACAAACAGATTAACGGCTCATCATAAACGAACCAATAAAATCTGAACGCCATTAGAAATCCCATGTAAGAATGCTCGGAATTTTCTTCATTGCGTTCAATTTTCTCTATTTTCTAAAGCGCTCACTTGTCAAAGTGTCTGTTTGCCGGGCGACATATCTGTCGCGACAAGAATGCAGATAATGGATGAAAAAATATAAAATTCCTATCGAGCCATGCCGCCATGGTGTAGCTGCCATGCCACCGTCCCGCCGCAGGACGCAACTGATTGAGTTATAAGCTATAATGGCAATTCCTTTCTGTTTTTGCACTGTTTTTCACTTTAATGCCATGTAGTAAGGCGTCTACTCATATTTAATATACATTAGGCACTGAATGTCGATCTCAGATCTGTGCTTCTTGCCCGCGGTGAACCGGAATGCGTGTCTTGTTTATTTTGATTTGTCACCTTTGATATATGGATAGGTACTTTTTGTTATTATCTGAAAACGTTATTATGGTTAACTGGAACGCGACCCTTATTGTTTTTTGTCTATAATTTAACAGTGTTGATTGGTAGAGTATTCAGCTTTTATTTATTTACAACGAAATATATATGTATACATACACATATATCCACCAACCCGCACTGAGCCCGCGTGGTGGATTATGGTCTACTAGCTCCCTCTCATAGAGAGGGGGGCTTGTGTCCCAGCAGTAGGAACATTAACGGCTGATTATGCTTTAAACACATAATTTACAAACTACTTAATAGTAATAATAAAATGTCTATTTGAAAACCTAGCTCCTACTTTATTCTATAAGCTCAATAAACAATATTCTTTATATTTTTTTATTGAAAAGCTGATACATTTCAAAGAAAACGTAACTATTGTCTCAGATATCTAGGAACACTGTTGAACATTCTGTCGGAAAACATGAACTTCTTCGTTTTCACAAATTCATTCAAGTGAAATGGAAACAATAACAAGACTCACTTTACTTCAGGTTCTTCGATAATTGAATCAGTTCCTGTAACTGCGCTATTGCCTACTTAAGTTCCATATTTTATTGCTTATATATATTTCGTTTATCACACATAAAATAGATTACACATAAAAATACACACAATCCATAAAGTATTAGACTACATCTAATAACTACGTGCCTCAACATTGGCACGTACCTCTGCACCCAGTGCCTAATAAAGGGGCTGTCCACCTTATCAAAAAATGTCTTTATTGTACTGTTGGAGCTTCCACGCAACCTTACCATTATTGACGCCGCTCTCTTTCTTATTATTGCATGAAAATCATCAACACGGGCTTCCGCAAACATCTGCGAAGCGCTATAAAAGCGCGGAAGCCCCAGCAACATCCTAAATCCATTATTATGCTGAACGCGTACCCTCTACGTATACTTCACCCACAAGCTGTACGTGTAGAGGGTTTAGCAGCAGGTCTTAAAAATATGCACTTTCACATCCCTACTACAGCGTGCAACCTGCGAGCTAACATATTGCACCGAATCGCCAACGCCCTACGCTCCGTTTCCAAATCTGCATCATCACATAACTCCTCAGTGACCACTTGTCATAGTTACTTCAACTCAGCAACACGCTGCAATGTGTTCCGCTATTAGTCACTGGAGGAACGTTACCTAACGATGCATGCTTGCTATGGACAATTTGTGATTTTTTGACGTTGTATGTAAAAGCCCATGTGTCTTAAAACATTACTATGAACTCTTCTCTTAAAATAATACAACACGACTGTTATAACGCAAAAATCTTATACGTAATTTGGTTTTCTACCTGTTTGAAATTGACACTTCATCAACCAATTATATTATGATCATCACATCAACCATAAAATGAACAACGTCGTAAGCAACTGCAAATATTTTATTGGGCTAATTGCGCACATCCAACCATCTGCAATGTTAAAAAGCGAGAGGATGTAGGCACTTACCTGACAAACTACATTTTAACGTTTTACACATCCAAATCTGACTTTAATGATCATGCTCATACAACGAACTCCTAATATCCACATACAAAAAACAATATCAAAGTCGAGACATGCAGTCGCCAGTGGAACTCAAAATTTGTTCGGTTGACCTTATTACCATGTAATAGAGTCATTTTTCGTTTGTTTTGATGAAATTTTATAATGTAGAGTTCAGTGGCAGGTAGGCACAGCGGGCACAAAGCCGAGTAGCCGCGTCTTATAATCGAGAGTGCCTCCGGTTTGATAGTTAATTAAAGAAGTGAATAACATGCGGCAATGCAAGTCAGCTGCAATCTTCGTCATTGTACGGTATGTCCTCAGAGCGGATAATACCCTCCGAACACGTTATTTGAATCCACATCAACTTCAAGCAATTATTTCTATATCATTCATTTGTGATGAACATTTATGGCTAATCATTAAAGTGTATAAGGAAATTGTGCTACGTGTATTAATTAATATGCTCAGAGGCAGATATTCCGATGAAGCCGTTAAAATGATTGTTTATGTTGTACCCGCTGAGATTGTGGAAAAGGTTTCGTTTGGTGTTCTGAGAAACAAAGGTCAGGGTTATTTAAAGCTCTTGGTGCAGTGACTCGTCAATAGTGTATGAGTACACAAAGTATTTATTGGGGGGTGTGAATCACTCTATGTTTTACATCGACGCTTTGCACTACGTTGCCGGTGCAGCCTCAGTGACTGCGAGATGGATCTATGTAAAGGACATAACAGTACGATAGGAAACTAGCTCTACAAACTTTTAATTCATTCTGACAGATCTAAATTACCTACTCACAAGAACTTGACCTCATCGCTCAAACTAGATAAATCACGTAACCAACTGTTATCGAATTATATTTTATGATTATTACCTTAGATATTGAATAATCGAAATCAAAAAACATGTAGGCATTAATCAATTCTACTCGTGCCCATGAATAGAAATCAAAATAGCAAATGTAGCAAAATTGTAATCGTAAATTTTCTTCATCTATCCATTGTCACTATGATATTTTGAAACAAAAAGCAACTTTAGATACGCAAATAGGTAATATTTTGAGGCAATAAAACCGTTATCGGCGAAGTTATCGCTGCGCAACGGAGCGCATTTTGCACGCTTCTAATGAACGCCTTATGAAACAGGCAATTTATCACATGTGGCCTTATCACAGAATGCACTGATAAATTTTATATGAGAAGAAACTTAAATAAACAATAGCTATTATTCGAACTAACTACCTACACGTGCACAGGGCACTCCATCAAGATGAAAGAATCGAGTGGAATCCTAGCGAGCTATTTGTTTTCCAAATTCTGGTATCCCTTTGAACAATTGTTCAGTTTCACTTGAAGTACGCAGTACGTGACTTGTTATTTTGTAACGTTTCACACAAACTCATTACCAATTCGAAAAACTTTGTATTTCAAAAGGACCGTGTTTGTCGGCGCCTTGTATCTATAGTCTGACCATGAATAAATCAATGAAAACAAATAGTATTCGGCTACTAGTGTTCCTAAAAGCTTTTTTCAATGATGTATGATCACTATTGTCTCAACTCCCGTTTTGTTACAGAGCCACAATTATGTTAATTTATTCACAGTCAGATAATAGGTAGAGCATATTTTCCTGCCAAGATCCAATGTGCTGTACATATAGATAGGTTCGAGGCGTAATTTGGTAGACACCGAAACTAATTTATTTAACAAAGGACGGACCGACCGATAGACCACTTTTTATGCGTGTACAAATATATTATTACGTCCAAACATATACACAATACACTATGTGTATCTATCTCTAGGTTCAGTTCGTAATACACTGTGATCATTTGCCGTGGCTCCAGTACCAAGCAAGGCTTTCTATATCCTTTCATAAAAGATCATTTACCCTGAAATATCTAGAGGCAAAAAAAATTTTTTTCGCTTTGTAGTAATAATCTTACGGTTCTCGGCTATTAATATATAACTTCCACTGTTATAGTGGGTGTCTACGTTCTCGTAGTACGGAAAACAGAGGGGAAATTCTCGTAATTTTAAGAACGTTCACTGCGTTCACAGTCAGAAGGCCAATTAGATCAGACTGTGAACATTCTTAAAATTACGAGAATTGCCCCTCTGATCTTAGTCTCAATCTGTCAAAAATATCTCTAATTTCTCTACATTTTGACATTTGTTTGTCGCCGAGATTAGACTGCGACTAGATTTTGAACGTTTTTCTAGAAACAAGAGTAGGTAAGTTACGACTTTTTTGTCATTTATTGTCTTTTATGTTCTTTTATATGTTATCTCGTCTGTCATGTTATTTTTTGACATGATTTTTTCTCGATCATTGTAAATTTGTGTCATATATTAAAATTTATAGAAAAGTCGTAACGCATCTAATGAATCTTTATTAAAGAGGTGACCAAAATTATTCTAAGAAACGTAACAATTAAACCTGACCGGAAATTAGAAATTCCTGAGACGGATGACGTAAAAAAACGTAATCTTTTTTATGACAAATAATGTCACGAGAAGTGAGAAACATTCCTCAGACGTTTACACCTTTATTGTTGACACAATTATATCTTTAATGGCTTATTTTTATAACGACACTGTCAAAGTCACTGTAATGTCAGATTAGCGATAAAAGTTTGAAATGTCAGACAATCATAATTATAACAGTGTAAAGTGTTGTATCTGCGGCGAACGAATACTGGAGATGTGGATGGTTGATTTTTATGTGAAGTTATGAGTTTTACTTCTAACAACGTGCTTCAAACATTATAAAAACACTTTAGATGTTGTTGAAAAACATAAATTATCATTGGTTATTTACAGGACAAACATTTTTAGACTATAAAAAGTAATGTGGTATCTTCATGTTCAAGTAAAATAAATAACGATAAAATTCATAATTATATTTGTATAAGTATAGTAGTTCATTTGTTACCGATAGAAAATAGTATAAAAATATAAACATTGACACAATTAAGTACAGAAATAAAATGGAACTTGCTTAACAATAAAAATAACCAAATGTTTTACAGTATAAATGCATTTTTATAATTGGCTAACTTCTTGCTTGTTATAACAAATGTAAGAATTGAAGAAATAATGATCTAAAACATTATAAAAATAATATTTATTTGCGTTCTTATCTACTTATTGCGTTATAAATTATTCGGTTACGACTTTCAAGAAATCAAGTAAGAATCAGTTCTTTGGCGTATTGTGACCACAATAGTACCTAGTTTGGGTCGGTATCTTTATGTAAGTACAAAGTAACTTTTACGACATGCACTTTCAGCAGTTTGCACATGCACTTTACGTTAAGCTCAGAATACCTAGAGGCGTAGCCACTAGCGTTTGTTGAACGTATGCTCAGAGCAGGCGTTTACGCGGCCTTTGCGATCTGCTTCGCAGCTGCTACACAGCGTTTACAATCATATACAAACCCGCTACGTATTAGCGGCTTTACAAATTACAATGTTTATGATCTGCTACGGACTACTACGCTGCGTCTACGCGGCGCTTATGATCTCCTACGAACATGCTACGCACTTGCTACGGCGTTCGTGATCTACTATACGTTTATTATCTGCTACACACATTATTCCCAGCGTCTATATTCTGCTACGCAACGGCTACGCGGCTTCTACACAATAACATTTGGTGTCCATGCCGAAAACATATTATTACCGCTGGGTAATAATATATTTTCGGCGGTTTACTGTATTCATACTGATGAATACAGTGTTACTCTATGAGCTATTCTGTGTTGAATTGCTACACTCGTTTTTTCGCACTTCGGGGCTGTCGAGGAGTCATTCAGGCCATAAAATAAAAAAGAAGTATGAAATAGTGGTATCAGCGTTTTTCCATTGATACAATAAGTATGTATAAAAACTTAACGTTGTATCTAATAAGCGTCTGGCAGGTTACAAAATTTTGTTTGAGTGCGGTTAGTGATAGTGTTCAGGTGCCGTTCGTACTAGTGCTGTTGAAATCAGTTCTCTGAGTGGAATACCTCGGTACTATTCATGCCAGTACAATTAGATCAGTATAATAGCAAAAAGTTTGATAATCTCTTATTTTCCTTAAGTAATATTTGCTCAATGAACGCTTATTTTGTTGCCAGACGCCTCAGAATCTGTCGATATGAATGCTTTATTCGTTTTTTATTTAAATAGTTACTTTCATAATATACTTTGTCTTTATCTAACACCTGGTTGCTATTACTAGCTAATTGGTGGTAATTGCTTAGCTACGTAGCAGCGCTGTATTGCAATTATTTGTGTAGTTTAATATTACCGTTAGTAATACTAAATGAAGTAAGTACTACTTATTCTATACACAATACATCGCTATAATGATCATGATCATATCAAATCACATAACATGATCTGACCAGGATTATTATATGGACTTTAAATGAGACTGACCCTTGAGTTTGTTTCGCCATTTCTGCTACACATAAACTTCACGTAGCTCTTTTTTTTATAATATTGCATGAAAATGTGATTCTGATATCCTATTTACAGGATAAAAATTTAAATTGAATTTCATTTTAATTGAATGATTAGAATGATTAAAAAGTGGTTTATGTCAAATAGTGTTTGAATGTACAGACGCCACCACATCTTAATGTGAAAATTTATGACATTCCCTGCAGTTTTGTTTAAATTTTCGGTTCAATTTCCTACGTACAGAAATAAATCCGTCTATATGCGACCAGCATAACAATATCTATTGTAAAATCCTCCAGTCTAATTTTCCATTAGCTCAAAACTATGTCAGCTTCTGAATGAACTTGTGCAATTCGATCTTCGAAACCTGCTCTGCACATAAAGGAAGAATGAAATCCAATTAATGTCTCAGCAGTTTGATTGTCGTCAGCCCTTCGTGAGATTAACTGAACAGTTGGCAGTTACTGCTTTCACATTGCAGCTATTTACGTAAGTACTCAAATAATAATTATAACTGTTAATCGTCACTTGGGTTATAAATGAATAAATACAAATAAAATTACGAGTAATGTTACGAGTATAGTGAAAATTAGTTATTCAGAAGATGAAGAGATAAGAGATAAGAATCAAAATTTTTCACGATGACATACAAAACATGTCTGTAGAAGTTAATATAATGTTATGAGCTAATCATGATAAGTGATAAATCATTTGATATTTAAAAGATAAAGTAGGTACGTAGATGAAAAATACTAACGGAAAACATACTTTCTTCTTACTTTGGGTATGTTAAGACCATATTTTCCAGTTCAAAGGTGTAAATTAATAGGTAACAAAACACACTACAACCCACAGAACGCAAACGTTTACGGTGTAGTCATCGTAAAAAATAATTTGCTTAATTGCAGCCTCCAAGTCTCTCTGTTTCGAACAACAAATAATTGGTTCCCAAGAGAGCTGCCTATTATCACCAAATACTTAAATCTACGTTTAGTTTGTTACTGTGAGAAACATCTACTCCACTTAAGATTAAAA
This sequence comes from Gortyna flavago, assembly GCA_963669345.1. NCBI lineage: Eukaryota > Metazoa > Arthropoda > Insecta > Lepidoptera > Noctuidae > Gortyna > Gortyna flavago. The sequence continues at coordinate 8,644,637 of OY770144.1, forward strand.
TTTTGGGAAAAAACTTTGAGGAAATGAGTCAGGAGTGGAATGAGGGTCGGTAACGAGATCGACTCGCTTCAGTGATCATAGTGGGGCTTCCGGTCCGGGAAATGGACATCGCAGGGACTACACCTGCTGTGGCATACCTAATTCATACCTTCCAGAGGTTAACCAACTTGACAGACGAATGATATCATTTTTACAAGGAAATACGTATGAAGAGTTCTTAGAAATTAATTGTGGGTGGCTTAATTGTTAATTAGTTTGATATCAAATAGCACATTAGGATGAAATAGACTCATATTATTTCTTGGTAGGACCCCAATCACCTCTGAAACCACATCTAGCAAAATATTACCTAAATTGAATAACTTACGTCAAAAATATACCATGCAATCAACTCGCCAAACTTAATGATGACTAATGATTGCACGAACTAATCAAAACGAGGAAGCTAATAAAACGAAACAGGACACCTACCCAGGAACGCGCACCAAAAAACATCGGATCGGACATTTTTTATTTTCGTTTCCACATCCCAAAACGAACGATTAAAAAATTCGGCGCTAAAAAGAATAACACCGTGAGTCTATTACTCGTATAGCATGTCATCGACGGTTCATTAAAATGCGATGACTTAACACAAACACCATAGTGGACTTCATTGATAGCCTCTGACGTAGGTTGGACTGCACAAAAACTCCATCCATCTGCCACACAAACATCACCCTTAACGTAATGAGTTAAGAGTGATTTTTTTTCCATTGGGCTAAGAATTCACTGGTTCGTTTTGGAATGAAAGATCGTTTACAATAGCATTTCATTCCGTGGAATCCATTGATAAGTCTGATGCTACCAGTGTTACAGGACGGTTATCTCACGAGCCACAACAGAATAGTGCCGGTAGAACATTTCAAGAACCCAAACATTGTACAAAAATGAAAGTTTATTTTCTTATTACTAACACTGTTGAAGAAATAGGCATATAATTGAGAGAGAACTTAATTATATGCCTATTTCATAAAGAGTGTCAAATTGTCGAGAGCTATTTTTTTTTTTTTTTATAAGAAAATGAATTCAGACCCTGTACTCTAATTACGTAACACACTATCAATCACAATCCGAAACTCCATTGCTTCATATGTTCGAAAAATTTGTCTGCTCAACAACGTAAATAACGCAATGAATGTTTTTAAACTCAAAATGAAAGCCATTGCTACTGTACCCCGCAGGTCTAACCATAATGTAAAAAGTCTTAGCATCAAACGTTAAGAGAAACAGGATTTCGAATTGGGTAACTTAGAAATGTACCAAGTCATAAGGAAAAGTTACAACGTAATCTTGTAATAATGAAAGCGCAATAAAAAGTTGCACTGACAGTTTTATATCGCCATTGGCAGTTTTATTTACACTCGTCGGTAATCGGAATGAACAAAGAGATAGTAAATTGTACTAACAAAGTATCATGTGCCTGGCTGATTCATTCAGAGTAATTGAAGCGGAAAATACAAAAAGGAGCAGTGTCTAGGTACCTGCCTAACTCTATGAAGAATTTTCTTAACTCTAAAAAAGAAAGCTAGATTAACTATTTACTTTCCAAAACCGTGAGAAAACCGTTCTACTCTGAACTTTCAATGAGTACTTAGATTATAAGCAAAAAACAGTAAAGTGAAGTGTTACAGTTACAAATTATTGTGCCGTGAAAATTACAAATTTAATGCAAAATTGAATGCTTTGAAGGCACTTTGTGAGGCAGATTCTGTTTGGAATAAATTAATTATGGCAATTTAAGTCGATTTTCCATCGTTACCAGCGGCCGACACCGTTCAAATTACAATTTTGTACTGCTGTCGCTTGGCATTGTTTAGGTCACAGCAATGTTTGACTGTGGATGCGAAGGTTCATTTGTAATGTTGACTAGAAAATCAAATATCATGTAATGGCTACTCTACTGTAAACCCAGAATACAGAGAAAATTATAACGACTTCTAAGTTCTAACAAAAGCGATACCTACCTGCACTAAGCTTATCGCTAATGTGGATGTCTACCAGACAAGCTTTAGACAAGGACAAGACTTGTTTGAAGAATAAAAGGGACAGTGTACACATAGTCTATTTACTTTATTTATGTACCTAGATTATGTCTTAATAATCTAAACTCAGATTTTTAATTTGCTAGACCGAAATGACAGCTAATGTATGTATACCAAATAATGTCATGAAGTCGATCGCAGCTGTCATTTTAGTAATTTAGTCCAGCAAATTAAACAAATCAAATCCTCAGATCAACTTTTTATTTGGTCTGAGATCAAATCAGAGTAAATTTAGATCTATTAATTTATTTATTTATTAAAATCTCCCTACCACTATCATTACAGGTGTTTACCTAATGCGATAGCGTGGTCCTAAAATCACTAAACGTAAAGGTATCTTACCGCAGCCTTGCTTATCACAAAGAGTGAGTTATTTATAGTAGGCATTCAATTTATTCAATAAAAAGCTCGACAAGATTTATATTTGCGTACAAAATAAATCACGAACGGATACTGACGGCGCATGGAAAAACAGGCTTAGTGAGAGTTCCACCCCTTTCACAACTATGTAATTATAAATGCTATCCCAACTAAAGAGTATGATCAGTATGTTTTTTATGAAATAGAACAAAAAAGACAATATTTATTATTTTTATTGCTGATGAGCGATGGATGAGGTCTATGATGGAACGAGCGTACCCTGAAGAAGCCAGTTCACTCTTGTTTTGAAAGCATATGGAAGGGAACATACGCTGGCAGAGAGTTCCACACTTTAGCTGTGCGCATAATAAATATGGAGGACAAGTGCTGAGTACGGCTGGTCGGCATGTCAACCAAGTGCGGATGGTACCCTGCAGTACGTCTGGCAGTCCTGTAGAAAAAGGGCGATGGTAGGATCAGGTTGTGGAGCCCCTACGCACACTCTCCGCGTAATATTCCTTGCCTGCAACTTTACGCCACTGAGCTAGGCTGTGAAGCCTACCCACCAACGTCTCGTCGCCTATAAGCCTTTTTGCTCTGCGTTCTACCGAGTCAAGTAAAGCAAGCTGGTATTTTGCTAAGCCATTCCATAAGTGGCTGCAATACGCCATACAGAAACGGGCCTGCGCTTTAAAAACGTGCATAATAATTATTATCGAAGGGTATCATCTACCAAAAAATTACACATTCTGTAATAAGATGTCATTGAGGGTAATTATTGCCTGTAGCAACCACGAGCGGTTTGTTAATTGCTGGTTCTTAAAGAGGTGTCCTTGGGTATCCTTCATTTTTAGTAGTCGATGTAAATTCATCAAGCATAAACTAAGAATATTTAGGTAATTTATTTCTAAGATTGCAATCACTTTCGGAATTATATTTTCACAAGTTTTAGCAAAACCTATTTATCACCTTGCGTGAAGGTAAACGAAATATACAGTTTAATGTTAGTGCAATATTTTTTGTAAACGTAGCTCGTTTATAAAAAATATTGCACTAGATAAAGTTATATCTACTAACAGGATAGAATATCTGACACGTAACACGATTTCCGTTTGAAACGGATGCTACAACTGGCGTAGCGATAAATAGTTTTCCCCCTGTTAATTAGATATAAGCTTTTTCAATTAAATAGCAACGATATCCCGATTGTAATAACTTTTAAACATAATTAGCCTACAATGATCCCACTGCTGGGACACAGACCTCCTCTTGGTGAGGGGAAGTGTGCTCACAATGCGGGCCCATAGCGGGTTGGTACATGTAACATGTCTTCGGATTTTTCGTTCTAGGACATGCCGATTTCCTCACCATGTTTTCATGTGATGAAATAATTTACACAAAGTAATGCACCTGTCTGGATTCGAACCTGCGACCTACAAGTCGTAAGTCGCGGCCGATACCACTGGTCTACTACGGCACCATAACTTTTAACTGTAATGCAACGATGTAATAATTATAATCATAACTTTTAAGTAAACAGATTTGAAAACAGACTTTCTGCATCCTAGCCTTGTTTTGTCTTAATGAACTGAGAATCCTAATAAATGCTATAGAACTTTTTAAGTTTGATATCATTTGATAAGCCAACAACATTATACAGTGCTCGATCGCCGATCAAAACATCGACCTACTTTTCTGACAGCTGACGTTTACGACTAGCGCGAAATCATAAAGTAATTTAAAGTTTTCCTTTACACTTGTACAAGTCAGCAGCAGATTTCAAGCTTTGTTTTTGTTATTTAAAAATCTGCTGTTCAAGATATTCCGACAGGATCACCTCATGCAGGCAAAATATTTGTAAAATGCGCAGCACATAAGAAGCACTGGTTCCAGAGAAGATCACAAAACTTCTTAATAAACTGAGAACTGGCAGTGTGTGGATTCCCCATTTGTTGGACCATTCCAGTCGGTAGGAGTCAGACATATCCCTTTTCCTTTCCCAGGAAAAACGAGGGGCAATATTTTTTTCTCGTATAATATTCATTAATATTCTCGTAATTTTAAGAACGTTCTGACCTCAGTCTCAATCTGTCAAAAATACCTCTAATTTCCCTACATTTTGAGATGAAATTGCGACTAGATTTTGAACGTTTATAGCTACGAGTTTAGTTTGCCTTCTGGTCAATTTCCATTCTTGAAAAAAAACATACAAATTACTAAGCTAAAATACAATTATCCAATTCCCATCATAATGTGAATTTCTCTCGTTCACTGTCTAATGTTTGTGTAAATTGAGTGCGTAATAATTTATGAAACAAAAAAAATTTTGCAAATGCATTGCAGGAATGTATTAGGAGTGGTCGCCCTGTGCTAACGGACCCGGCTTGCAAGTTGTAAATCGTAGATACAAACCCAGACAAACGCTTTACTTTGTGTAAATAATTTCATCACCACTGCTCTCAAAATGGTGAAGGCAAACATCATGAGAAAATCGGCATGTCCTAAAACCAAAAATTCGAAGACAAGTGACTTCTACCATCCCGCACTGGGCCTGCGTGGTACATTACGGCCCACTTTCTTTCACAGAGAGGAGGCGTGTGTCCCAGCAGTGCGTGGGAACATTATAGGCTGAATATTAAATGTAGTAAAATTCCAAGCTTAGGCAATTTCGGAAATGTCCTGAAATAACCGACAAAATCATTTCACCTAGGTTTATCAAACAATGTGAGTGATACGAGCCTAATATTGTCACAACGTTATTAGTCTCGTATCGGATTTATCAATCAGACTCGCTTTACATGATGTGTTCGCTTTTGCTTGCGCTGTCTATGCTGATAATCCTGACGTCAGGCGAGATTGATTAGATAGGTACGTTCAAAATACGCTGAATTTTAAAATGCATCAACTATGACATTTATTGAGATGAATAGGCTTAACATGGACCAACAAGCTTTTGTTTGGAGCTTGCTATTTATTTAGGGCCAACAAACAGAAACAAGCTGTGTTTTCGGAATACCATGCAAAGGGTTACCTGTGATTCTCTGATTACGATTATGGCCTGACTTGTCTGTCAGAAGTCAGGGGGTCTAGTCTCTAAGACCGTCAACGAAGATACGGGCCCGTTCTAAATTAGCTGATCCGTCAAAACTAGATTTTATTAATATCTAAAAAACCCCGACTTCGTCACTGGCTCACTGATGATCATCAAAATTCTTAGGGTACTTCCTGAAGTCCAAGAAAGCTGAACTTTTATATGTGAGTTAGTATTAGTACACAAACAACAAAAACATTCTAAAACTTGGAACTTTTACCCCGCAACCCCTTAAACTAGGGGATGGAAGTTTGTATGAGACTTCCGCAAATTTTGATGCTAGAGGTCTGAAAATTTATATAGGGACTCCTTGTTGCAGCTTGGCCGTTTCTCGACCACCACGTGGGAGTATGGTGAAAAATGTATTCACTGTTCATTACTTTTCTATTATACAATAGTTCTTGTAGTAACAAAACAGCCAAGCCTCATGTTTTGACTAAGGTGTGGAGTTTGTGAAGTTAGGGCTTGTAAAGTAAGAGCGTGTAGAATTAGAAGCTTGACTCCATGATATCTGATAACTTTTGACAGTGCAAGCCATATGGTCTCGTCTTGGCAACATTTTACATGAAAATTTTATTTTTAGGATCTTATGTCCGTAAGTGACACGGAGTAGGAGACACCCGTAATTACGGCTATAATATTGTCAAGTAGACATAGTCACCACATTTTTAATTAAAGATATGATTTTTGACCGTAATTTTTTTTAATGTTTTTTTTTACTATTACACTTGTTCGACTTGTGTTTAATGTCAGTGTTACGTCAAAGTACATAATTTACTTATGTCATGTTTAAAAGGTGTTTAGCCCAAACAACTGATAAACACTGTTTTGTAAGATAAGGGAAGGTAAGTTTCTGTTAATGCCTATCTATATAAAGGAACCCTACAGTGTGATTTAAAAGAGAGTTTGGTTAAGTAAGTGCTTGACTTGCACTTTGCTGGGATAGCTGACTTGCGTTTCTTGGCTGAAGTAAATAAGTATAACTTGAATCTTCGATGTGTCTTAAGTGCACCACACCTGTTGCTTAGCTATTCCAACTCGAAATTCTCACCTATTTTGGTGAATTTAATTTACCTGAGTTTCGTTCTCCTCTTAGTTTCCGAGTCTACTTCTTTAATCATAACTTTTGTTTGGGTTTTTATGAGCTGATGCACATTTGAACTGGCCACCTGCTGTAATATGAAGATGATGGTTTGGAAGGGCAGGGCTTGTTCCTTCTCTGTATAAATAGACGCTGAAGGTCAATAAACCTTACTGTGGGAAATAAAGTTCAGGTACTTCCAGCATAAACTCTTATTCACTACCTATGACAACCCGGCAAACTGGTTCTTGATCAAAACCAATAATTATAATATGTATTCATCTGCCTAGCCTTTTCCCAACTATGTTGGGGTTTTCTTCCAGTCTAACCGGATGCAGCTGAATACAGTATTTTACATGGAGCGACTGCCTATCTGACCTCCACAACCTAGTTACCCCTAGGTAAGACTGGTTGTCAGACTTTCGGGCTACTGACGACCCGTAACGACTGTCAAATATCCACGAATGACAACCGTAACCAACGGCTTAACGTGCTTTCCGAGGCACGGAGGGGTGTTGGTATGTGAAAATGGTCACCAATCCACGGACCACCCCAGGGTCCCTAGATAATAATTATAATAATTATTAATTAATAATTATTAATATTAAAATAATTATTCTGATTACACAAAACAATACAATATAAAACTTACAGTAGGATGATAGATAGCGCCATCTGTTAGTGTAACTTAAACTTAACATAAAGCCTTCGTTAAGAAAATATTTCAGGGCAGGTCTAGAAAATCGTTTAGGAAATTAATGATTATATATTTATCAGAATTTTTCAAGAAGGTATCTAGAGTGAAATCATTTAAAAGTAAATTTTGCATTGTTTTAAAAAGTAAAACCTTCGCTAAGTTAGTTTTACTATGTATGGTCTTGGATATTAAGAATATTAGGTACCTATATTATACTTTGAAACTTATTCATCACACTAATCATTACTTTTTAATCCACATAAAATTGATCTACCTTCATGTTTCATTTGATAAGTGTTCATCACAGCTAATCCAACTGAAACCATAAGCATTACACTCAAATATTCAATACTGAAATAAAAAACCGCTCAAATACCCAGCATAGTTTATTAGAAGAGGACAAGTATATTTCTGTCACTCTACGGTGAATGGGCAGAACTCGGCCCCCTCCATCGACGCAGGCGCCGGTTTTGGTACCACACTCGGGTGACAAACATTTTCACCTGATTTGAAAACTAAATAAATATTGTGTTAACAAATTGTCGAAATCGTAAGAACAGCTTTTGAGTGTTGAGTTTCTTTATGTTTAACGTGTTGCTTTTCTTTCTTTATTATGTCTAAAATAAATCGGCTAAAAGAGCTATCTGTGCGAAGTGTTTCGTTTTTCCGACGACATTGCTGCAAATTCTGAAGTACTTATATTTTTCCTGAAAACTGTCGTCCCCCACCGCATGGCTTCTCTACAACCTCACACTGTTGTAGTGGGAGTGTTCCATGCACTCACAAACACAGCGACGGGGCCCTCAACACAGCCTCCTCGCGGCACGCACACCACCACGCGACCCGTGTCCGTACGAACACAGGCACTCTCAGTTCACTACACAACCTCCTCTACTGCACTCACGCGCAGTAAAAAAAGATAACGCGATCTATCGATCTTTTTCCAAATCCAAAAAACAACGTCGCCAGATAGCCTTCATGAATATAGTTGGGAACAACTGACGCCTAACATCGAACGCGTCGCTAAACCCAGACATTTATTTCGATCACAATATTTATGACATCGTAATTAATTAAACATGTCGTTTTAATTATGTAAATACAAATGGGTGATAATCAATTTAAATTATGTGTTTTGATCTCGTTCGCTTAATTTAATGTAAACAGATATTTATCATCATTCGTGGCGTTTTTACGGTGTTAACGCTTAAATGATATAAAGCTCGGCGCGATGTTCTTTGTTGAAGCTAGCTGATACTAGTGTGGCGATAACATGTTTGAACTTACTCAGTGATAATAAACTTTGTGTTCGCGTTTGTTCATGGAACATACTGAATCTCATACCATTATGGAACGGCACCAGAATGGTATGGATGTGTGGGTAGGTAAGGGTCTATAAGCTTTTAATTTTTTTATTAACAAAATTTTCTATTACTGTAAGTTAATATTTTTAATCATCCTCGGTCCTCGATATTAACAAAGTTTTGATTGAAAGTGTTGAATCTATTATAACTTTCCACGGACCTTCGTCAAAATCTAACTCGATCGAAACCTATTTCATGTGTCAAGTTGATGAGCAGAATATCGCTGCGGCGGAGTTTGCTTTAGGTTCGTACATACAAACAATGACAATTTTATTTACTTACTCTCAGTAACCTGTCTATTAATCACCGAGTGGTGGAAACCAAAAATTTACTTTAAAATTGTCTAAACCAAATATGTGTTTAACTTAACTATAAGGATAAAAACCTTATTCATAACAGCCATCATTTTATTTGACTATTGATGGTACACAACTATTCTTCCAATACGACAATGTAGTAAATCCAATTTGTTTGCAAATATTTACTTGAAGTAAACCTAAAGTTTGCATGCAAAAAAGCCGTCGGGACAAGCACAAACACGAGCCATGAAAATCCTAACAAAAATTAAAAAAAGAAAATACGGAACTTAGGTATATCTATACGTTACATTTTTCGGCCGCAAAGGTGATCCTTTCTCAAAATCATCCATCTTGATAGGGCAAGGGCGCGTCAACCAATTGGGTGGCTTGTTCATCAACGGTCGTCCGCTGCCGAACCACATCCGCCTGAAGATCGTGGAGATGGCGGCGGCGGGAGTGCGGCCCTGCGTCATCTCGCGCCAGCTGCGCGTCTCGCACGGCTGCGTCTCCAAGATACTCAACAGATACCAGGTGAGTGACAACTTACAACAAAAATCCAAAAAACTACCCATTGTATTCCATTTATTTCATACATTTCAGCCTGAAGACTTGAAGCCTGCTTACAAAACAAATTGTGTAAGAACTCTCAATAATATTGTTCTAGATTAGCGCCTAAAGTAAAGTAAAGTTTGAAATAAAGTTGGATTAAATAGCTGTTAAGTTTGTAGCGCAATAAGACTGAAAATACAAACTGAAGCAGTTTGCTAGGAACTGAGATTTAACTTAACGATGTTTAAGAATTTCAACTTTTATTACAACAACATTATCCAAACAACTAAATCACGTTTTATATTTGTAAATCAGACTGACGTAATTTACTCCAAGATTCCTACATTACGTAAAACTGAAATTCAGGTACCTAAAATATTATTGTATCTACCTACCGACGCATTCTACAAGTAAACTCTCTCTAGCACAGTCTCTGCTAAAGAATATAAATAAAACACATCGAAACAATAAGTTACGATTGTGTCCAAAACACAACGTTCCCCATTTTATAGACATAAGAGTATTATACGAGTATGAATGGTGGTCGAGTCGCCGCCTACGCATATCGACTGGTCAGGCGGCAAACAATCGCCATTGATCTGCTGCGCAACGGAGCCTGAAGGTTCCTTTTCACCACCGCTCCTATAGGCGCTATAGCACACCGCTATAGCATATAATAGCGATTGTTTCGCCCAGGAAGCGTTTCGCCACGCTCCGTGAGTATAGGGAACGGCCTCATCTACCTACTACCTGCTTGCATACATCTAAAACAAAGTACCCGCAGCTACTAACTTATACTTACAAGATTTGAGCATAATTTTATTTCTATTTCATCGCCATGCAGTGAAAATCTCGTGATTACAATGAATGTTATTTTACATGGGATAAAAAAAAATTGACAAAAAAATGGCCCTCATTGACGCATCCCGAGGTTCTTATTACTTATATCATCAATAGAAGGCAATACTGAACATCTTAGAGGTGTGCACGTTTGTTCTAAATATGCGTTACGGGTTTCCTATACAACAAATAAGTAATAAAAAAACTACGAATTATAATGTATAAAAAAAGCAATGTGATTCTTCTTCTTTACGAGGTTTTCACTGTACGATTGGAAATAATACCGACTAGATCACGAGATACCGAACCCTATTCAGCAATAATCTGTTTGAAAATAAACGATTGTGGCATTTACATCAACAAATAAAAATACCAATTGAGACGTTCTTGTTGAGTAAATATTGGCAGCACTACTGTTTATGTTTTATCATGAATTTTTTTCACAGAAATCAATTGAATTTGTCTAGCCTTCTTGGATTACGAAGCCTCTTGCGAATAACTACGATGTTGCCAAGCTGCTAGATACCTACCTCAGTCCCCTATAATTATTTCAATAAGAGAGTTGTGCTTCTATTGATATTAAAATGTTTATTGTTACAAACCAAAATTACGTTTCCCATACATTTGACGACATGGTTGGCGCAGTGGTTGAGCGATTGACTGCTGCGCAGCATGTCGCGGGTTCAATTCCCGCACGGTACAAATATTTGTACGACCTACAAGTATTTGTTCCGGGTCTGGGTGTTTTATCTATAATATGTACATATTTACAAAAAAAAATGTATGTACCTAAGTAGTTTATCAGCCATCTCGTTACCATAACACAAGCATTAAGTTGCTTAGCTTGGGACTATATGGCGTTGTGTGAAAAGTCCAAGGATATTATATATACAGAGAGATAGAAGAATTTCCTAAAGTAAATGTAAAAATCTTGCTATAAAATTAAGCTTACCTATAATAAAACAACGATAACTTTCGCCTAGGAGACGGGTTCCATAAGACCAGGCGTGATTGGCGGGTCCAAGCCAAGAGTCGCCACTCCAGAGGTGGAGGCCAGGATCGAAGAGCTCAAGAGGCAGAACCCTGGAATCTTTTCCTGGGAAATACGGGAAAAACTCATTAAGGTACCTACGTGTCATTTTTATTTAAAAAAAATTTCATGCACTGTTTGAATTGTGAATTATTATTTGTCTATTACAATTTATTTTTAATAAATGTATTCAATTTTAAAAGGATTCCAGCAATTTTCAATATAGAAGTTAAGCTTCAACAAAACCCTCTGCAAGCGGTATCCATTTCAAAATTTAAAATTAAATTAATATTATATGTTTTCCCACTAAACGGATTAACATTCTATTTTTGTAGTGCATGCGCTACGTCAGTTTTCAATTTTTATTCTAGCTTCCTAGGAATCATACGATTCCAATATATTTTAATTATGCTTGGTAATCCCACTTCAGTAAAGGAGGGAAAAACATTTCCTTTTTTAGAATACTGAGTGATACATAAAGCTAAAGCAGCTTTTACTTAGATCAGGAAGAAGCAAAACCGATGGCAAAATTAGCTTTTTAAACACAGTGTTTTTTTAATAATTTTGCTAGGGTAATTCTACGTCATTAGTTCAAGCAAGAATTCTGTTCATTACGATTTGTAAAACTTCACACTACACTACCTATATAAAAATAGCTAATAAATCAATCCGAAATGGAAATATGTCTTTCAAATAATCATGGCATGGCCCAAAAGTATCACAACCTGTCTTCAACCTCGTCTTTGTCTTACGCCCAAACACTCATCATCCCATATGTTATACTGATAATAAGGCAGTGAGAGACAAACGCATTGGTTACAGGAGGGCGTGTCGGACCCACCCAGCATCTCGTCCATCTCACGGCTCCTGCGCGGCGGAGCGCGGGACCCGGACGGCAAGAAGGACTACAGCATCGATGGGATACTTGGAGGTATGTTTGTGATTATGTAAGAGTGACGAGGCAATAAAAAGTACCTACGCTTTCAAAATCTGCTGCTGGATATTCATAAGAGTAAAGTGCTCTAGGATTAGCAATGCCTGAAAATAGACAAAGATTCGGTTATTTGCTTTCTATTGTAATGGATAAATCTCTACTTTAAATGTTTTCAATGAAAACGTGCACCCACATGTTCGCTCAAACTAGCCAGCAACAAAAGCACAAACTTTTTCGTAACGCTAATTAGCTAAAAATACATTTTACTTCCGATAATACAAAATGTTGTCGTGCCAACAAACATTGCACAACTTCCCATCGGCCACAAAAGGTTACTTTGCGACTTTAATGCCGCAACCTGTCAAAGCTTTCTCACGAGTTGAGTTCAAAAAATCAATTTCCGCACACAAATCTTACATCGTCATTGTTGCCATTTGAAATATTGAAGTTTGTTCTCAACGCTTCAAAGGGCGGCGTTTTGCGAATGAGGCAAATGGGTGAAAAAGGTGACCGACAAAGTGCACCGCGGTCGCCTGCCGCGCGTCTCGATAGTGCTGAAATACGAACAATCTACGTAACATGTTTTGGTTCTAGTGTCATTGTTATACTACATATTTTGTCGCCAAGTTTTAACTGTCCTTTGAATGTGCCGTACCTGTGTTGCTTTTGGGGCTTCCCGGTCAAAGAAGCGCCGCCCACCTCGATGTCAATATTACTTATGCAACTTTTTATACAGAATCGATTACCGCAACCTATTTAATTTTTCATTGAAAATAATGCACACATCAATTCACCGAATCTATTTACTCATACAAAACTCATCACTATCTTGTGATAGTGATGAGTTTAATGTGTGAGTGATGTGTGAGTGTGATATGTGCTAATGAAAGAATAATTTCAATCACGTAGGTATTGCAACATATTGCATCTACTTTCAGTTTATTGATCGATTTGCATCACTTAATTCTGTTTACAATTTGAATAGATTGAGTAGATAGGCGGTTGAGGAAATAAAATAGACATACAGTTGCATACGGATACTATGACAGTTAATAGAACTAGAAAAAACCAATTCCTGAAAAAAGTCAGAGGAAAAAATGTAGAGCGGAAACACGTGCATTGCATTTCTATAATGAAAATTATAAAATTCCCAGGATTACAGAATATTACAGACTTTTAGCTATAATTTTATTATTTCAAGAGTGGGTGTGTACTTGCTACGGTTATGAAACACCCACTATTTCTCGCGAAGAATCATAATAAAATTGCAGTTTGAACGTTTTTAGGGTTCCGTACCCAAAGGGTAAAAACGGGACCCTATTACTAAGACTCCACTGTACGTCTGTATGTCTGTCACAAGGCTGTATCTCATGAACCGTGACAGCTAGACAATTGAAATTTTCACAGAATGTGTATTTCTGTTGCCGCTATCACAACAAATCAAAACTAAAAACAGAATAAAATACCTAAATATTTAAGGGGCCTTACATACAACAAACGTGATTTTTTGCCGTTATTTTATATGTAGTGTTAAATATTGTATGGTGGTACGAGACCCTTCGTGTGCGAGTCCACCTCACACTTGGGCGGTTTTTTGAATTCCTGTTTTGTATCGAAAATGATAATTGTTCTATATGACAGTCTAGGAATCGAAGTTCAACATGTCATTTGAAAATATTTTTGATTGTTGTGCTTTTTGCGTTGCATTATATAACTCAAATCAGCTCACCCTGAAAGGCAAACAAGCGTAAAAATATTATTTACCATTTCATTATGTGCTGTTAGTAGGTATTTGATAAAGTTTAACGGTTGAAATATGCAATCAGAGCAATAATTACGCCTTCATAACAAATTTATGGCCCATTGAAATGTAATCAACAACTCTAGGCAGCTCTGGCGCAGCTCAAAGCAGTTGCAGCTGGATCTAAGATTTCTCACGCTTTCAGTGTAGCTAAATTTCCAAATCATTTACGTTGAATAGAATAAATTTTAGGCAAAAAGAAATAAATCTTTGTAAGTTATTGCATTTTATCAGATTTTAGACAAAGCTGCTAGTGACCAGAATTTACAAGTAAAAATATGTTCAAATATAACTTTTCAGTGTAAATCGTACTTACTCGTAAAGGTACGTTAAACTTAAGAATACAGCTTAAATATACTTAACTTAAAGCCTCTACTTATTCTTTTCCCACGGAATAAGAGATACATACCTACAGCGGTATTAAAGATGATCATTATTGTGGAGGCACACACAATGGCATTCACTTAATTTGCATTAATGCATAATGTATTGCCGCATTGCAAATCAACTTACGAGCCGTTTACAACTTTTGCAAGAAGATAGAAGGGTTCAATCATTATATTTCTAAATACAATAAAAAAAGTTTCGAATAAAACAACTACAATCTTTGTAGTTTCAAAATTATAAATTAGTCACGAGACATTTCTGCTGAAGTACCTTCGATGTACAACACTACCGAAATAGTACTAGCAATCTACTTTCACAGCCGCATCGAAGCATCAAGGCTAACACAAAGGAGTGCGGGAGGGCGATAAAATCTCGCATTTGTTTAATAACATCGCTCGTTAGAATCAACTAATGTCGCCGCGGCTGCGGAGGCGATTATCGAACCACCACTGAGACTAACGCAATCACTCTGTATCTGTACTGGGTTAACTTCGGTTTCTATGGAGTTGTTTTTGTAGGTTTGACCTAGTCTAAAGTTCAGGAGAAATATGTTACTCCAATAGGAATACTGTAAATAACACATTAAATGATTCAGAGAGTATTAAATATTCGAATCATAAGAGAAAAAACTGTTTCCCATGTAAGTATCTTCTTGACAATTCTCTACATGATGGATGAATAACCCAAACTGTTATGCCTTGTTTGTTTAAGGGCTGATTTTTCAATCATCTGAAGGGCAATTCTCGTAAGTTTAGCAACATTCACAGTCTGATCTCAGTGTCAATCTGTCAAAAATACCTATAGTTTCCTTATATTTTGACAACTTTTTGACATTTGTTTGTCGCCGAGATGAGACTGCGACTAGATTTTGAACGTTTTTAATTACGAGAATTGGCCTTCTGATAACTTAATTCGAGGAATAATTTTGAAATTTTGACAGTTATTTAATACAAAAACTGTCAAACTTCAATTTTATTACTCGAACAAAAGTTCTCTGGCGATGGAAAAATCAGCCCTAAGTGTACCGTTTATTTCATTATCTAGATATTATTGATTAATCAAATTGACAGTCAATTGACGACATTAAAAAATAATTTACGAACATTGATTTGTCCATCGAATGACATTCAAACCCCTGCCAAATAACAGTACAACGATTTTCAATCCTGTCACAAAGTATAATGCAATATGTGACAAGATTGAGAAATGATGACATTCAGCACTTCTATAGGCAATTCGAAGCATTCAATTAGTCTTATTCTGAAGCAGTTGACATGCACTTTCACTGAGAACGTCCATGTAAACCGCGCGCGAGGCCTAACACGTCTGACAATTATTTAGTGGGCATTTATTACCTCGCGTTGTATTCAAGACAATTTTGTCTCATCACATTATTCAATGAGAGCCCTCCCAGAAAGACACGAAGCTCTCCGGAAGTGGCCGAAAGCGGCCGACAAAGAGGAGGCGTAGTGCTTTTGAATGAGCATTAACAAGCTTACATCATAGCTTTATGGCGTGCCTTTACGACCTTAAAGAATTTCTTTTAATAAATCTATTGTACTTGTGATAGAAATATGTCATACAATTTGCGTCATGTAGTGCGTACAAAAAGTATTTTAGCATCAGTTAGCGCGAATAATTTGAACTACCTCATAGTCAACATTTTAATTTTCACACACACCATTCGTTTGTGCCCGAAATAGAGGACAATGTTTGTTGAACAATTTGTGCTAAATGGACGCAAATTACAGTAGACCGCAACTCCACAACAAAGCGGTGAAAGTGCCCTTGTTAGAGTAGTTCGGACATCCTGAATAACCCGCAACCGAAAGATCAATAGCTGTTATTAGTGTATATTGGATAAGTTAAATTATTAAACATTAATCAATAAGATCAGAGCAGTGGTGGCCAAGTGGTAACGGCCGCGACTTACGGGTTGTAGGTCGTAGGTTCGAACCCAAACATTCGCTTTACTTTGTGTAAATTATTTCATCACCACTGCTCTCAAAACGGTGAAGGAAAACATCGTGAGGAAACCGGCATGTCCTAGAACCAAAAATTTGAAGACGTGACATCTGACAACCCGCACTGAGCCCGCGTGGTGGATTACGGCCCACTCTCTCTCAACGAGAGGAGGCCTGTCCCAGCAGTGGGAACATTATAGGCTGATTATGATGAATCAATAAGATAGAAACTGACATTCTAAGTCTTTTAATATCAAAAACTGCAGAGGTTAGAGTAACAACTCGTACGTAATTAACTATGTTATCTGAAGCTTTACAGTACTTGAATAACTCGACAAAAAAGAAGATAAGTAAATATACTAATAGCGAAGAATAAATTTAGCACTAACAAAATAAAGAAGCCCTCGAGCGTGCGGTAAGCGGTAAGGAACAAGCGTCGCCGCCCACAACATGCAGACGTGCTAATCCGACCATCTGTTAACATTGAAACAACCCGCTGAAACAAAGGCCGACCCGACCGTTTTAATGAACCCAGATTATGAAGGTGTTAAACCCTCGCCGCCGCTCTTTCAACTCCCAAATTATGACTTTTGAGCGGAGCCGCGCGCGCGCCTCTTCACGGGGTCACATTTCGGCAATCGCCAAAGTTTATCTCGCCCTCTCCCACGTACCAGTCATCCATAAACCTCTCGCCTTTCTTTGAACATAAAATCCCTCATAGTTTTGCTTTAGTGCTTCTCCACAATGAAAACAACCGGAGTGGACTTTACGACCACGCCATAAAGTTTTAAATCGCTCTCGATTATTTCGTATTTTCGATTTGTATTTAGCCTCATACGTTATGATCAGGACTCGTAACAAAAAAGACTAAATAAATCTGTCCCTGTCTCGGCCAGCCGGAGAATTTGAGCAATGTAAATCATTTTATTACAATGCGTTGTTTTTTATTTGTCGCAGCCTTTGTGCTTAGAGATGTTGCCTCGTGCGTTTAATTATACCAATGCATCATTATGAGGAAACAAATTAGTAAAATAAAACAATATATCAAGCAGGTAGGTGTACTTAAAGTTTGCTAATAAAACATTTGAAATAAAGTTTCTTCTGCATAAAACTTTGAAGTTATTTTTTAAACTTTAGCAATTACTCCTGGTAAAAGTACTAAAAATAATGCATAACTACTTATTTATAAGAAAAGTTTGTCCCGCTATAATTTTCATTCTAAGACCAAACAAGTAATAATGTTACAAACTGAAGTAAATTATGTTGCAAGTAGGTACTTAGATTATGAGACAATACTAACAAATATGATGTGAAGCTTGATGTTAATTCTTACTTCAAACATTCAGTAAACCTTCTTTTACAACGCCTACATAAATTGCTAGTTAGCTTGTGTGTTTGTGCGCACCTACCAATTTGATTCTGCGGGTGTCGTATTAAACCCGTGCTTTCGCCTTACATGTCATAAATCCAGCTCGCGACACCAAAATATTGAATGGTGCCAAAATGTCACCCGAACAGCAAAGACGCCGACAAAGGTGCCGCCGCGCTGGGTGTTCCTTATTCCGCGCCACGCTGAGCCCCTATTTTTTCATCTCATTCAATTTTGACTTCTTTCAAAAGGCTATTAATATAAGCCGCATTTTTTAAAATCAGTTTTAAGGCCAAAGCCGTGTATTGTTGCGGGTGTTTTTTAATCAGTTTCCGTAGGATACCGCTACCGATTTATAAATGAGATCGACCCACGAGCCCTGCCGTTCTTGATTTAGGCGAATTAAAACATGATGTGGGTTTACACAAAAAACGTTCCGTTAATAAATAACGCGTGTTTGAAAAAAAGAGATGAAGACAAATTGCTGTAATATAATGTCATATAAATTATAGGATCGCCCGAGGAACGTGATAGTTTATCATGTTCTATTTAATCATTAAGAACATCAAGAGAAATCCTGATAGACAAAAGCCAGTCAGTGTTGATCTAAATTCCTTCTACAATTCATATTTCATATTTTTAACAAAAATATGTTCATAATAGTTATCCAGGTCCATGTTGTTTAGCAAAGCAAAACTTACTTATTTTTTACCTTCTGGGCCACAACATAAAACTAATTAATAGTAAACCATGAACAAATTAACGATTTTGGAAACTCTTATTTTTCCAGGTCGAGGTTCAGATTCTTCGGACATAGACTCTGAGCCAGGGTTGACGCTAAAAAGGAAACAGCGAAGGTCCCGCACCACGTTCACAGGAGAACAGCTGGACGCTTTGGAGAGAGCCTTCCACCGGACGCAGTACCCTGACGTATACACTCGTGAGGAACTAGCCCTGCAGACCGGACTCACTGAAGCTAGGATACAAGTATGTATATTTCATTAAGTTCTAGAGTATTTTCTAGATATTTTTTTTTATAGATCTGTTTTTCTGGTATTTGAAAGGACTAAGTAAGGAGTCCCTAAATATGGTTCAAAGTTTGTTGATGCAGTAGATAACATAACAGCACGTCTATGTTCTCTGAAGGAGTCGGCATACACACATTAGGGGGGCTAAAGTCCAAACTTATAGGACAGCCACCAGCAGTCTCCTGTTGGCCAATGATGTCTATTATATTCACAGCATGATGATTATTGCAAAAATGTGGTGGTTTCGTGGCAATTGAAAGGTTTATATCATTTAAGTGTTCACGTTTCGTGTTACTGGGTTTTTCTATCAGGAACTTCTCAGTAGCAGTCTGCAGTCCGGATATGTACCCGCTAGATGGCAATAAGCGCGCCTCCTATTACATGCGACTTAAACATAACTAGCGAAATGTTGGTGTACTATTTAAAGGTAGACCACTGCCTAACCCTTTGGGGATTATAGGCGTGTTGATATGCTTTATAATATGGTTAAATATTTTACGTTATGGAATCTGTAAGTAATAGTTATACTTACAACGGAATATAATGTATAATTAGAGACGGCGGCAAGAACGCATTGTTTTTATCTACCATCAACATTGATAAACGTAACCACTGTCACTGTCAACGTGTTTACAGAATTCATACTGTTTTCCCTTCTTGATTATAGTAAATATTATTCACACATAACAGATCTTTTGAGATAACAGTTGTCACTTATTTTTATGACAGCTACTAAAATTATATGAAAAAAATATTATTATATTGAGTCATAAAACAATATGATTTTTTCGATTTCCAGGTTTGGTTCTCCAACCGACGCGCCCGGCTACGAAAGCATACTGGATCAAATCCAAGTCCGGGTATTGGCGGCTATTCTTCCATACCAATGCCACAGATACCATGTCCCTATCCTGCGGGAGAGATACCTTCTTTGTCCCAACACCATCCGCAGCACCCAGATGCTTGGCACCACCAAAAATATGCCAATTATAACCAACTCATGGCGCAATCCCAACATTTGAACCAGGCCTTCCAAAATGCCGCTTTCCCTAGTACTTCTGGGTCCACTTTCGGCCATTTAGTGTCCGGCGCCAATGGCCCACCCCAATTATTGGATAGCGGCATACCAAGAAATGATTACGCTCGATATCCTAGTAGCGAAATATATACCAAACCTATCAATTATTTACCAAAAGAGGCTGAAGTGGAAGACAAAGTAAACAGTGATGAAGTGATCGAGCCAAGGGAAGACACTTTTGGAAAATCTACTGGTGATGAGTACAGCAAAACGTTACCAAATAATGAATATCCAAAAGTTCCTGCTGATTATTCCAAAGTTTCTGCAGATCCATCTGCCGCCTCCAACTGGAGCCCTTCACATAACTCATTGAACATGAGCCTCGCGGGTCTGTCGAGTGAATATAAATATATGAATGATCCCTATTCGTTCCCGAACGTCTCTGATCCTCTCTCACAACACAACTATCCAAATCCACCTAATACTGCCAACAAGTACTGGATTTGATATAGTTAGTTACTATAAACTTTTGTTTTAGTAAATATTACGTTAACTTTATTTAAATTATATTATAGTTTAGTTACTATTTTAAGGAACTTTTGTGAGAAATTACCTCTATTTTGCATTCCATTTAATGATACCTATTATAAAACCAAACATTTGTAAATTGTTACTAAGAAAGTCATTAGATAATAAAGGGTTAAATATTATGTACTCGTTTTATTAATAGTATTAAAATATTCATTTATTAAATTGTTTTTGGTATGTACAAGTATAAACGCAAGTTATAATTAAAACATCAAATTAAATGCCAGACCTTATTTAATTAAATAAACATCAAAAAACGACTCTTAAATATTAACGTTGTACAAATATAAAATTTATCATCATTGTGTTGTTACTTCTAATAATGATGCACCGGCTTCAATGGGTACTGGAGCTAATTCATCTCCAAAGAATGCGCTAGGTATAGCGGTGTTTGGATTCTCTTGGGCAACTTGAGGTGCAACTGCAGTCTCAACATTTTCTAAGTTTGACACATCAATCGAATTTGGTACGACTGATTCAGCGACAGGTGCTTCATTTACAGGTGCGCTAGTAACATTGGTGGGAACAGCGTCATTAGAACTTACAATAGATCCATCGGTATTAACAGCAACTGGAACACCTTCAGAGAGTGTTGCCTCAGATGGAGTAGCAACTGGTGCGGCAGCGTCAGAGGAAGCGGGGTCAGCAGAGACAGCTACTGAGGCTCCAGCATCAGCAGAGACCGCGACAGATGAAGCATCTACTGAGACACTGGCATCAGCAGGAGCGGGCTCAGCTGCGACAGCATTGGAAGCATCAACGGGGGCGGTGACAGATGAAGCGTCTACTGAGGCACTGGCTTCAGCGGGGGCAGCGACGGATGAAACATCTACTGGGGCACTGGATTCAGCGGGAGCCTCGACGGATGGAATGTCTACTGAGGCACTAGCTTCAGCGGGGACTGCGACAGATGATGCATCTACTGAGACACTGGTATCACCAGCAGCGGGCTCAGCTGCGACTGCATCGGAAGCATCAACGGGGGCAGCGACGGATGAAGCGTCTACTGAGGCACTGGCTTCAGTAGGGACTGCGACTGAAGAAGCATCAGCCGAGACACTGGCATCAGCAGCAGTGGGCTCAGCTGCGACTGCATCGGAAGCATCAACGGGGGCAGCGACGGATGAAAGATCTACAGAGGCACTGGCTTCAGCGGCGACTACAACAGACGAAGCGTCTGCTGAGACACTGGCATCAGCAGCAGCGGGCTCAGCTACGACTGCATCAGAAACATCAACGGGGGCAGCGATGGATGAAGCGTCTACTGAGACACTGGCTTCAGCAGGGACTGCGACTGAAGAAGCATCAGCCGAGACACTGGCATCAGCAGCAGTGGGCTCAGCTGCTACTCCATCAAAAGCATCAACGGGGGCAGCAACGGATGAAGCGTCTACTAAGGCACTAGCGTCAGCGGGGACTGCGACAGACGAAGCGTCTGCTGAGACACTGCCATCAGCAGCAGCGGACTCAGCTACGACTGCATTAGAAACATCAACGGGGGCAGCGACGGATGAAGCGTCTACTGAGGCACTGGCTTCAGCAGGTACTGCGACTGAAGAAGCATCAGCCGAGACACTGGCATCAGCAGCAGTGGGCTCAGCTGCTACTCCATCAAAAGCATCAACGGGGGCAGCGACGGATGAAGCATCTACAGAGGCACTGGCTTCAGCGGGGACTGCAACAGACGAAGCGTCTGCTGAGACACTGGCATCAGCAGCAGCGGGCTCAGCTACGAATGCATCAGAAACATCAACGGGGGCAGCGACGGATGAAGCGTCTACTGAGGCACTGGCTTCAGCAGGGACTGCGACTGAAGAAGCATCAGCCGACACACTGGCATCAGCAGCAGTGGGCTCAGCTGCTACTCCATCAAAAGCATCAACGGGGGCAGCAACGGATGAAGCGTCTACTAAGGCACTAGCGTCAGCGGGGACTGCGACAGACGAAACGTCTGCTGAGACACTGCCATCAGCAGCAGCGGACTCAGCTACGACTGCATCAGAAACATCAACGGGGGCAGCGACGGATGAAGCGTCTACTGAGGCACTGGCATCAGCAGCAGTGGGCTCAGCTGCGACTGCATCGGAAGCATCAACGGGGGCAGCGGCGGATGAAACGTCTACTAAGGCACTGGCTTCAGCAGGGACTGCGACTGAAGAAGCATCTGACGAGACACTGGCATCAGCAGCAGTGGGCTCAGCTGCTACTGCATCGGAAGCATCAACGGGGGCAGCAACGGATGAAGCGTCTACTGAAGCACTAGCATCAGTGGGGACTGTGATAGAGGAAGCATCTACTGAGACACTGGCATCAGCAGCAGTGGGTTCAGCTGCGACAGCATCGGAAGCATCAACGGGGGCAGCGACAGATAAAGCGTCTACTGAGGCACTGGCTTCAGCAGGGACTGTGACAGAGGAAGCATCTGCTGAGACACTGGCATCAGCAGCAACGGGCTCAGCTGCAACTACATCGGAAGCATTAACCAGGGCAGTGACGGATAAAGCGTCTGCTGAGGCACTTGCTGCAGCGGGGACTGCGACAGAGGAAGCATCTGCTGAGATACTGGCATCAGCAGCAACAGGCTCAGCTGCGACTGCATTAGAAACATCAACGGGGGCAGTGATGGATGAAGCGTCTACTGAGGTACTGGTTTCAGCGGGGACACCGACAGAGGAAGCATCTGCTGAGATACTGGCATCAGCAGCAGCGGGCTCAGCTGCGACTGCATCAGAAACATCAACAGGGGCAGCAATGGATGAAGCGTCTATTGAGGCACTGGTTTCAGCGGGGACTGCGACAGAGGAAGCATCTGCTGAGATACTGGCATCAGCAGCAGCGGGCTCAGTTGCGACTGCATCAGAAACATCAACAGGGGAAGCGATGGATGAAGCGTCTACTGAGGCACTGGCTTCAGCGGGAACTGTGACAGAGGAAGCATCTGCTGAGATACTGGCATCAGCAGCAGCGGGCTCGGCTGCGACTGCATCAGAAAGATCAACGGGGGCAGAAATGGATGAAGCGTCTACTGAGGCACTGGCTTCAGCGGTTACTGTGACAGAGGAAGCATCTGCTAAGACACTGGCAGTGGGGTCAGCTGCAACTGCACTGGAAGCGTCAAAGGGAACAACGACGGATGAAGCGTCTACTGAGGCACTTGGTTCAGCGGAGATTGTGATAGAGGAAGCATCTGCTGAGACACTGGCATCAGCAGCAGTGGGCTCAGCTGCGACTGCATCGGAAACATCAACGGGGGCCGCGACATATGGTACGTCTAGAGAGGCACTAGCTTCAGCGGGAGCTGTGACAGATGAAACGTCTACTGAGGCACTGGTTTCAACGGAGACTGCAACGGGTGAAAAGTCTACTGGTGCACTGGCATCAGATGGGGCCGCTACGGATGAAGCATCTACTGAGGCACTAGCTTCAGCAGGGACTGTGACAGATGAAGCATCTACTGAGACACTAGCATCAGCAGCACTGGGTTCAGCTGCGACTGCATCGGAAGCATCAACGGGGGCAGCGACAGATGAAGCGTCTACTGAGGCACTGGCTTCAGCAGGGACTGCGACAGAGGAAGCATCTGCTGGGACACTGGCATCAGCAGCAATGGACTCAACTGCGACTGCATGGGAAGCTTCAATGGGGGCAACGGCAGATGGAACATCTACAGGGGCACTAGCATCAATGGAGGCCGCGCCGGATGAAGTATCTACTGATACACCGACATCAGCAGCAGCTTGGGCTGCGGCAGAAGATATATCTACTGAAGCACTGGCATCAGCAGGAGATGAGACGGTGGCTGAGGAAACATCTACTGAGGCACTGGCAATAGCAGGAGCTGAGGCGGTGGCAGAGGTAACATCTACTGAGATACTGGCATCGGCAGGAGCTGGTGCGACGGCAGAGGAAACGTCTACTGTTGTACTGGCATCAGCGGGAGCTAGGGCATTGGTAGAGGAAACGTCTACAGAGGCACTGACATCAGCGGGGGCACCCACAGAGGAAACGTGTCCTGAGGCACTAACATCAGCGGGGGCAGCTACGGTTGAAACGCCTATTGAGGCACTGGCATTAGTGGAAGCTGGGGCGGCCGCCGAGGAAACATCTACCGAGATACCGACATCAGCAGGAGCTGCGGCAGCGTCAGATGAAGCATCTACTGAGGCACCTCCGTCAACGGGAACAGGAACAGCTTGGACAGTAACTGAGACGCCACCATCAGCGGGGGCGGGAACAGCTAGGACAGCTACTGAAACACCTCCGTCAGCGGGAGCGGGAACAGCTGGGACAGCTAATGAGACACCCCCGTCAGCGGGAGCTGAGACAGCTACTGAGACACCTCCGTCAGCGGGAGCGGGAACAGCTGGGACAGCTAATGAGACAGCCCCGTCAGCGGGAGCTGAGACAGCTACTGAGACACCTCCGTCAGCGGGAGCGGGAACAGCTGGGACAGCTAATGAGACAGCCCCGTCAGCGGGAGCGGGAACAGCGGAGATAGATACTGAAGCACCATTATCAGTGGACGCTCCTATAGATCCCTGAACATTAACTGAAATGTCAGTAGCAGATGAGCCTACATTAGTTCCATTTACGTTGGGAGAAGCTGCTTGTCCTCCAGTTATCCAATTGGGGAGTACGTTCGACAAAAATTGAGCAACAGTTTGAAGAATAGATTTCTTTTGTTCTAAAGACTGCTGCGCCTGGGTCACCCACGGTAAACTAACATTTTGCAGTAAGGCTGTCTCGTTATCCAATTCAGCAATTTTGGTTTCTAGTTCTGCACTAAGCCGCTGAATATACAAAGCATTCACATGACTGACCAAATAGTTACTAAAACTATCTTGCGACGCAGAGTCATTTAACAATTTCTTTTGTACTAGTTGTAACACAGCTTGGCGATATTCAGTCTTAGTACTATTAACATTAAGGCCCAGTTCTTCTCCTAAATATCTGTTCACTGCAGTTTGTTTATCTAATTTGTTGCTGTTAGCAGGCAAAGCGTACTTTGAATACACATAGTTTTTCCAAATATCTTCAAGGTCCATTGGATCATTTTCTTCTGTTGATTCGGAGGAGTTGTCAATAACGAGGTTGTTTTCTTCAAGAGTTTTCTTTTCAATCTCCTCTAAATTTTCTTGGATTTCTTCTTGTCGTTTGCGTTCTTCTGCAGCCAGTTTTGCTTGTCTTTTGAGTTCTTGTTCGTGACGCTTGCGTTCTTCTTTAGCCAACTTCTCTTGTCGCTTACGTTCTTCTTTTTCAAGTTTTTCTTGCAATTTGCGTTGCTGTTCTACTATTTTTTCTTCTAATTTGCGCTGTTGTTCTTGTAGCTTACGCTCTTCTTTTTCTGCTTTTTCTCGTAGTTTCCGTTCTTTTTCTAAAAGTTTTCGTTCCTCTTTTTCCCTTTTCTCTTGCAGTTTAAACTGTTCTTCATTAAATTTACGCTCCCAGGAATCGTCTTCTTCAGTACTTTCTGGTGATACATTTGATTCATCTGATACAGATCTTTGCTTCCGTAGCAAACTCCCGGAAGGACTTTCATTGGGCAGATATTTCGCACTCACCAGACAAAACAAAGACACCTAAAACAATTAAAATTTACACGTGTTAATTATTAATCGGCTTGCTCGTTCCATCATAGACATCATCCATCGTTTTTTGCACTAGGCGAGATCGAGGACATGGGCTGGCATATATAATTAATAAATGTTAGTTAAAATGTTTATCTTATAATAATACTTACAAGGAGTAGTGAATAAATGATCCTCATTTTGAACAGGTATTATTGTTTATTATTGTAAATTATTAATTTTCATTTACCGCGAAATTCGTTCGTTTCACACTTTAATGTATGTGTACTTGTGTTTCGTATGAGCTCGTTCGTTTAAATTTGTTTAGAATTTTGTAGACATGGCCTTTTATACTTCGCAGAGCAATTAACGTAGATAACGTTAGATAATGGCTCCTACTGAGGTAACTAGTACGTAATAAAGCCTTGGTCAAACAAACTGTTTTCGCGCAGTCTGACTCAAAGTAAACACACGTTATAATTTAATTTACCACAATCTCATCAATGCAGTGGAGAGAGTCTTAACTCAATGTTATAAACAAACAAGCGGATGTTTGATATTATAAAACGTAATAATCAAAACGGAAATGGGTTTATAAGTAAATAATTTTGTACGCCTGACATCCGTTAGTAATCTTCTGCTACAACTCCTCTTCTGAAAAGGTAACATAATCATCAGAATAGTTACGGCGCCTATTTATTGCTAGATTCTACTCATAGTGATCTTACTAAGCAGACATTATGGTTATTATTATACCTAAGAAAATATTTTGTTGCACATTGCTCCGATGAAATAATATTTATCATCGTTGAAGACACCGTGTTTGTACATAAGATTAGAAATTCTTACTGGGTTTTTCTATTTGCGTAATCCAAGTTGCAGCATGGATTGAAAGTCATAACTTTTTTTTTTCGAAGCACATGTCTGTTCGCAAACCACCTATCGAGTTGACGAGGTGGTTATGTTGGGGCTCGCGCCATTATACAGGGGCTACGAGAACGCAAGACTTTAACGACCCTTCAAACGCTGGACCTGTCGGGGCTTTCGGATTCACATCGGGGATATCAAGACTTTTCAATAAACCAGCCCTGGTATGATCATGGGGTTACAGTCGTACTCTTTTTACACTTATAATATCATTGGTCGTACTTGCCTCTTAAAAGCCTTCCTACGCTTGGTGTAGGTACAATAAAAACCTTAGCTTTCTTTTGGGTTTGTATGTATGTCTCAATAAGTACCTATTTTCTTTTAGGTAGCAATACATTATCTTAATATTTAAATTTAAAATAAAACTTCAAATCTTTAGAGAGACACTAAAATGTAGTCACGAGCATAAAAATGTCAATAATTACCGTTTCTTTTTTTCTTTTATGCAACTGAGCTTGTGTCCAGTATTACGTACGAAATTGATACAAGACTATATACATATTACCACTAAATAATACTGATACTTTAAAATGGGTAATTGATACTGGAAGAATAGTTGACATCGACTCAGTTGCAAAAAAGAAAAGAAATCGCTTATGAACGACATTTATTCTTTCAAACATCACCGTCAGACATTTATCCTGCCACTGTTATGTAAATTTTTTTTGCAATAAGATCGGCACTCATTGCGTTGTGAAGAAATCTCGATAAATTATTCAGTGAACTGTCAGGTTATGCTGCCAAAGTGATATCAGATATTTTTGATCAGAATGAAATATCACATTCTTCTGAATTTAAGTGAGTTGGCAGATATTTATAACGCAAGACATGTCCGATATTATTGCATTCTAAAAGATAACAAATCTTTTTGAAACCGATGTAGCATGGATTATTTTATCCTCGCAAGTCTCGTCAGATGGTTTTCAAAATGGTTAAGAAGAAAAGACAAATAAGATAGTTGCTACCACTTGTATTTGCCTTCCAGAAATGATCACCTAAATATACCGTCTTCTTGACGACAGATATTAATGGATTAACAATTAAATCAGATATTATTGCTGAGCTGTCCATAGCAATATATTTATGTTATCGCAGTACTTACAGTATACTATCGAGAAACTGATATTATAAAGTTCGACTGACCTATCAGTCGGTTTCGAGTGACTGACCGTCATTTACGACTGTCATAACATATTTTCAAGGCGGTAAACTCTGCTTGCACGATACAGGATTTTTACGTGACGTCAGTGTGATGCGTAAGTCGCATGTGGCAATGTAGATGTCGCCACAGTGATTAACGTCATGGTGTCATTTGAAGAGCATTCCTATTTTGTGTCGTCATTACGTATACAGCTATGTTCCTATATACTGACCTTATTGGTGATGTTATTCAGAAAGGTCAGATGCGTAGTACTCGCAACTGTCGTGCGAGTATGACCAAATGTATGAACGTAAACGAAACAAAAGGAGTATATACATAAAGATCGTAGCAGATGGCGTTCTGACTTCTGTAGTCTCCGCCTGCCCCCATGGGAAAAAGGCGTGAGTATATGTATGTATTTATGTATATGCTGACAGTCTCGCGACGCAAACTCTTTCAACATTTCAGTACAAGCATATCGCCAGATTCTCAAACTACGGATGTATTGGATAAAAGATATTATGGCTAGAAAGTTAGTAAATATTGAGAAGGTACAGACGCCAGCACGTCAAGATACCCAAAACTGTCAAATTTTCCTAATCAATTTTGAACCTTATGCTTTGGCGATAATGTTGAAAATTTATTAAAGAAATTAACAGATAGCTTGATGTGCTGGCGTCTGTACATAAGTCGAAAAAAAACAACTTCCGCACTAGTTACCTAACTAGATATCACTTCACATGGCTTACAAAGTAGGGCCCTACCTATTTACACTAAGCTTATGTTCGATGATTAAATGCTGAATCCTCGTTTAATAAAAAGCCCTCATTACCAGTTTCAGGTATGACAAAATTACGCAATGAGCTAACGTGCACGTGCCTGTGTCTCCAAACTTATCTGTGAGATTACATTGTTTGCATGCTTCGCTTATTGTACACCAAATGACTCTTGGTAATTGGGTATTAAAATTCTAAGACCATAACGCAGAATTTTTCGAATAGGTACTGAGATATTTTTCTAATCTACTTGCTGTTGTGTTTGCTGTTTCGTTTTGTTTTAAAAACATAATACTATTAAGGAGCACCTCACTTGGTGCTACTTATATCGTTACTGGCGCCTATTCTCTAATTCCTTCACGGAAGATACTGGCCCATCCAAAGGGCTAATTATTTTCACACTAATTAGCCCTTTGGAACAATTATAACAACTTAAAGGGCGACTAACTATTTGTGCATAGTTATCATTGAGCTGATTTCTTACAGGGATCATTCATTTATTCATCAAAATCACACTAATATTTTAAAGGCGAAGGTTTGTGAGTGTGTGTGTTTATATGTTTGGGCTCTAAAGCTTAATACCAGAATCGCAAAATACCAGATTCGCAAAATACCAGACTCGCAAAACACCGGATTCGCCATATACCAGATATACAAAATACCAGAAACGCAAAATACCAAAAGTACAGTCCTAAACATTTTAGTTCTGTTAGACTATCTTGTATTAGTAATTATTTCTTCGCTGGATATAACTAACTATATAATTATCTCTATCGTTATCGTTATTTGATACTAGAATTTTATTTACATATATGCGAAATAGCACCACTAACTTAATTTTTTTTTAATTCAAAGAATACTTTGACAGTCAATGGTTACAAAAAATAACTATAGATATATTTTGCTGCAAAATATAGAATTCGTGTTTCAAAATCAGCTACATTGCTGCTAAATAATGGTGAGATATCAGATTTTAAAAATCTGATGTGGCTCCTCAATACTTACAGACATAAAAAAAAAATTCGTGCGCATCGCTGTCAATGGGATAAGTGCCCAAAAAGCTGGCAGCATTGCCACGTTAGATGGAAATGCTTATTCTTGGGGCTAAAAATAGGCCAGCCCTCTGGTCACGCGTAGAGCCAAACAACCGCTTGGCGATTTCCCGAAATATTCGATGAGCACCAGG
Source organism: Gortyna flavago (assembly GCA_963669345.1). Classification (NCBI taxonomy): domain Eukaryota; kingdom Metazoa; phylum Arthropoda; class Insecta; order Lepidoptera; family Noctuidae; genus Gortyna; species Gortyna flavago. The sequence continues at coordinate 8,674,718 of OY770144.1, forward strand.
ACCCCAAGGCCCTAGTGTTTGAAACCCAAACGACTCAAACATATCCACCCAATAGGGTTGTTATATTTGCGGCGTTTGAGGTATTCTGCTCCTGCAGCAGCCGCCCCAGCACAGCCCACCGTGCTAGGCAGATGGGATGACGCGAGGGTGTCGACACAGGTTGCATCCCACACCAAAGGCCTACCCAACTTAAAAGGCATTATGGTCATTCCATCTGGCCTCTTCCCATCGTCGCGTGCCAAGCCATTGGGTTCTAAAACAGCTGGCACCCCGGCGGTGACAAGAGACGAAAGATGAAAGACGGATGATGTCGTTAATGCTGGCTTGCCGTTCCATCCGACCAGCGCAGCGCTCTTGCTGCAGGAAAGACCATGGTGTCCGAGGCAGTCGACTGCTACACCGCATTGACAGCGATGTGCAAGGAGCGCCCAGACGCAAACATGTAGCGAGCCGGAGTCTTTACTTTAGTATTCTTTTTTTCAATTAAAGTTTGTTTCCAACTGTACAAAATCTGTTATTTTGCATTTCTGGTGTTTTGCATATCTGGTATATAGCGAATCCGGTGTTTTGCGAGTCTGGTCATTTGCGAATCTGGTATTTAGCGATTCTGGTATTAAGCTTCGGAGCCGGATTAACATATAGGCTTTTTATCCCGATATTCCCACGGGATCGACACTTATGCTGGTGAAACCGAGTAGCGCAGCTAGTTGGTTCTTAAAAATAATATTTCGGTGTACTTTCTCGCTTCACTGTACTTAATTTTGAAATTTCGGGGTAATCGAGAATGTAATTAAACGATTTTTTTATTATAACTTTCGGGGGAATCAGCACTAACCCAATCTTTTGTCCGTAGGTGATACGAAATAGGAAACACCTGTAAATTCGGTCGAAATTACGGGTTTAGTGCTAAGAGAGTAGACTTCACTATCAAGCACAATCTGATTCATTTTGAAGGATATTGCTAATCCATTGCTTCATATGTTCGAAAAATGTGTCTGCTCAGCAACGTAAATAACGCAATGAATGTTGTTGAATTGTCAAAATGAAACTCATTGCTACTGTTAGTGTGTTACACAATAAAACAAATATAATATCTTAATATATATAAATTACGTGTCACGATGTTTGTCCGCGATGGACTCCTAAACTACTTAACCGATTTTAATCAAATTTGTACACCGTGTGCAGTTTGATACAACTTGAAAGATAGGATAGAAAAAAATAAATAAAAATATGTCAAAAACGTTAGCCACAGCAACGCGTGGCCGGGTCAGCTAGTATAAATATAAATAAAGGCCTATTCAAACCTAAGGGGTTTTCGCTACCATCTGCGGGAGAAAAAACCGAGTGGCTATTCGGTAAAGTAGTTCACACCAAAGCGGATTTCGCTATCCTTGTGGCTAGAATATCGAGTTCGCTCAGGAAGGTAAAGAAGTTTTTGCTTAGTTATGGTTTCGCCCAGCAAGCGAACCAATACCTATGCGGTACTGTGACACCAACAATTCCGCTCTAGCAGCGGAACTTGATACTAAATACCTGAGCGAAACCCGCGCGGTATGTACCTCTTCCCACAGCGGCAGTGAATACCGCTTAGGTTTGAATAGGCCTTTAGATAGAACAACTTTCTACGCACAGTGCATATGAAAACGTTATTTAAAACGTTATTTTTAGTCATGTTCATCATTTTTGTATTTATTTTGGTTTATGAAATAACGGAAACTAGAGATTTTTCAGCCAATTTACATTGCATAAAACATAGTGACTTTGGAAACTTTAGAAGATTTTATCATACACATATATTATCTTATAGGCTATAATTTCTTGTTACAAATGAATTAGACATCTGTAGCCGAACTAGGCTACCTATCACTACCTACTAGGCTAGCTATCAGCGCCCAAAACCTCAAATCACAAACACTTAAAAATAGCCATAAAGTAGAGATGTTAACATTTTGTAGATTAAAAAATGTATATACATTGAAAAGTGAACATAAATAACAGAATAATTCGATCAATATGGGAAGCTGCTCCAAGCAAAATAGTCAAAACAGATCTTAGTGAAACGTTTTTTCAATTTACTCACTATTGTCGTTTTATCGCTGAAGTAATTAAGAAAACCAGACATTGATGATATGAAATTGCATTGACGTAAGATTACCTAGGGGTATGTTGCCATCGTCTTATAAATATAATCTTCTAAGTCTCTTTTACAATACCAAAATGTGTTGATGTAAGCAGCATCATTATGACATTAATAAGAACTAAATACTTAAGCACACATACGGTGTTATAAAGGTGCATTAACGTACATATTATGTAAACATTTCATTTCAGGATGCATAGATAAGTAATTGCAGGATTTTGGTGTATCATAAGAAGCTAATAGCAACAAGCTTTATGTTTATTTTACAGAAAGTAAATAGCAATAGATTATATTTGGGTATTCAATATTATTACTGGCTTAAAAGTGTCTAAACTTTGTCTGTAAATGGGAAAAATAATAAGATACAAACTTATTCTTAAGATAAATCAAATCACGTGTTTACCTACCATATAATAATAACACAGTTACCTAATATAAATAAAGTAATTACAGCATAAATCCACATTTATTTCTTTTTATTTCATACTAAATAAAATTATTGCAAAAGTTCCTACAGCCAATTTAACTCTAATACGCGAGTCAACGCTATCCTAAAATTGAAAGGCGCGCTTTTGTAGATAATAGTGTTATGTCGCAGTTGTATGCCTGGTGGCATCAGAACTCAGACAATAAAAAAATTATATACCTAAGTAGGTAATTATTTTATGACAATTTGGTAGCTTAACATAAAAACGATGCTTTGATTTTATAATTAGAAAAGTACTAAATATTAAAATGCATGCAAGCACGTTGCACCATCGGTCCCGGCTGTCATTCGTGGATCTTTGACAGTTGTTACGGAACTTCAGAAGCCCGAAAGACTGTTATCCAGTCTTACCAAGGGGTATCGTGTTACCCAGTAACTGGCTTGTGGTGGGTTTCAGTCCAACCGTTTAGACTAGAATCCGAACCCAACTTAGTTGGGAAAAGGCTTGGCAGATTGATATACCTATTTAAATTTAAAAATGCATGTTTGTTTGTTCCGTACATGTTCCTAAACCGATAACAATAAAACTTTGCCATGTTGTCGTGCGTACACCAGAGACGGTAACTGATTAAGAAAAAAAAATACCGGTAACAAAGTTGCGGGCAACAGCTACCTACATTATAAAAGAAAGAACGAATGAAACCAATAAAAAAAAATTGTAGATAGAAGGCTACCTAAGTACGTAGCAAAAAAACCCTATAAATATTTTAATCTTAGAGTAAATATATAGGTACATACGTTTTAAACACGTTTTAAGTCATTTACATATTAGTGAAGTATTTAGGGTTCCTCATAACAACAAACAGTTTTGAAGTTCTTAATTTAAACGCCTAATTGGCTTTAGGCGTTTCCTTTCAGAGAATATACATCACCATAGTAGATTTAGAAAGATACTGGAAATCCTCCTCTTGGTATAGTGCTGGAGACAACATAAATTATATCCTGAATTTTTGGACTGAATTAGCACAACGTGGCGCAAAAGTTGTCGTCTGAGTCACCCGATGTTGTTCAACTGTATTTTTTTTTATGAATGAAAAACTTTGATTATGCTTTTGAATTAAATAACACGTTTTTTTTTTTCATTACCTACCTGATTCTATAAAATTATAACGGCTGAGTGGCCGCCGCCAGAATTGATGACCATTCGGGACCGATTTATGCCCATTTTCCATCACCTTTGTCAGAACTTCCGGCGATAGGTACTCGCATTCTTGACGGATATTCTCTTTGAGGGCTTCAAGAGTCTGAGGCTTGTTGTCATAGACTCGTGACTTCAAAAAACCTCACAAAAAGAAGAAGTCTGAAACGGTTAAATAGGCGATCTTGCCGGCCAATGCAAATGGCCAAAACGAGAGATTAGGCGACCCGAAACAATTATTCAGCGATTCATGTCTTGTTGACGTGTATTTAGTACCTATCTGTTTATTTCACAAATGTCAAAGTAGAATTGACATTTGCCGCCATTTGCAAAATTTATAGCAACTCCTAGGTAGACTTTTGCGCCACCTATTTTAGTATAAGTTTCTTGCTTCATGCACAAAGTCCAACTTCCTAATAATAATTTTAAATTCCCTGACAAGTCGAGAGACGGCCTAAACTGCTGGCTCTAGAAACCTGAAATTTTTCACCAGAGATCCTTATAAGTGAAAGTGATTACTAAGGAAAATATATCCAACCTTACATAGGGGATTAAAGTTTGTGTGGAAGTTCGTCAGTTTTGACGATGGGTAATCACATCGGGCACACAGCTTGTCTACTTAATAAAATTCATACATTCATTCACTAACAGACAACGAACAGCCTAAATCGCTAAGTCTAGGCATGGATGGTTGCACAAGAATTTCTAATATAACGAAAGTGAGGATTAAAATTCATAAAAGAAGTATTAAACATAAAGGAAGGATTTAACCTTTTGACCGCTACAGTCATGTATAGATGACAAACCAAAATGTGCCTAGCACACCACGGTTCGACTACATGACAGACTTCGACGCCGACCTAGGGCTCTTTTTTTTATTTTTTGACGTGTGGCAGTCAAAAGGTTAAACTCATTTTGAAATGTTCACTTATGTTAATGCTGCGAGATCTTTTTAACCGACTTCAAAAAAAGGAGGAGGTTCTCAATTCGTCGGAATCTTTTTTTTTTTATGTATGTTCCCCGATTTTCGAAGACCTGGACCGATTTGGAAAATTTTTCTTTTTGTTTGAAAGGGTATACTTCCCAAGTGGTCCCATGATCATCAGGTCAGGATCTGATGATAGGATCCCTAGGAAATCGAGGGAAACCCTCAAATTTTATTGGCAAACCTATAGCGATTTGGATATTTTTTAGAGTAACTTGAGCATTTGCTCTCGGAAATCATCATTTGGTAAAGTGGAGCTGATGATGAAGACCACAGACGGCCATCGGAACTACTCAATGATAAATATTTTACGGATTGCGATTCGATTACTTTAATATGATTGCTAAGCAATTTATGCTCGTCACAATGCTTATGGTGAATGGTTGTTGAGGAGTTCTCCTGGTTCTTACCAGGAGAACTCCTCAACAATTAACGTCCCAGCATTGGGAAAAGCAATATTTTGTAAAAGGTGATGAGCAGTTGACGTTAGGCTATTGTAACTTAGATAAATCACAAACTCTCTCACTAAAAAGTGAAAAATAAAAACTTTTTACAAAAAAAACAACCGACTTCCAAAAAAAACTACAAAGTGATAAATAACTTTAATTTCGGAAGTCGGTGTCGTTAGTCCTGCATTTTCGTTTATTGACACCGACTTCCGAAATTAAAGTTATTTATCACTTTGTAGTTTTTTTGGAAGTCGGTTGTTTTTTTTGTAAAAAAGTTTTTTCTTCCTTCGTTTCATATTATATAAACAGGCTAGGCACATTAACATCGCCTATAATGACAACTATTACTATAAAGAGGGTGGGTGATGATACCTATAATTGCAAGTTATTAAGTTATCTTAGATGGACTGCAGCTCAATAACTTTACTTAGGTACCAGGCATACTTAAAATTATTTACAATAACAATATTACTGTAAAAAAAAATATTTTACTTGAAAATACACATAAACATTTTTTTTATGAAAATTTGTATGGAAGATGCTCTTTTTTGGCGATGGAAAATCCTCACCGTCTCTATATATAAATTTTAATTCCTTCCTCTGCCCTAAGTGTATCGGTCAAGAAAAACTAGTTTGATAAATGTGTGGAACCCTTGATTCTCAAATTCCACTCGCACTTGATTTCCTTTCACAGTTTTTTCCAAGAGCATACACAAATTCATTAAAACTTTGCAAACATGAATATTGTTTGGCTAAATATACATTAATATCTAACTAATGTTTACTTAACGAAACACATGAGTTTAATGCGTAAACAAATAAACGTGTTCTTAAAGTGCCTATCATGAAATACAGTATTCATGTACGTAGGCCGTTCATTTTATTTACAGCTGTGTATTTTTATTACGCCTCCAGCCTGTGAAAGTTTTTCTTTGTTTTTCAGGATAAAAATAATTATTTTGTAAGTAACTGTTGCTTTGAAAAAGTTGCCATTATTTTCTTACGAACTCTACCAACTTAACAAATCCTAGAACAAAAAGGTTTGTTTAAATTTCAATACCTTCTTTTCAATGGTTAGTCTACTTATTTTAATACCCACTGCACGGGTAAGCTTTCAATAACCTATTGACCGCTCTAGTCGGATTTTAATACGAAAAATGTTTTCGTGCCCATGCTGTAATAATATAGTAAGTAAGTATAGTAGTTAATAGTATGTATGTAGGTACACACTTAGGGACATAGGGATACCTAATGTTCATTTTTAGGGTTCCGTACCAAAATGGTAAAAACGGAACCCTTATGTTGAGACTCTGTCGGTCTCTCTGTCTGTATGTCTGTCTGTCTGTCTGTCACAGCTGGATATCTCAAGAACTGTTAGCTATCAACTTGAAATTTGGAATTGTTTTAGATGACGTTTGCCCAACTATTTTGCAAATAAGTTTTTTTTTAACTGCAACAGGGACTGAAAGGGCGATGAAAATTCGAAGTGGGCTACTAGGGCATGTGGGGTATCATATGAAAGAGCGCAGTTTGCACATTCTCAAACATTTTTTTTCTTTTTTTATTGGCCGCTTGGTTTTCGACTTTTGATGAAAAATAATAAAAAAATACCGTTCCCTCCTTATCTCCGAAGTTTGCATAGAGAAAAATCTGAAATGATTCTATGTGATAGAAGTTTATGTAAAAATTACAGGAAAAATAAAACGATGTCTCTAAATAGCACACTTTTTCAGAAACCATCAACAAATGTTACATTAGTTCCACTATCGGTCAAGAGATAGATAGCGGTGACCTAAAACTGCAACATTCTACACCGCAGCGTGCAGTGTTAACATTCTCTGACGAATATAGGAATCGCCAAAACATATGATGGTACGGAACCCTCGGTGCGCGAGTCCGACTCGCTCTTGCCCGGTCTTTTATTTCTTTATTTCATTGTATGACGATAATCGACATAGATATTTATCATTTATGAGTTGGGCGTTGGGGGCACGGCAATAGATATAAAACCAAGCAGTCAATAGGTTAAAACTTCGAAAGCAAAAGACTATAGGTTGACATGTAAGTCTGAAACAGATTAAAAAGGATCGCATTTCTTGTCGGGATTGTCCGAAAGGGTTACCGCTGCCCCGGAACATAAAGGGCTAAGGAAGGAACACGGATGGGTTTTAGTCAGTAAGAGTCTGACACTCCCTTCCGCTCCACCCAGAGCGGGAGGGGTCATTTGATGATTTCCCATCCTTAAAAAAAAAAAAAAGGATCGCATTTGTAATAAAATAGGGAAATATTCTGTTGTATAGGTCCTGTTAAAAAATTAGCTCAGCTCCGGAAGTAACTCCACGTAATCCGCTACCCATGCGGACTGCTGAATAACGAAGCAATTCAATTTGCTGCCGGCATCCTGCCCCATGAGCAGTGCACACACGTATTCAAATTCGTATTTTGTATTTCAAACCTATTACAGTCCTTTTATGAAAACTCCACGTGTATCGCGTAGACTGATCTAGGAACCGTAATAATTTCCTTTTAATGATACTCGTTTTTTGATATCTATAGCGGGAACTGATAAGCTCCTGACAGTTTTATCGAACCATCTGAAAGCCTTCCGCCTGTGCACGCGTTACCGTGGCCGACTTAGAGATCTCTAAATAGACTTCGAACCCATATCGGTCGGAGCAAAGACAATCTCCACAGATTGAGGTTCACGGACGGCTCAGATCTCAAAAGCGTCATCTCCTTGCTCTGTATGTGCACTGTCTTGATGATCTTATGACTGCGTCAGTACGCGGAAATCGCGCAGCTGAATATTAGGTCAAAGATGTTTGAATGTTTTTGGCATCAATACGCTAAGTAGATTTGCGGATATTCCAGGAAATTTTATTTTCTATTGAGTGATAATACTTAGCATAGTGTAATAAGGCGACGCCGCCAACCGCGCAGTGGTGCCCTCATCGTTTGTTGGATTATTTATTTTATTTTAGAAAGAAAATGCAGAAAATAAGCACGTTAAGTTGTGCTCCACAAGGTTATACGTTAATATTATTACAAACGGTAGTTTTACATTGTTTAGTTTTATTCTAATCCTTAAAACGGATAATAGTGGCCAATATTTGCCGTTTACAAGGATTATAATAAAACGGTCGGCGTCGTCTTAATAAAATATCATTCAGTCATATTTTAGTTGCTGTAATGCTTGTCACGTATTCAGGGGTTAACTTTATGTTATTATTAAGTGCTCTATCATTTCTAACTGAATCTATTTTGGTTTCAGCGAGATACATGGCTTACAAAATTCTGTAATTCGTCGAGATGAATCAGTTTGTTGGTCGTATGAAACCAACTATTTGATAACGTACTTACGACACAGACAATGTCCACAAAACATGTTAGTTACAGTTTGAAGTGATTAAATGTAATCTTTGTTATTTTCCACTAATATAATATAGAGAAACTAGCCTGCTTTTTCATTACTATTCGATTACCCTGAACATTTTTCATTACATTTGTTTGATGATACGAGTGCTGGCTCTTAATCTAAGGAATATCTAATCTTTACTAATATTTGATTGTAGGATAAGAGCAAAGAGTTAGGTACTATTTTACAAAACTAGTACGTAAGAGCAAAGTGTTTAATATTTTATTAAACGACTAGCTTCAGCCCGCGGCTTCGCCCGCGAGGTATTTCGATAAAAACTATCCTATGTCCTTCCCCATAATGCAAATACGTATATCTCTCTGTCAAATTTTATCGAAATCCGTTCAGTGGTTTAGGCGTGAAAAGGTAACATACAGACAGACAGACAGAGTTACTTTCGAATTTATAATATTAGTATGGATGCTTAATATCTTTTTAACTACTCTACTCTAACTTCTTTCTTTTGAAGTCGATGGTAAATAAATATATCATGGTAAATGAGTTGGACCCAGTAGGTGGTTACACCAATCGCGGCATCAGTGGCATTATTTACATTCTCTGATGTGCAGGTGTATGGGCACATTAGACACTCCAACATGTGAGATATGGTTTGGTCAAGATGACCGTATACGTACTGGGTATCGTCATAATCCCCCTTTTTATCTGGATTGTACTTGCAGTGGCCTATTTGGGTCCGCAGTCGATTGATTGCTTTCTATATAGGCCACTGCAGGTAATGTCCGGGTGGGAGATGCTCCTGGGGCTGAACAAAGTGGTGGCTGGTTCTGTTTTTTCCCACAAGTCTCTTCTTTTGAATACTACTCTACTCCAAACAGAAATTATTGCATAGAATTTGGATTTTATAACTTTATTTGGCCCCATACACGGCTCTAACTTGGACTTTGCGGTTACAAAGACCAAGCTAGAGTCGTATATCACACACATCTCTACGGCGGTTTTCGTGCCAAATATCAGCGAGGCGAATGTGGATATCCACATACGCCAAAAAAAAAAAAAAAAACAAATCGCAAATTGAGTAGCTATCTACCTACATATATATGTAGGTAGATAGCTACTCAATTTCAGAACCTTGAATCATAGACGCAAATTGTTTTTCTTTTTATGACGATCTTCCTTAATGTCTTTCAACCCATATTTAATCAACTTAGGGGATGGATTTTCAAAAATCCTTCCTTGGTCCACTCCCGGACTCCTAAATCGAACCACCCTGGCACCGTGCAATTCTATGTAAGGTATAAAGGCCTAAAACAACAAAATTATGATGAGTCAAAGAAAAAAAAATTAAGCAGTTTAATTTTAGTGACGTCATTGTTCTAAATTTGAATTCATAGACTGCTATAGAAAAAGTGCAGAATGGCTCGATTTAGAAGTCCCGGAGCGTGTAGAGAACTCTTGAGCAACCGATTTCTAGACTCAGCGGTTTAGGCACTGCGTTGTCTGTCAGTGAATTTAAGATTTCTATTAACTAGAAGCAGGGCTTATAAGCGAGTATTTCACCACTATTATAGGTAATGGAAATCAATCGCAGTTTGATTTTAAAAGACTGAAAAATCTGCCATAGCAAAAACCCAAGAACAAGAATTGTAAAAATATCCTTATTTTCTTAGAACGCAATGCATAGGTACGCATAATTTGTTTATTATATGAGAGTCATTGAGATAGGAGAAGCATGGAGACGGCATATTATATTATAGAAATAATAGTTAAATATACAAATATCTATCATATCGACACACACATGTCAAAAAGCGTTGTTTCTTTTTAACTAACCAAGAGCTGCATATGAAAAGAGAGACATCTAAATGTTTGCAAGTACTAAATTTGGCAACACTTTTATGTGACGTCAAAATCATGTCTATGCGTGACCGGCCGCCATGTTGAGTGCCGAGTTTTATGAATGGTTTTATGGTAGATGTGCTGTCAAACGGTTGATTACTCAAAATATTTTTGTTGTTTTCGAGAGAAATACGTCTCGAAACTAGATATTTTGGTGTCCATTAATAGGAAAATCATGCCCTCGTGTTGTATAAAACAGTGTGGTGCAAGAAAAAACAATAACAACCCCACGAAAGGCGGCCATCTTAAGTGCCCGATTTTTGTAGGTATACACGCTAATTTTGTAGGTATGCCCCAGTCCGTAGGGTTATTTTGTCATTGCTTGAGAGTACATAAAACGTTTATTAATTACAAATGTTACAGTTATCTGAAACTAAGCAGGTAAGTATGAGTATCTACTTAATAAAGGTTTCTGGGAAGCGATAACAGACATAATTTGTGGAAACCTTATTAAACAAATCGGCTCATTAAATTTTCTGTTTTGTAATTATGATAATTTTTCTGAGTGACAGTGTAATACGCTGTAGCAGTTAAAGTGGTAAAGTAAAAGGCCTCCTACGCAACATTTTATGTTGCGTAGAGGCCTTTTACTAATTTCTATTGGCATTTCTATTTATAATGCTTCATTTAAAATGTACATACTTACATTTATGTTGCGCTAAATCGGAAGCGTATAGCAACAGAACTAGAATTGACTATCTAATTTTACCGTCACCATTGCAAGTTCCACACAACAAGCAAATTAAAACTTTCCTGTAAAAACATTAAGTATGTATGATTAGATACATGTTATTATTACACTCCTACTGCTGTTCAGACAAACATGTGCTGTTGTTAACTGTACACATCTTATCTATGTACTTTATGACTGCATACTCTTTCCATTTGGGAAAACCTCTGTGTATATAATATACACTACAGGTGGTAACATGTAATCCAATAGACAAACAATACACGTATAAAAGAAGATAGTTTCGCTCATTAACAATAGAAACGAAGTAAACCCGCTTGTATTACGAACTCGAATCATAACGAACAATATAATACTTCAAATATGTCTGCGAAAATCGTTTTAGTTATTTGTGCATTGGTAAGTCACTCAAACAAATTTTAGTATAATCTTTCACAGACAGTGACAGCATAGAATTTAAACTTCGAAACTTAACACGTTGGCTGCCAGGCGACAGACACAATAGAAAATCTATTGTTTGCGGTCACCGGTGACCGCGTTGGCAGTCAATGCCTTAAGCTATTACAAATGACGAAGTAATAAAAATAAAAAATTTAACAGGTCGCTTTGGTGTCATCAGTTCCTGCCCAAGCCGGTGCAGGTATCGGTGGCTGGGCCGGCGCTGGTGGCTGGGGCGGCGCTGGTGGCTGGGGCGGCGCTGGTGGCTGGGGAGGCGCAGGTGTAGCAAACGCTGGCGTCAACCCTTGGATTCCACCATGGGTGTCAGCCGCTCCCTGGTACCCCCAGTGGGTTCCATGCACCGTCATCGGCAGCACCTGTGTGGACTGTAACACCAAGGTGGTGTGCACTAAGGTCGGGGGCCTGCAACGCCCCTGCACTGACCCCACCCTACCCTACTGCAACGCTGGAGAGTGCTCCGCCACCCCCTCTGAAGGTTGTGGTGCCCCCGCTGTCAATGCCAACGACGCCGTCGCTCCCCGTACCATTGCCGCTGTCTAATCATACGATGTAATGACATGTCGTCGATTAAATGGAAAAACTATATTTTCCAAATTTCTTTGAAAATAAGGTTATTTTTTAAATCGAATCTGATATAAACATTATTTTATATGGATAAAAGTCGCTTTATAAAATACCTTTAAAATGATATATAACACTTCTTGTGTGTTAATTTGCAACTTAAAAAAATAAATATAAAACTAAAAACTTTAAACGCGTGTGTTGTAAAATTTGTTATTTTAATAACGCCACTTTTCTATTTAACCGACTTGTGTTCCAAGTTCCAACCTCGAATAGCTGGTACTTCTTTCTCAAAGAAAAGGATTAAGACTTTAAATTGTTTCGGTTATAAAATTGTTTCGATTCCCAATCTTTCAAAATTGTGTATCTATTTATTCAAATTATTCTCAATCACCATATTTTGTATTTTTATTATTTATTAATTCCTAGTTATTAAAATGACACAATAAATTTTGAATTAATAAAAGTTTTTGTACTTTCATTGTGGGTATTTCAGTTACCTATACCCCACATACCTGGATATATACATACTAGCTGTTATGCGTAGGTACTGGCACACATTTACTAAAAAGGATAAATTTAAAGGGGAGTAAACAGTATCTAATGTCAGTTTAACGATACATTTTACGTTGCATCTAACAATTAATACGGACCTTTAAATTTAAATGAGTTTCTGAAGGGTCCTAAATAGTTAATTCATATATTCTAATCAACTAAACACACACAGACATAATTACTGAGTGATGTACCGGTATGTTAAAAAAATAGACAGTCAATACCATTGACACCTGCTCACTGACCTGTATTATGTTTAATAGAGGTCAGTGCACCTGCTATAAATTGTTCGAAAATCGAACTGACCACCACGAGTAAGACACAAATAAAAGAAAATTAAACACAATAAAAAAAAGCCTGCAATTCGTTTTGCTTAGATAGATAGAACAAATTAAATTACAAATTCTCACAATTTTTTTTTGTGAAAATCACTTTTTTTTTTATTGGCATTCCCTTGAATCAACTCCCAGAAAAGTCCAAGGAATCGTACATGAAAGCTACGACGATTTATACAAATGGAAAGCTATACTTAAAGGGCGTCACGTCTGTATCTAAATCAATGCTGTGTCTACTTCCAGCATTTATCATGTCTACAAAAAAGCCAAGTAGCCTATGGTGCATCTAGTCGATGATCAGGTCAACAATAAGCATGAAACATAATAAGTACTCAAATTATACACACACCAAACAACTGGCATTTTTTAAAAGGAAATCGGCAGGACAATGTGCTTAGAAATCAAAAGTTTTCACAGCTCGAAATGTGGAAACATTTCTGAATGATGCCCGTGTCCACAGGTTTCTTGACATAAAAGTAAGTACCTACCTAATTTTTAATTTTTAGTAACTAAATTAGAAACAATACACAACTATATAAAACTACTACTACTACTACTACTACACTACTACACTACACACACACACACACAAACACTACTGTTTCGACAGGCGAAAACGTCAAGATTCCGCGCTCTATAATATCTAAGTTAAATATTATTATAAACCTTCATTATGTTTATGTGTTTATTATTACAATTATTATATGTGTGAATCAAATCTAAAAAAGTGTATAACTTGTAATACATAAGAATTATTACTTAAAGTACGTAACTCACCTGCCTACTTACTAACTAACCTACCTGCCGAATATAAACACTAACAGATATTTCGTCGCGTATAATAATGGCAAGTGCACCAGCGAAAAATAAGATCAGCACCACGCAGATAAAAATTGCGAAGTATTGAACAATTGACAAATGCCCAGCTCTACGGGCCGTTGTTTCTGAAAAACATTGGCTACTCTACTGGCAGATTCAGGAGCAGACATGACCCAGATTAAAAGACACGGTGGCTGGAAATCTGATGTAGTATCGGAGAGCTCTACATTGAAAATTCTGTACAGACTAAGGATAAAATAAGCATCAACATTGGTGACAACATCAAACTAAAAACACTGTTGATAACTGATTCTTGGACATCTTTCTCACCGCAAGCATCTACGTCAAAACACTATTCATCTAGTCCGCTGCCTTAAGCACCACCTTCATCAACTTTCACGAAACAAAATGATCCTCAGTAGACCCAAGTTGTGTGTAACTTTTCTCAACAGCAATGCTCAAACAAACTCAACTTCAATAAATGTACCGAATAAAAACGTGACTTTGTCTTTGTATCAAACATAACCTTTAACTTTTATAATTGTTTTGACCAGGTCTACGTAATTTTAATAAATACTTTGATTCTAGGACTATAGCTTTTTATTGCATTGATTGAAAATTTAATTTATTGTATTTTTAGTGTATATGTATTGAAAATTAGAGTATTCTCCTCGGGGATAAAGATGCAGGCAATCTTGAATCCCTCGCTGGACTCGAACTTTAACACGTATAAATATTTTGGAATTTCTTGGGGGTCACATCGATAGGTATGTAGATGTACCTTATAGCCTTGTTTCTGATGATTCACACGTGTACCTACATAAATAGTATCAAAACATGATTTTCGACAGGCATATTTTATGTATTACACATAGAATTTTCCCAATTCCTTATCGATTTTCCACTTGAGAACAAATATTGAGAAACGAAAGAGATTGAGTAATGCAAAAAAGATTACGATACACATAAGATAAGTGAGGTGTATAAAAAGGTATTGCAATCGATATTTTAATCAAATAGAAAATACACACGAACACACGATGGCTCTCATCCAAAACGTCCTGATCTTGGCAGTGCTGGTATGTATAAATAATATTTGAATGTTACAATCAATCAGTTTTATACACATCTAACTTCATAATAAGGTTTGTTTTCAAGTGGATTGGACCACCACCATCATCATCATAAATCTCTTGACATTATTCCAATTTATTTGGGGTCGCCGAAAGATGTTTTTTTTTCCTCCATACTTCTCTATCATCGTCAATCGTCATCTCGGCAGTCACCTGGCCATATCATCTTTCACACAGTCCATCCATCGCTTATTTGGTCTTCCTCTAAAAGGCCGAACTACCACCACCCGATTGGACTACCATAAGGGATTAAAGCCAAAGGGTATTTTTTTTTTTTTGTTAATGCGATCGATTGGCCTATGCGCAATAGGCTAGTTGACAGTAAGAACAATACCGTAATTATGAATTTTGTTTTCAGTTCAGAGCTAAAAATATATAAAATCTCAATTTAATTTTGACAATGATTTTATATTAATTAATATTTTTGAGAAATATTTGCTTAAAAATAAAGGGTCATAAAGTCACAATCATTAGTGACTGTGTTTCAAATTGTAAATAGAAACAAACTTTATGCATCTGATATGAAGTTTATTTTCCATTACCTATATAGACGTACGAAAATAATGATCTTGAACGAACAACACTGATTGGTAATATGTTATTATAGTCTTTGCGCTGTAGCATGGTGCGGGTGACAGTTGTTTTATTTGTAGACTAGAACATTCTGGTTGGGTTTAATTTAATGTACTACAGTTACACACACAGTACTACAGTACAGTTACTACAGTAACTGTAGTAAATTAAATTAAACCCAACCAGAATGTTCTAGTCTACAAATAAAACAACTGTCACCCGCAACATGCTACAGCGCAAAGACTATAGTAGCATTCAGACTGATTCTCCAGGTAATATACATTCAGAATTAGGAAACAAAAACCGTCTAACATAAGAATGTCAAAGTCAAAATTGACACAAATCTTTATATATGTATATTTTTTTATTATATTTATTTTAAATCTTAAACCTTTAACTAAAACTACCGAATATTATATTATTTCTAAAAAGTTTAAATTAACTTTAATTATTAAGCAAATTATGACGACACTCGAGCCGCTATGGGTTTTGACAACCAAAATTAATTAAGTTATAAAAAAATTAAATTAGTTCTGGGAATATTAATATTTCTTTGAAATATTACTATTTTGAGGAGAGTAAACTACAAGGAACATTACTAACTGGTTTCTCAAAAACTATCCACATATTTTCTGACTGAACGACTCCTTGACAATTCAAAAGTGCCTGTAAATGGAAATAAATGCTTTAAGTTTGTCAACTTGCCTAGTAATAATGACTTTATTGCAACAGCTAATACGGGTTACTAAGTATCTCTAATTTATCAATTTATCTTTCCAGTGTGTCTTTGCTGGGACTCTCACGAAAGCAGCTGAAGAGGGTCAGCACAACAACGGTGATTGGTCACCGGGCACCCAGCAGAAGCCTCACGAACACAACTACGAACATAACCACAACAACGAACACGACCATGACCAAGATTATGAACCCAACTGGGTTTCCTGTGACTTCTCCATAACTCCAAGGATGCGCTGCCAAGACTGCAATACAAGGTTAATCTGCAAGCGAGTTGGTGGACTGCTGTTGGCCTGCCCAAGCCCATACGCTCCTTTCTGCAACAATGGACTATGTTCGCCCGTACCTAGTATGGAATGTGCTTAAGTTGCTATTTTCCTAAGTAACCTTACCGAAAAATGTATAAGAAAACAATTGTCACCAATAAATGAGTTGATAGTACAATAAGAATGACTTTTTTTAACTAGAATATGCAAAACCCCTGTGGTACATACGACGACATATCAAGCAATACATTTCCAAAAATATGATTGAAACTCTAATACACCGTGCTTTGCCAAACGCTTCTATAGCTTTTACAAATTAAATCTAACAAAGGAAGTAGTACTTAAAAAGGCTTCGTTACAAAGATATTTTGTCATTTCATATAATGAAATTTAATTGAGCTATGCAGTAAGAAAGGGTCTTAACTTAGTTTTGACAAGTTTTAGCCCGCCAGAATCAGTGAAATTGGTTTTTGTAGACAGTCAATGGTTCGCAAAACCAAACTGTTAAAGTACAAAGGTTGTGGAATACCATCGGAAAATGAGATGCCCAACTGAAATTAATGCTTTTATAGAGAGTTCACTCATACTCTACAGTCTACAGAAAAGGAAGGATCCTCCGACCAGACGGGTGTCGTGTCTGACGGGCAACTGACCGATGATTCATGTCGGCCCGTTGTATTTAGGCTAGTTGCGCGGTAAACTCTGCTTGCGAGATGCAGGACTTTGCCTGACGTCAGTATGACGCGTTGTTCGCATGTGACGTTGTAGATACCACTACACTTTGCTAAACAGTAGATGGTTTTCGAAACTTATAATCAAAGTAATTTAATAACATTTTAATAACATTTTACCTACTTAGAGTAAGTGATTGGAAACTGTTTTTGTTTGTACAGCAGTAGGGAAGTGTCGTAAGCTACTACGTACCTACATAGGTTCTAGCTGGATTAACGGACTTGTAAAAATGATCGGCAATAAGCGTCTTCGCGTTTTTATTGACCTATTGTTGATTAAGTGACTTCTTTATTTACCTACTATTCTGCATTAGGTCTCGCCACCGAGAGGTGTGCCCAGCAGTGGGAACATTACAGGCTGATAATGCTATGCTTATGCATTATGTTGTTGTTGTCGTACAAGTCAATCCATATTAGTTTATTAAAACACAGGATTTTCCTAGTTTGAAGGACCAATACAGCAATACCAATATTTGATTGGAACAACACTGATGTTACCTAGGCTTAGTTTATTGGTAAATAAATGATACCTACTTACTATTGTTAACACAGAAATTTTCCACTTGAAAACAACAACACAGATCTTTATTGACTTTAAACAATAGAAAAACCCTGCTAAGAGTCCCCTATTTGTTTGAAGAAACAGTTCGTAGTAAACATTAGATAAGTAGGACGTATAAAAGGGATTGTATGCAACATATGAACCAAATAGAAAGCAAATCAACAATGTCTCACATCCAAAACGTACTCATCTTCTCAGCGCTGGTAAGTATTGAGAAAATTGCATCTTTTCTTAAGGCAGATTATGGGTTTTTAATAAGACTGCAATAATAACTCAAATATGGCAATAATAACTACGAATCTGTTTGTTTACTGGAACTCCGGTGAAATACACATAATACAGTTCTATTCCATAGACTACATTTACCTCAGCGCGCCCTGAACATTCATACCTACAACCGCTTAGTGGAGAACAAGCACGTGACTACTACGGCTGCTGACCTCCCTAGGATGCGGTACCATTCAGACCATTAGTAACAATGGCCGAACAGGAGCTGGAGTTACCACGTTAAGCAAAGGTCGTTAAGAGCCAGTCCTTATTAATATAGTGCCTACTAACTCATCCGTTTATTTCAGTGCGTCCTAGCAGTCACGCTCGCTCAAGCATCCCAAGGGGGACCGCACACCAATCAAGGAGGGCCACCAGCTTCTCAAGGCGGGCCCCATGAGAACCAAGGCAGGGCCCGACGACAGGCCCCAGACATCGGCACCTTCGACATATCTGAATCAAACGCTAACTGGACTAGCTGTGACTTCACCGTCTTTCCGAAAATCTCCTGCCACGATTGTAATACTAGAATGATCTGCAAGCAAGTCGGTGGGATACTGAAAGCCTGTAACAATCCTTTCAGACCTCACTGTAATAATGGTATATGTTCCGCTGTTCCCAGCGCTGAATGTGCGTAGACGAACCAGTTGCATCACCTATAAAGGCAATTGTTACTTAATAGATTATTTAGAATTTGTTTAGTTTTATATTTTGTTTCAGTAGTAAAAACCGATAAATTGTGAAACTCTTTTTTGTTTATGCCTTTCTCTCTCTCACTCTTTTTTGTGTAATATCCAGCCTGATGTCAAAGTTAATTTAAAGCGTCGTTAGGCAAAACAGGCTTTATTTAAAATGTTGCTTAAAGTTAAATAAAGGCTCCCGCAGACAGGCGCTACACGATGGTGCCACGCGATTCTGGTAGAAAAATTTCCATGAAGTTTTCAAATAAATCGTTTTACTAGAGTCGCGTCACGCCAGTCTCCGGGAGCTGATTAGCGACTGTTTTACCATACCTTTTTGATGTTTAAACGTCTCCAACGTTTATAAATAAACTCCTATATTCTTAAGTTCTTACTATAACCAACACAGGCAGATTAAAAAATTACAAAATTTTTAAAACTTACAGCTACCTACCGACTATGAATTACTTTATAAATACTTAATATCTGGAATTAATGATGAAGGAAAGCATCGTGAGGAAACTGTGAAGATAACGGTGAAGGAAACGGCATGTCCTAGAACCTAAAATTCCGAAGACATGTGACATATACCAACCCGCGCGTGGTTGATTACGGCTCACACCCTCAACCCTACAACGTAAATAACGCAATGAATTTGTTGAAATGGCAAAATGAAAACCATTGCTACTGTTAATGTGTTCCGCAATTATCCCCGCTGTACCTACTTTACCCACGTGATATTACCGGTACTGTTATTAAATCCAATGGAAAATAGAAAAGCCTATGGGGAACTATTCCAACCATAGTTACAGTACATCAAATCCTACTTTTCTCTCAAATCCGTTTTGCATATAAGTAGGTTTTACTCAGACAAAACTGATAAAACTTAGTTCATAGTTACTCTGACACACGTAAGAGTTGCAATACAGTTACAAGTGGAAAACAATAAACTATCCGTAGTTGATCAAAGCTGGGAACGTGGTTTTGAGAGCGAACGATATACTTTATGTGTTTTACGAGGAAATGCTGCGGTTACTGTAACTATTCGTAGCGGATAGTTTTCGCAGAGATTTTCTCGTTTATAAAAGTAAGGAGAGGTAATATGGGTTACTATTTCTTCAGAAACCTATAAACAATCATTCTGGAAGCAGAATTTAAAAGAAAGACATCGCATATAGGACATTTAACTAGATTTTCTTTTGTTTTTGTGAAATCATCGTCAGCATAAATTCTATTAACTCTGATAATTAATAGAACTTACTTAATTATAATAAAAAGTTGATCAATATACATAGCCTACTTGAAAATCTACACACACTGTAAATACTTACCCATGGTAACTGACTGAAAAATAACAGTACAAAGATATCTCGTAAACATGTCAACACCTACTATCTTATCTCAATTTGTGAACAAATCTTTCACGCTGATCACGCTTGTTTTCTATCAATTATATGTCACGACTCCGCTTACAATAATAATATTATGTTCACTTCTTACGTATACTTATGTTCCCTATTGTCGTGGGACAGGCAGTGACGCTTGTGTAAGAAATAATAGCGCCTTTCATGTCTTTACACTGTAGCTCCGCTGTGACTGTTTACAGGAAGACGGTTCTTTTACATTGTTTGCTTTAGGCTTGTGTCAACGAACATCAGGGCTGCATCTTACGATTAGGTACTACGCACTTTTAAATTAAAACTACTAACTTATCTACTTTGTTTCATTTAATTTGTTTTATTACTTTACATAATTTAAATAATTAACAGACGTAAAATAATATGTTCAATTACATAAAAAGGAGGGGAAATAGTCAAACTAAAGACTTGATAGATTCAATATCTCTAAGCCACACAACACCCGTCAGCCAAAATACCTCCTTCAAAACCCTCCGGCTCACCGCGCCGCCCGCCGCACCGGCCCAGAAATAATAATAATCGTTAGACTGCAATCTGTGTTTGACAGCCCTATTAACAGAAATGGATCGATTAGCATAATCCTTATGTATCAATCGTATATAAACTCGGGCACTCACAACATCAAACAAATTCTTCACCTGGAGAACACAAGGAACTAAGAAAACCAAAATGGCTTCCATAAAGAATATTTTATTCCTGTTCGCTATCCTGGTAAGATTTACCTTTTTACATATACCTCCTTCAATTTTACATATTTGAAAAAAAATTTTTTTTATTGTTACAGGTCTCTTCGACAGTAACCTTGGCCCAAGGTCCAGGTTCGAATAACTTAAGCTCGGACGAGCCTCCTTCCAATCCTCCCCACAGTGGTGGAGGAAGCTCCGAAGAACCAACGCTACCATCGTCGGCTCCTGGAATCTTCGACCATTTCCCCTTCAGAGCTCCTAAATTCGACTGGCCCCAAATACCTGGAGCTGGGTTCTTTAACAGCGAGTCCCGTCACAAGAGGGCGGTTGGTCGTACTGTGATCAGATGTAACTACGCAACCGAGGTAAATAATAAGCCATAAATCATCAAAAATTATATCAGCCAAATTATACAGCCAATCAACCTTACCAAACCTAACCGAACGAATTCAATTCTAATATACCAGATTATAATCCTTCCTGAAAGAATAATTCACTAACATTATTTACTCCATTTTAATAATTGTGTGTAATTCCAGGGTGGATTTAGATGCACGAGCTGTAACACAGTGCGCCGCTGCTATCCTTTCAACATTGGCACAGACTCCACTTGCAGTGGTTTGTTCCAATATTGCAATCACGGTGAATGCTCCAGTACTAAGGGCTCTCTCTGCTCAGATACTTCTTCTACTTCGTCTAGTTCCTCGTCCAGTTCTACAAGCTCAAGCACATCAAGCTCTACGATTGCGAAAGCCACCACAAAATAAGTTGGAGAAGTTCCTGGTAAGATTTGTACCTATACTTATCTAGTAGTTTTGCAACATTGACAATGTAGGTTACTCACATTATAGAAAATTTAAATAGTCTTAAAATAATTCATCAGCACCAACAAAGTATTTTTCATTATTATTGAAGTCTCTATGTCGGCTTTATTTTCAGCTGTAAAGTGTAAAATTAAAGTTTTGACTTATAAGTCAAAACTTTTCTGAGGTTTTTACCTGACTGTCAGTAGATTAATATTTTTCGCTCCACCTGTTCGCTAACGTCAAATTATGTGATGCAAACCTAACCTAAAGCAAGTCAATTAATATTATGATCCGCTGGTCATTAATGTGATTTGAATTTGGAACGTCAACTAAGAAAATTGTATGGAAACCACTGACCTCTATTAAACAAGTATAGTAGTCAGTGATGGAAACATTAACAAAAGAAATGCTTTTTTCTATTAATGTAGGTACAGGTCGACCAAAGAGTTCTCACTTCATAGGTTTTAGTCGCCGTCGACGAAAAAAATTATCGGTTGCTGTGACGCCACTGACCTGTATTATACAAGTAATAGAGGTCAATGTGTGACACGTATTACATACCCCCCAACGTTAGAATGTTGGATTTGGGCTGACGCGTCATTGACGATATTGTTAATTGTGTTGCTGAAAATGCATGGGATTAGCACAGGATTAGATTGAAAAAATAATAAATATATATAAATAAATAATAATATATTATTTTAGTTCAGTATCAGATTTGATGCTACCAACTGCATCAGACCACTTGAAAATTTTGATTTTTTTCAGTGTGTTATTTTTTTGGAATCGTCTCCTTAATTTTGGTACCCCATAGTAATGGTACCTACATAATTTTTTTAAGACCTTAATTTTTGTTGTTTATTTCCGCCATTTTGATTTTATAAAAACAAAATTTAGCCTATAACCTTCGGGAGACCCAAACGAATCCATAGACACCTCATGTATTAAAATTCATCCGGCCGTTAGGATGCTTCGAGGGAATAAGAAATTTCACATAAAAAGATACATAGTTAAATTCGCATAAAAACATAACCCAGTCCTGAAACGTACTCGGGTAAATAGTGTATTACACTGCACATAACTAGGTATTCCCCGGTTATTTAACACTGTCTTATACTACAAATTCGATAGTCGAATTGGTTTTATTACCTCGCAGTAGGTGCGAAAAGTAGAGTATTCACCGCGGGGATAAAGGTGTCTTCGTCTTGGGGGAGCTTGAATCCCTCACTGCACTTAGGATTCTAGTCTTCAAAATAGCGCTCGCGACATTAAGACACTGCTTTATCCCCTTAGTGAATAATCTACTATTAAATTTTTGTCTTTATTTCCAGATATCACCGTTTTTGACCTCACAAATCAACATGGAAATGAAAATAATTTTATTTATCTATGAAAATATCCTATTTAATTTATCAAATAAAAATACGTTTGAATTAAATTATGTTGTGTTTGGTTTTCCTTTAATTGCTGTTAACCCTGACGGGCCCCTCCTTCGATGCTGACATCTCTCTGAGGCGCGCGTGGAAAACATACGCACCGTCCAGCACGGGCCTGGTCCTGATCGGACGGCGAGCTACCCTAACTCGCCGTCCGCAGGCCCGCGCCTACGGTGGCCGGGAGTCGTCACGCGGCTCCCGACGCCCGGGGCGTCTCCCGCGGCGGCTGGGACGGGCGGCTCTCGAGGCTCTCTCCCTCGCCCATCCCGCCACCTCCTTCGCTAGCATGACTGCTTCGCAGAAGGAGGTGACTGCCTCCCACTCCCTCTCGCTCCGGACCATGGCTTGAACCAGAGCCGGGCGCGAGAGGTCGCCGCCGCTGCCGATCGCCTCTACGAGGACACGGCGGTGCTCCGCCCAAGCGGGGCAGACCTCCACCGTATGCTCCACCGTGTCCTCTGGGCGATCCTCGCAGTGGTGACACCCGGGCGTTTCCTCCCGCCTGATGATGTGCATGAACCTCCCGAAACATCCGTGTCCGGTGAGGACCTGCGTCAGGGGGTAGGTGAGGACGCCGTGACGCCTCTCTAGCCCTCTGTCTTGGTTTTTTATTTATCTGAGTCATGATGTAGATCAACAGATTACAATTTGCATAGCGTTTCCGTTTATTTTAAAACCTACTAAGGGTTTCTGGGTTTCTACTTGGAAAGTTTCCAAATTAAACAATAATATGGCACGGTTTTATTTATTTACATTAAAACAATACTAAATTCAATGAGTATCATCAGTAATAATATTCCTTTTCAAAATATTTTGATTGATATCAGATATTTCATAAAAAGTGAAGAATAAAATATACTAGCTACAGATATATTTTAAAAATTATTATCATCATAATTATGGTCGCACTTTATTCATCATTTATTGTCGATTTTCCAACACATTTCTTTCCACGTCTACTGACATATTTAAGTAAATATTAAATAAGTTTACGCTAAAATATTCAAAACATTGATCCTTTCGTTTTAAAGCTTAAGCTTGATAAATTATAATCTCTAAGAAATGAAAATATTTTCAATTTATTTGTCAAACACAGCTAGTTAATTCTAGTCAATAGAGAGATACGTTATCAAAGATATGACTGCCTTTCTTTAAAATCCATAAAATTACACTCCTGGCGTATTCCTTCAAAAATAATTATTATTTCTCCAAATTATGTTTTTAATACTTACCTACTTCCTCTTTCATTGCACATAAATATTTTTACTTACTTACAAGAGTATGTATATTTTGCCGTAGATATATTGATATAACCATAGTCGATAACACAAATAATTACATTAGGTAGTATATTTTAATATATTTGCGATCGACATCTTAAATTAATCTACAATTACGAGCATATCTGTCTTAAGCTGGCCAAAGTCGTTTTTTTTTTGTAAAAATGAGATCCCTTAAAAATAACTTATTATTTAATTTAACTAATAATCACAACATTTAACATATACGAAATACGAACAAATGTATTATACTGTTTAAAGTTATTGTCTAATTTATATCATAGATCCGTGTTCCCTACGTCTTGACAACGACATGAGAAAAGAAACAATGCTCATGTTTCAGCCTGCTCCAATAACCAATAGATTCATAGTATATATTTTAAATTGATTTTGTAGGCTCCAAGATATGGTGAAAGTGCTTGGAATTGAATGAAACATGATAATAGAAGAGCCCGGCACCCTCGATGCACCTCAAAGTTCATGCGCTAGGATAGGCTGAGCTGTAGAGCGTGGCATCGCCTAGCGGGCACTGGCATAGCTACTGGTTCTTACGTCGACTTGGCAGACTGCTGTTGCGGTAACCTTTTCGGAGCAGGATGTTGTCCACTGCAGGCAGCAACAGGTATCTCTTTCCTGACGTGTGGTATGGAACCTTCAATGACCTGAAATAGTAAAACTTGGGAGTCTCCTTGCTGTAAGATTGCCAGCGATTCTTAGCGAATGTATCTGCGAAGTTGGTTGGTGTGATCGGTGGTAGCGGCAGGGGGCTGGAATGCGGCAGGTCGTTGTTTAACGGTCGGTGGAGGAGCCGGCCGGTCGGGTGCGAGTGAGCAAGTACTGGCGGCGGCGGTAAGTCGGCGTCGTCTGAATCGACTGGTGCGTCAGCTTCGGGACTAGAGAGATATTCCCTGTCGACAACCAAAAGCACACGTTAAATGATTGCAGCGATACCTGATCCCACTTCTTTCGATGCTAGATTATTTGAAAAAAATTACTTGAAAAAGTCGAGTTTATGAATTAATTACCTACTGTCAAACAAAATCGCAATAATTATATTTTAAAATTAAATTCTGATTTTGTAAACTTAGAGGGGCAAAGTATTTACTGGACTAATTATTGTCAAAATATTTATTTTTAAATCAAAATCACACATAATGTTAAGATGAAATGGAATGGAATAAAATTTCAAACAGAACTAATATGCTATTGGTGTCATATTCTGTGCCTGCCGCCCGGTATGGTTCCCGATCCCGGCACAGTACACGACTAACTTCCGGTGAACTAGCAGCGACGACAACGCAAGCTTACATTTCCCCCGTGCATGTTTCACAGTGACATTGTTAGTTGTTACCGGTAAAATACTATTATTATACGGAAGATGGGGGAAACAAAATACTGGTTGATATATTCAAGTCACTCACCTAACTCCGAAATTCTCGTCAGAGGAATGCTTCCTGTAAAAAAATTGTTTCCATTAAAATTAATTCTTTAATATTCGATTTTTAAAACACCAATTTATTTTAACATCAAATTTGTATTCTAACATGTATTTGTCTGACCAATCCGACTATGATATCCATGCCATTTGTCATCATGTAGGTCTTAGCACTAAACACGGCATGCGACGTGAAGATATCATCGTTTTATTTCTAACACAGAGCCCTTACAACTTACTCTGAAGCGTTCTAACCATTCTGGACTTCACGATTATGAATCAATCGAAACTTGCTCTAAACATCAAGTATGCACTAATAACACTTATCATGCCGCTATTCTGTAATTCTTCTACGCGATCTCCTAATACACTAAAGCACAAAACGATTCTTTGTATTCTACAGACAATGAATTCAAACATTTCGGGACCTGTATAACTCCTGGCTAGGTAACAACAACCTGGCTCTTCCTGATCTACTATAACGTCCTCCTGAGTACCTAAATGAGGGCAATAAACCTAATCGAGCGAGCGAGCCAATATGACGCTTTTCAAAATTTTCGCGGACTTCATCGTCATCATCTGTAACAGAAGTAAATAAAACAAAGCTATTACTCAAACTCAACTTCTGAACGAGTTTATCCACAAGTTGAGTTGAGTATATTTGCGAATGTGCCTCACAATTATTATGTAAGTCACTGCACATTCGTATTTCATTATATCATTTTCAAATTGTTGTGTTTAACTGTTATACTTTTTTCCTATCATCTTACTCACCTACTGAACGCTTTTCTCCATCAATATCATTTTGCTCGATCACTTCATCTCCTTCCAAAAGCTCAGGGTACGGCATCACATATCTTTTAGTTCTGGTAGTTGGTTCAATGTAGTTCGGTCGGTACAGTCCATGAACTGGACTACCTGCGAAACTTCTTTTATAATACGAGTTGTCGTTGTCTCTTTGACTGTTATAGTCGTAGTACGGCTCAAATGGACTGCGCTTGTACAGTTGGGACATAGATGGAAACATGTCTGGATTCATAGATTGTTGGAAATCATACATTTCATTGGCATCTAATGGATGATCAATTTCAGAGAGCGGTGCGATGGGGTTTTGATAAAAGGGAAAGTAGTATTCGTCTTCAGTTGCCTCATCTTTTTTGTGAAGCAGTCCATTGCGTGCCAATGCAGCAATATTGCGTTTATCGTTAGAGGGGTTGTACTGGCCTCTGCCTACACGGTAACCATCTCTGGCAAGAGCTTGAATATTCCTCTTCATGGCCGCGTAGCTTCGGAGCCGTGCAATGGATGCCATGTTCCTTTTCTCTTGCGATTCATCTTGATTTTGATCCTGTTTGTCCGCTTCGACATAGGGTGATCTATATGTAGGAAGCAATCCATTTTTGGCAAGTGTAGAAATACCCCGTTTATAAGCTTTCGAAGCGGAACTTCTCAGATAGCCATCTCTGGCTAACGCTGCAATATTTCTTCTCGGAAATGAGGGCCATTGACTTACTGGTTCTGCTGGCAAACTCTCCACCTAAGAAAAATAATTTTATTTCACACAAACGTAAAATACTACTGATTACTCTTTATCTTTATCGTCAAGCCTTAATGCCAAACCAATTTAATCAAAAGTTTTCTCAAAGAATTCGAATAATAAGAATTATGATGAGGAAACCGGTATATCCTAGAACCAAACATTCTAACACATTTGTGACATCCGCCAACCCGCTCTGGGCCCGCCTGGTGGATTATAGCCCACTCTCTCTCATAGAGAGGAGGCCTGTATCCCAGCAACAGGAACATATAGGCTGATTATGAGTTATGATACGTATGATGAGGTATATTAAGACAATACAAGGTATCTTGATATTCCTAAGTTTTCGTTCCATTTTTAATGACTTACTTGTTCCACATAAGTGGAGAATGCCACTGCTAAAGCAGCGAACAGTAGAAGGCAGCCGCGATGCCTTCCGATGCTCGCCCGTGCGTCGTTCATCTAAGTCACAATCATTGAAATACGTAAGTAGGTACATACACTCAAGACACGACAGGAAAATCCTACTCTGAAACCAATTACCGGTTTATACAGAAGAATATATTTCCCAAGAGAGAAAAAGATATTCCGCACCAAACTAATATTATGCGTCAATTCAGTATGTGATGATGACAAAATACACAAACTGTCCCTCCCAGTTTAACGAGATTCAAAGCAGATTAGTCAAAAATTTCTTCAATTAGTGTGAACTGTGATGATAAATGGATACTTGTCACCCAGTCAAACATGTTATAACTTCAGGCTAAATCACTCAACAGTGCCAGGACTCGAATACAACGTCGTTAGGGGACGGAACTCGGAATGACTTGGATAATAGTCTTCCTGCCACCGGAATGGATATGAAGTTGGCAGATTCAATTACGAAAGTCTGTTATGAAGCACCTGAGCTCCAGCTTCGAGAAGAGTCTCGGGTAAGGGTGTACCTACTACGTAAATTCCGTTTTCGATTTACGTGTAAATAGCAGTGCACACCGATTTGTACCATGTGATCCTAAACATGCATTATACAGGGTCGAGGGTGGATGAACAATAGGAAAATGTTGTATCTATAGTCGGACTTTTAATTAGCTGCAATAAAATGACAGCTTATGTGTTACTTAAATTACTGAAATTGGCGTCTTTTTTGTTTTTTCGCGGCAATCAACCAAATCTTGTTTTTTAGTACAGAATAGTGTAACAAACAAAACTTATTTGACATGCATATCTCTAAACGCAGTCAAAAATGAGTTATTAAGAAGTGTAATTTTACTGCAGCTTATTAAAAGTCGGAGTATACAACACACCAGTATGTAATTTTTTAATTTCAATTGATAGGTAGGTAACTACTGCTTTTCTATTAAAAAAAAATTGTTTTGTAAAGTTTGTAACATGATTTAAAGTTTGTAACCGATTTGTTGCGGAAAATTCACTCGAAACAATTTTCGAGTAAATCTCCAATAAATCGGTTTTCGTTTCACCTTCCGAGAAATAACCACAAATTATTTTACGAAGGCTCGAGCTCGAGGGAAATCTAAATCCTGATGTTATCATTATAGATATTAGATTAAGTGAACCCACTATGATCCTCTGTGATTCCTTAAGATGGAACCTCATGGGTTTAAACGATCCCCTTCAGTCTCGGCTTTACGACTACTTATCGGGGTATTTACAGTGATAATTGGATCAGACATTGATTTATAACTATCCCACTGATCAGAATTATCTCCAAACATTTACAGCCCTCTTGAAATATTCAACAGAATATCCAAATGGCTCCTCTTTGATGGCATTTTCTTTATTAATTGCAATTGCTCAATCATGTTGATGGTTTCATTTAAATTTATGTTTTCCGGTGGATGGAAAACGCAATTAATTATACATACTTGATTCAATAACTAAGCCTTATTTAAACTAAACCCATTTTTAATTAATTTTTCCTTGTAACCAATTTTCAATTTTAACACATGTGTCATAAAGTCGAAAGTTAATTAAATGAAAAAAAAAACTAACATGAAATTCTACCACGTCGAAAGCTTCGCTTGAAAGGGCGAAGAAGGAGCGAAGCGTTTGTAAAGACAGCGGCAATAATATACCTAGGTACAAAAAGGTTCCCATTAAAAGGAAAGAGAACGTACTCGTATGTGACCCCTTACGTTCTCTTTCGAACTATTTCAAAGAGACTCGACACCTATGTCGAGTCTCTTTGAAATAGTTCTTGGATCAGCAAGCAAAAGGTTTTCTAGCAATTTTCTTCTTTAGCATATCAAAGCTTATTCTTTAGAATTTTACCTGAAGTACCAGAGATTACCTACTACAAGGAAATTCACGTGAAAAACTTGTGATCTGGGGCTCTGATATCGATAAAATGTAATTTATCTTCGATTAATAAAATATAGGTACATAGAATTCTAGCTATCAAGGGCGAGTCCCTTGATGAATTGATGTCATGGAGGTAAATAAAATTCATAAGTCTCGTAGCAAAATCCAAAATGCTACGAAACTCGTAGCCCGCCTGCGACGCTTTTAATAGAAGGTTTTACTTAATTGAATAACGGTAGTTACACCAATTATTAAGTATGTATAAATAATTACATCCCAATTACATGGGGCCCAAAACAAAACTGGCAAAATATGTGTGTACTATAGGTACACCTCTGCCTAACCCTTCGCGGAATACAGGCGTGATGTTATGTTAATTAAACATAATATAATCTACTAGCAGCGCCCCGCGGTTTCCCCGCATAAGTTTTGATCCCGTGGGAATATCGGGATAAGAAGTAGCATATTGTTAATCCAGGGTGTCAGCTACCTCCATACAAAATTTTATCAAAATTGGTCCAGCCGTTTGAGCATGAAGAAGTAACAAACATATAAACACACATCACTTACAAACTTTCGCCTTTACAATATTAGTCTGATGTTAGTGTGATACTACACCATGTATCTCAAAACCTTTTTAAGCTTATTATAAAAAAAATGAGAAGCAATTTACATAATAACTTATTTTTGCCAAATTGTCCCTTACGTTAATATAGTTGATACTTCTGGTATCGATAATATAACAAATTGTGCATAAAAAAACATAACCCTCCTTCTAGCGCAGTCGAGTAATAAATAAAATATCACCGCGACGTCAAAACGACAAAAGGGTGGTTTCGGTCCTCGTGTATTTTCATTTCTACGCCTTCTATCTAATTAACCACCAGCGAGCGAAGTTAATGTAGGAGTCCTAAATTCCTGACTGGTAATTTCAGCTGCAGCCATTTTTTAACTATCTTGGTAGAACGTAACTCTTTTTATATTTTTTAGCTGGAACTCCTTAGCAAGACTAATTCTCATGTTGGGTAAAGTTGAATATTTTTTTTCGGTTACTGAACACTAATTTTTCTGAGCAATTAAAAACTCGTTTTCGGACTTTAAAGAAATTCATTAATATAAAAGGTACCTAACTCCTAAGCAGTTTCAGTATACCTATTTCAAATTGTCAAGGACTATTATTTTCGAGTAAAATTCTAACTATGGTAACTTAGAATATTGTTTATAATTACAATACCACGCAATTACCGTAAGTTTTTCTATTTTTAAATCCACAGTAAAATAAATAAATCAAACGAGTAAAAGAGTCCTTCCTACCTTTACTTGATTTAAGTTGATATAAAGTGCGAGTTCAAAGTTTTTCACTAAACTTTCTTGAAAGAAAACTTATTGTCTTTACACATTTAAATCATAAATAAACTCTATGCTTAATCTAGATCATACGTACCTACTATATATAAAATTATATTTTCTCCAGCAAAAATCCATTATAAATATTTCCTAAAACTTTATAATTATTTTCCTAGTTTTACCTGATAAACACAGAACTTTGATACTAAGGTATATTTTGCTGACTTACCTTTGCAGTTTCCCGTCCTAGGGACAGCCCACTTTTTTCAAACTTTAGAGCAACTTTGAACTTGGACACTTGTCTGTTAATTTTAGTTAGTTAGTTGAAGTTCTTGGCGGGAATGGCT
This sequence comes from Gortyna flavago, assembly GCA_963669345.1. Classification (NCBI taxonomy): domain Eukaryota; kingdom Metazoa; phylum Arthropoda; class Insecta; order Lepidoptera; family Noctuidae; genus Gortyna; species Gortyna flavago. The sequence goes on from OY770144.1 coordinate 8,706,170, forward strand.
GTTGGTGGGCATTAGCTGAGCTTTTATAGAAAACTACATGTGACACGCGCATGCGCGTTACATGATGGGAGGAGTCTGCTTCGACACTGTACCTACTACATGCACTTTAATTAATAAGCTCTAAGGTCATAAGGTCATGTTTTAATTAAATGTCTATTCAGAGGAAATTGTGTTAGTCATGAACAATAGGCTAATGGATACTAGCTTCCTGCCGACATCAGTTATAGAAAGAAAATTCTGTAGGTACCTATACTTTATTAGGTATTTGAACCTCTTTACTTACCTACTGAATTCCTGAATCGTTGTACAGACGCCAGCACATCAACGTACCCGAAACTGTCAGATTTTCCCAATCAACTTTGAACCTTGTGCTTTAGCGATAAAGTTAAAAATCTATCAAAGAAATTTGACAGATTGTAGTAGCTTGATGTGCTGGCGTCTGTACCTTACAGCCAATATAAAAAATAGGTATAAAAAGTGTTGATGTTTTTAAATATCAACACTTTTTAGGGTTCCGTACCAAAATGGTAAAAAGGAACCCTTATGGTGTGACACAGACTGTCTGTCTGTCTGTCTGTCACAGTTGGATATCTCAAGAACTACTAATGCTATCAACTTGAAATTTAGAATAGTTTTAGATGACGTTTGCCCAACTATTTTGCAAATAAGTTTTTTTTTATGCAACTGGTTCTGAAGGGGGGTCTGATAAATTCTAAGTGGGGCTACTAGGACATGTGGGGTATCATATGAAAGCGCAGCGCAGTTTACACATTCTCAAACACTTTTTCTTTTTTTTACAGGCCGCATGGTTTTTGGCTTTTGACGAAAAGTTTAAAAAAAATACCGTTCCCCCCATTATATCTGAGAAGTGTGCATAGAGAAAAATCTGAAATTATTCTATGTGATAGAAGTTTATGTAAAGACTACAGGAAAAATAAAACGATGTCTCTAAATAGCACACATTTTCAAAAATCATCAACAAAAGTAACATTAGTTCCACTATCGATCAAGAGATGGCGCTGACCTAAAACTGCAATATTCTACACCGCAGCTTGCAATGTTAAAGTTCCCTGACGAATAAAAACCTCGCCGATGAAAATTTAAAAACATGATGGTACAGAACCCTCGGTGGGCGAGTCCGACTCGCTCTTGCCCGGTTTTTTAATACAGGTACTAACCGGTTTTTTAACTGCACCTGATTTTTTAAGTTATGCATGGTTTGTTGATCCTAGGCGATTCTGCCAGCTAAAGTTCGGTTCCCAGGTCGGTCATTCCAATTTTCAGTTGTGAAATTATTTTTCACTTGTCTGCGTTGATAGCAAGAATGTGAGTTGTAAACAATTCATTACCTACCAACATTACCCCTCGTTGATACCTACACGTAGCACTATCAGCCTATAGTGTTCCCACTGCACTGCTGCGACACAGGCCTCCTCTATGTGAGAGGGAGTGGGCCGTAATCCACCACGTGGGCCTAGTACGAATTGGTATTCCTACCAACCCCTACATAACTAGTACGTTTATCGTTCGTAATAATTCATTCATCATCTATTGATGTCTTCGAATTTTTAGTTCTAGAACATTTTTTCGTTTCCTAACGATGTTTTCCTTCACCGTTTTGAGAGTAGTGGTGATGAAATAATTTACACAAAGTAATGCCTGTTTGTGCCATGCCAGAGAGCAGTGGTGGCCCAGTGGTAACGGCCGCGACTTACGAGTTGTAGGTCGTAGGTTCGAACCCAGACAGGCGCTTACTTTGTGTAAATTATTTCATCACCATTGCTCTCCAAACGGTGAAGGAAAACATCGTGAGGAAACCGGCATGTCCTAGAACCAAAAATTCGAAGACATGTGCCATCTACCAACCCGCACTGGGCCCGCGTGGTGGATTACGGCCCACTCCCTCTCACAGAGAGGCCTGTGTCCCAGCAGTGTGAACATTATAGGCTGATTATGTATGTTATGTAATGCCTGTTTAGGTTCGAACTTACGACTCGTAGGTCGCAGTCACCACCTGCTCTCTCGTTCTGCTCGCTCATTATACACGTACCTACACATTTCTAATAGATGTTGCCTTATTAATTTATGGGTTAAAACAATCTACAGCCAGTCTACGAACAAATATGAATAAGTTTAATTATAGCGCACAGTTGTTCACAAAGGCTCCTTCAGACGACTTAATACCCGAAGTTATTAATAGAAATTATTTATGGAACCCCAAAGCCCCAAAGGCTCAAAAAGCAAACAGAATAGGTATCTACCTAGCTATGGTTTTGAAACTTCGAAAGCCTTTTGTGGAACCTCTTAAAGTAAGTCAACTGAATAGATTTTAATCGACGTTTATAACTTAAAACTGGGAATACATTAAAAGTAGGTATGTATACTTATGTAAGTTCCTACTTATTCCCAGATGCAGATTATGTAAGTTCTTATTCCTGCCTCTGCTATCGCCAATCTGTTTACCAAGCGTAGTGATTGAGACCGCATAGGTATTCACCAGAGGACGTTTTATGAAAACGGTGTACGATTTACACCAAAAATAAAATAAAACAGTCTCAAACGTTACTTTCTTTATATACCAAGACCTCTCCGTAATTCGGAAACCACGTTTAACCGTTGGTCCCAGCTGTCATTCCGTGGATCTTTGACATTCGTAACGGGTCGCCAGAAACCCGAAAGTCGCACAGCAAGTCAGCAAGGCAGTCTTACCAAGGAATATCGTATTATCCAGTGACTGGGTTGTGGAGGTCAGACGACAGTCGCTCCATGTAAAATACTGGTATTGAGCTGCATCCGGTTAGACTGGGAGCCGACCCCACAACATTGTTGGAAAAAAGTTAGGCAGATGATGTTGATGCATGGCCTACATTTACGCAATTTGATTATTCTCCATAACAAATGGATTACCATCATAAAATACTAACGCCGTTGTAAGTTAGGACGAAGACATTTAATAAAGTTCATATTATTAGCTTTGTTTAGGACGCTAATAATTTCCAACAAAAATTAGACACATAAAATTACTTTTAAGGTAGGTCTAATCTAGGGATAATCTGAATTCACGCAACGAATTCATTAACGTGATTTAGGACCCACCCCGTTAACACACGTTTTACTGGCCCGGGCCTTTGTTTGAAAAGAGATTAGCACTCAAAGATATTTCCGGTAGGGACAGAGATTCGGTTCTGAGCCCTCGAATTCGAACCGTAATTTTAATTAGACCAATAAAAGCACTTTTGAAGCCTTCAAATATTCTATTTGTTCCTGTCGAATGAGTTGGCACCCCTTGGCATTTAGCAAAGTAAGTTACCAATTGCAATAGGTACTTGCAGTTCTCCATCACTCTACTCTACTCCAACTTGGATCGCTCTAAAAACCTGATAAACGTGGTAGGTATTAAAAATGTACTAGGCTTTAAAAATTGAGAAACAACTGTCAAAGAGTGGGTTGTTTGACTTGGAGGAAAAGTTTGTTCATAATTATTTGGTAAATACTTGATTGTTGTATTGCGAACCTACACCTTTATTATGAACTTGTTAAGAGTCACATGTAGGGCAGAACTTTAAGGCGATGAAGCCGAAGAAAGTTTTCTTCGGTTAAAAGTTAATTCCAATAAAACAAAATCGGCGTAGTTACCTACCTATTTAAGTACCTTTTTCTTAAGGCTTGTGGTTTTTTTAACCGACTTCAAAAACAGGATGGATCATCACTTAGCTGCCTCGCCTTATTTTTAATTATTTTATTTTTGGATTGTTGTTTCGTTAAGTAGGTACCTACTATTTGCTGTACTCTGGGCGCTTAGGTACCTCTTTTTTTATTTTATTACATCGTTCTCACATATAATTATAAATTCAACATTAATGATGTAACTAATATTTTTGTAAAATATAATTTAAAAGAGTGTCCATGGAGTTTCTTGCCCGTTCTTCTCCATAGGTACAGAGGCCAGCACATCAAGTTACCACAATCTGTAAAATTTATTTGATAGATTTTCAACTTTATTACAAAGTTATAAGGTTCATATTCAATTGGGAAAATTTGACAGATTGGGGTAGCTTGATGTGCTGGCCTCTGACCTACGCTTTGGAATGGGCAACTAGCTTCATATTTTCTGACTGACCGACTTCTTGACAATTTAAAAGTGCCTGTAAATGGTTTAATTGCTTTGAGTTTGAGTTTGGAGGAGGTTATCAATTCGTCGCTTAAATATATTTTTTTATGTATGTACAGACTCCGTCAATTGTAGACCGATTTTGAAAATTATTTTTTCGTTTGAAAGGGTAATTATGCTCTCGAGGTGGTCCCATTGTCACCAAGTCAGAATTTGATGAAGGGATCCCATGGAAATCGAGGGAAACCCTAAAATTATAGGCAAATCTAAAAGCGAATTGGGTATTTTTTAAAGTAACTTTAGCATTTGCTCTCGGAAATCGTCATTTCGTAAAGTGGAGCTGATGATGAAGACCACCGATGGCCATCGGAACTACTTACCTACTCAATGATATCTAAATATTTCACGGGTTGCGACCCGATTACTTTAATATGGTTGGTAAGCAATTTATGCTCGTCACAACGCGAATGGTGAAATGGAGCTGATGGTGACATACCAGGAGAACTCCTCGACAATTAACGTCCCTGCATCGAGAAAAGCAATATTTTGTAAAAGACGATGAGTAAGTTGACACTATGCCATTGTAACTTAGATACATTTGTGGCGAACCAAACTAATTGTTTATGGTTCCCACTATTGCATATTATAAAGACAACAGGCAGTGATCTAGAGCATTATGTCTATGACACAGTAATATCAAGTGGGACTCATGTTTTAAATAGAGGACCAAAAAAACGAGGTAAAACATTCTAAGTCAGATATCATTATGCTCTGTGTGATTTAAAACGCCAGAATTCTACCTGGTGATTGTGTTTACTTATCTCCTCCGCTGTCATTCGGATACTGTGCCGTGTGATCTATAATATACATCTTTGTCAACTGGATCGAGTTTCATTCATAGAAACGGCGCCTTAACGCGCCTAAATTGGTGACCCCGACGATAGAAGAAGTGCAAAAAGAAGAAGTAGAATCCAGTATTGTGAAGCGCAACGAGCTCACACTCATCCCGGGCAGCGGGTTTCTTCGTGAACAAGTCCAAGCCGGTACCTACTCGCCGTCATTACGCGAGTTTACCTACGAAAATCGAGGAGTTTTCGAACTTTCGTGCTATTGGTGCATTGACTCACGAGATAAATGTTCGGAAGTGCATACCTTTGTGTCAAATTACACCGTTTTTGAACTTTATCGACCTGAAACAAGAAAAACCATATTGTTTCGCGATAGCAGCGCCATTTTTCTTGTGCGGAGTTGTAAGGAAACTTCAAAGTTAGCGCGCGAAGTTTGACAGCCTGATCCTGACACGAAAGACACACATCCTTTGTTATGAAAGTGCCTTTTCATGGTGACAATTTAACTCTTTGACTCCACCTCTGTGCTACTATTGTATAAGTTATACTGTGTTCCTCTTAGGATTTTATCTGTGAGATAACAATAATTTGTATAGTAACGCAATGTCTACTGAAGGAAAGGATATTTTCCTGGATCCTGAACCTGGAACTGGTGGTGAACAGTCCCCGGACCCGTCCCCATCTACATCTCAACCTGTAGTAGTCAATAGAGTATCCATCCGCGTTCCTCCTTTCTGGCCAGACCGGCCTGGTCTCTGGTTTGCGAGTTTGGAAGCACAGTTCCATATCAATTGCATCACACAAGAGTTGACTAAATACTACTATGCCGTAAGTCAACTCGACACAAAATCTGCCACTGAAGTTGAGGACATAATTATTGAGACACCTAAGGATCAACCTTATACTCGTCTTAAGAAAGCCCTTATCTCCCGCTTCTCCGAGTCATATGAAGAGAAAATTAGAAGGCTCCTGGAGAAAGAGGACATTGGGGATAGGAAGCCCTCATCGTTCTTCCGTCACCTCAGGACTCTTGCAGGTTCATCTTTCCCGGAGCAGCTTCTTCAAAGTATTTGGACAAATAGGTTGCCTCATTACATGCAAGGTATTTTAGTTGCCCAAAAGCATTCATCCCTTGAGGACTTGGGTGAGCTGGCTGATAAGCTGCAAGAAATCAGTCCACAACCAATGAATGTCCATGCAGCAGGTAAGGCATCATCATCTAGTGATGACACCAAGGAACAACTTAAAATGCTCCAACAACAAGTGGCGGACCTAACACGGCTTGTGTCTGGCCTCACCACAAGTAATGACAGAAATAACCGCAGTCGCTCAAGCTCACGCTCACGCACTCCTAACGGCCAATGCTGGTATCACAGGCGTTTCGCGGCGAAAGCTTCCAGATGTTTGCAACCGTGCACATGGTCTGGTCCCGTACCACAGGGAAACTCAAGCAGCAGTCAGTAGTGGCGACCACTGACTGCTCCCTAGCAAGTCGCCGTCTATTTGTTACCGATCGGTATTCGGGCCGACGATTTTTAATTGACACCGGATCCGATCTTTCGTGCCTACCTAGACGTTACTCCCAGGGTAAAAAGCAGCCACTTCCGTACGAACTTTTAGCAGCCAACGGCACTAAAATAAATACTTTTGGTCTAGTCGAACTTAAATTGAACTTAGGTTTAAGACGCGATTTTTCATGGAAATTCATCGTCGCAGAAGTAGGAACTCCTATAATTGGTTCAGACTTCCTAGCTCATTACCACCTTTTACCAGACTGTGCTCATGGAAGGTTGCGGGACGATAAAACGGGGTTGTCAGCGGAAACCGAATTCTCCTCAATTGACCAACCCAGTGTTAAACTTATTCAATCGCCCGACTCACCATACTCGCACATTTTGACCGAGTTCCCGAGCATATCACGTCCCCCTGGCGCGCCTAAAGAGGTGAAGCACACTACGGTGCACTTTATCAAAACCACCAATGGCCCACCCGTGACAGCGCGACCACGACGTCTTGCCCCACTAAAGCTCCGAGCTGCTCAGACAGAATTCGAGGAGATGATTCGCGTAGGCACCGCTCGACCTTCCAGCAGCTCATGGTCCTCCCCGCTACACCTCGCCCTTAAAAAAGACGAGACTTATCGTCCGTGTGGCGACTACCGCGCACTAAACGCCCGCACAGTTCCGGACTGCTACCCTGTCCGCCATATAGGGGATTTCGGCCACAATTTGTCCGGGTGCTCAGTTTTTAGCACCCTTGATTTAGTTAAAGCATACCAACAAATTCCAGTAAATTCTGATGATATTTGTAAAACAGCCATAATTAGACCTTTTGGACTCTATGAATTTCCCTATATGACGTTTGGCCTTAGAAACGCTGGACAGACGTTTCAAAGGTTCATAGACGAAGTTGTGCGAGGTTTTAATTTCTGTTTTGCCTACGTCGACGATATACTCGTGTACTCGAGAGACTCAAAACAACATGCTGAACACCTCAGACTCTTGTTTCACCGACTACACCAGTATGGAGTTGTCATCAATCCGGCGAAGTGTGTACTTGGGGCAGCCGAGGTAACGTTTTTGGGTTACCGTATTAACGCTGCAGGCACCTTTCCTCCCGAAGACCGTATCCGTGCTTTAGTGGATTTCGCTCTCCCCAAGACCGTACAAGGCGTACGTAGGTTCTTGGGCATGGTTAATTATTACCGCAGATTTTTGCCCGACGCCGCTAAGTATCAGGCTCCTTTAATCGACGCAGTCGCTGCAACTAACAGCAAAGGCGCAAAACCATTTCCATGGACGCCCGAGCTTGAACAATGTTTTGATGACTGCAAGAAGAGCTTAGCTAATGTTACTACTCTATCGCACCCAAATTGCGAGGCCCCTTTAGGTCTTTTTACCGATGCGTCAAGCTTGCACATAGGTGCATGTTTACAACAAAAGGTCGATGACAACTGGCAACCCCTAGCATATTTCAGCAAAAAGCTTACCGAGAAACAATCTCAGTGGCCCGCTTATTATAGGGAACTTCTAGCTGTGTACGAGAGCGTTCAACACTTTCGGCACATACTAGAAGTGCAGAACGCAACAGTTTTTACAGATCATAAGCCCCTCGTGTATGCCTTCACTCAGCGTCGTGACAAGCTCCCACCAACACAACTCAACCAGTTAACTTTTATCAGCCAATTTACCACCGACATAAGATATATTAAGGGTACCGACAACGTAGTCGCAGATGCTATGTCGCGGGTTGAATCCATTTCATTGGAGGAGGACTACCAAGCCCTTGCAGAGTCGCAAGAGAAAGATGAGGAACTCAAAAAGGCGGAATCATTTAATTCTCTAAAATTGAGAAAAATCGTTGTCCCAGGAACTGGCACTTCCATACTTTCACACGTCGACAGGTAGACCTCGCCCATACCTCACCTTACCTTTCCGTCGAGCAGCTTTCGATCGACTGCATGGCCTTAGTCACCCTGGCGTGAGAGCAACCTTACGGTTGGTGGCTGAGCGATACGTATGGCCGCATATTAACACCGACTGCCGCCAATGGGCGAAGTCATGCTTACAGTGCCAACGCAGTAAGGTTACCAGGCACACATCTGCACCGTTGATGTCTTTTCCGATAGCATCAAAAAGATTCTGTCATATTCACATTGATATCATAGGACCACTGCCGCTTTCAGACAATTTCACATATTGTCTTACCGCGGTTGACAGATTTACGCGTTGGCCCGAAGCGTGGCCTATGACATCTATTACGGCTGAAGAAGTAGCAGACACGCTGGTGACTGGTTGGATATCCCGTTTCGGGGTGCCAAGTACCGTGACGACCGACCAGGGTCGCCAATTTGAATCTGCCTTGTTTCGGCGCCTTATGAACGTATGCGCAACAAAGCGGATTCGCACAACCAGTTACCACCCATGCGCAAATGGCATGGTAGAACGCATGCACCGCCAACTAAAAGCTTCGTTAATGTGCCATCCCCAAACGTGGAGCAAGGCACTTCCACTGGAACTCCTTGGCATGAGGACCACCCTCAAAGAGGACCTGAACACCTCGTCCGCTGAGCTAGTCTATGGAGAACCTCTTCGACTTCCTGGAGAACTTATCATGCCACCGGAAGAACCCAGGAGCCCAAACGACATCACAGATTTCGTCACGGAGTTGAGGAGCCGAATGGAAATCTTACGTCCAATACCAGCCTCACGACACGCTCGACCGTCAACCTTCGTGTTCAAAGATTTGGCGACATCGACCCATGTCTTACTCCGTGACGACACTGTTCGACGGCCTCTGCAACCTCCATACACTGGGCCATACCGTATCCTAAGGAGAAGGGACAAAACCCTTACCTTGGAGATGAACGGAAGAGAGGCTACGGTCAGCATAGACCGTGTTAAGCCAGCATACCTGGACTCTGAACTAGTTTCTTCACCACCTGTTTCAATTCCCGTTTCAGATTCTTCTTCCACACACCCAACTCCCTCCTCGCCAACTACTCCATGCCCCTCAGGCACTGTCACCACCAGAGCTGGCAGACGGGTTAAATTTAGGGACATTCTAGATTTATAATTTTTTTTCTTATATTGTTTTATTTAATTTTTTCTGTGTGTATACCTTGTATTTCTCCGTGGGGGGGTGGTGTGGCGAACCAAACTAATTGTTTATGGTTCCCACTATTGCATATTATAAAGACAACAGGCAGTGATCTAGAGCATTATGTCTATGACACAGTAATATCAAGTGGGACTCATGTTTTAAATAGAGGACCAAAAAAACGAGGTAAAACATTCTAAGTCAGATATCATTATGCTCTGTGTGATTTAAAACGCCAGAATTCTACCTGGTGATTGTGTTTACTTATCTCCTCCGCTGTCATTCGGATACTGTGCCGTGTGATCTATAATATACATCTTTGTCAACTGGATCGAGTTTCATTCATAGAAACGGCGCCTTAACGCGCCTAAACATTATAGGTAAGCAGACCCACTGAAAAGCGAGAAATGAAAACTTTTTAACAAAAATAAAAATAGAATAAGCAAATTGATAAACTAACAATCAAGAAAGTACCTACCTAAATGTAAAGTGCATGCAAGGAATAAAAGGCGTTTTTATTTCTTTATTTAATAAAAAAAAACGACTTCCAAAAAACTACAAAGTGAAAAATAACAAGTCGGTGGCAAAAAACTAAAATACCTAAGTACAGATCCAAGAAACACCGATTTCCGAAATTAAGGTTTTTTTCACTTTGTAGTTTTTTTTTTGGTCTAAAAGCTTTTTCTGTCACAGGACTGAAATAGACTAAGCTGAGTCGGATTCAGTGGGATTTTTCAGTAGGACGAACAACAGGTAAGACTTTATTTTTCAAATAGTGGCTCGCCTACATATTCCTCATATTTTAACTAACTTCTGCCCGCGGCTTCACCCGCGTAGATGCCGGAAATTATCCCACGGGAATGTGCTACTGGGACAAAAAGCCATAGGTACACTGTTGCTGATGTTACTCCAGAATTGGTCTAGCCGTTTCAGAGATTAGCCGGAAAAAAGAAACACAACAAATAAAGCGTTTTTAGGGTTCCGTACCTCAAAAGGAAAAAACGGAACCCTTATAGGATCACTCGTGTGTCTGTCTGTCTGTCTCCGAATCTTATGGACCGATTAAGTTGAAATTTAGTACACATATGAATCTCTGTGACTCAAACACAGACGTGTATCTAACGTAAATGAGTTTTGAAAATGGGAGTCATTTTTGAGGGGCAAATAGACAATTTAAAAAAAAGTTTCGCAATCTGTACCGTGTGACATATCAAATGAAAGGGAGGATGATTTACTTTATTTACCGTGAAGATCTCAAATATATTTTTTTCATAATTTTAAAGTAAATTGTATTAAAGTTATTTAAGACAATAGACAGAAATTTACCATTCCCCCCCCCCCCCCCCTTATCTCCGAAACTACTGAGCCTAAAATTTTGAAAAAAAATACAGAAAATAGTTCTATACCTATAGATTACAGGAAAATTAATAAGAAGCCTATGATCTTGAAACAACATGGTAAATCTCTCAATATTGTGCGTACAAAATTACATTTTCAGTTGGAATGTATGGGAGAACATGTTTTTCAACTACAATGTTAAGTTTGTTCTTGGGACAAATTCATTCCAACTACGGAACCCTTCATTGTGCGTGGTCAGACACGTACTTGGCCGGTTTTTTTTTATAAGTAGCGTATGTACTTTTATATGCATTTAGTAAAAAACTGTTATTTGATATTAGGTACAGACACTTGAATTGTATTCATTTGTATGTATAATTATAGATAAAAGTTTGGTAACATAGGTATGTCGCAGCCAACTGGTTAAATTAGCCGTTCAGTTAACTGCCTAGCCTTTCAACTAAACGGCGGCCGTTCAACTAACGGCCTGAATGATATTCAATTACAGTTTAGGTTGGAAGTCTGTAACCAATCACGCGCGAGCCGAATTGGTTGCAGTAATTAAGGCATTGCACCCCGACCAAGTGGGTTAGGTTAGGTTAGAACTGTGATCAACCGCGTTCGAGCCGAGGGAGGAAGCGAGGCGAACACTACTTCTAAAGGCCAGGCAGTTAACTGAACGGCTAATTTAACCAGTTGGCTGCGACAGGTATACCAATAAATAACATACAAAAGTATCTACCTAACTCAACTTGTAAGGGGAGCGTCATAATATGCGACCTTTCAGCATCGATGCTTCTCAGGACTCCGAGGCATTCCCAAAGCGACGCGATCAAAGATACAAATCAAACAGTGATTGGTTGCATTGGGAGTTCGAAACCGACGATATCCTGTTACTGTCGTTTGCTATATGATTTAAATGATCAAGGACACCACTGCAGTCGATGTTTACGTACCAATTTAGGTAATATGTAATAATTATGTTAAATACTTAAGTACCTATTTACCCCCTTACTAATAAACGTTGTATAGCGTCTGTATAGTTAGGTACACAACCTTTGTCTTCTTTCGAAAGTCAAATTACTGACGATTGAAAGAGAGAAATCGGTGACTGCAGTAAACTGGGTTAATGTTTAGATTTTTATTATTAACGTGTATTGTCCCACTGCTGGGCAAAAGCCTCCTACCTCCTTTCTATGTCCAAAGCTACCAAGAACCAATATTTTGGATAAAATACTTTTTTTTTTCTATCGCAACTATTATTTCCTCTTAACTGCAATGTAATAAATATCACAAATTAAGTAAAATAAATAGTTTATTTAAATACATTTCTAGTTTAAAAACCACGACCCAATTTCAATTAAAGTGTTAACGAATTAATTTCTTCGCTTATTTGCGGCGATTGTGGTGAATGTTTCGGTTTCTTGTTAACGTAGGGAACATTGTTTGTTTGCACTGCGTTACTTGGCTTGACCATTCCTCCACTAATTTTGTTCGGATCATTTGACTGAGTGGCGACTGGTTTTGAAGCACTATCCTGCGGAACGGAGTCATTTAGTATGGACTCCGTTATTTCATGGTTGGTTGATGTAACAGGTGCTAATGTAGTCTTGTTACCCATAATAGTATTGAACACTTGCACGAGTGGTGGCAAAGTGCTGTGCACAAGACTAGGATCTGTTTCCTCGGTACACCCTTCAGTTTTAAACCTTGAACAATAACCATTGCGGCAGAACGGGAAAATGCCGGCGCACTGAACCAAGAGCGCGAAGTTGCCGGGATAGCAATGAAGTGCGCTGCTGCAACTGAGGCATTTATATCCAGGCTGTAAAAAATAAAAACAAATAGGTACTTTATACGTAATATAATAACAATACAAGGCAAGAGCCAAAAGATAATCCAAAATTGACTAAGGAATAAGTAGGTACCTATCATAAATTTCGGAAAGTAAAGGACTTAGAATCAAACCTTGCAGTATGCCTCTTAAAAAATACTACCTATCTGAGATTTAGGCCTAACTAAATGTCAGATAGTACTTTTGTTGTCTTTAAAACAGACAAGACAGTCATAACAAGCTCGGAAGAATACCTACCAAGGTATATTCAGTATTTATCTATACGTACTTTAGAATATATAGCGAGGAAAGATGGTAATAACCTCGAACAACTGATGATTACCGGCAAGGTGGATGGTAAACGACGAAGAGGTCGCAGCCCTTTGCCGGCCTTTACGATGGTCCAACCAGATATAAGCTCTTCTCTTCACACGAAACAAGGATAGACAGAGATGGCGTAACATCGTCAGGGAAAAGATATTTTCAAGAGAGAATCACAACCCTCAGTAATGAGGAGTACGAATTGAGGAGGAGGACTTAAAAACGACCGGGTTATTGTGATCAATGAAATATCTTCGAAAGATAATAGACGATGCAAACAGTATCCTGTGAACTTGTCCACATTTCTAGAACATGTCTATAACAGTAATCATAAAATCGAATAGGTACAAAGACTCTGTTTTTTACCTCACTCCTGTAATCGCAAGCCCAGGGATTGTAATGTGCTTTACTGAGTGCGCTAGCGTAGACGTCGAAGTGGGTGTAGTTGTCTGGTCGAAAACCAGGTCCCGGTACTGAAATAAAAACGGTTTTATTTTTTCTAAATAAGAGTAGGTTAGTACCTATAGATATGAACCTATTAAAACAATAAAGCTCTTATCAATGCTTAGCAGTATGAGCACCAATGTACGAGCACATATCTGTGTATCTACAACTTCAACTTACCCACTTCAGTCCTTCCTTGGATAAGAACCAGATTTATCTGAAAAAGTAACAACGAAAGTTAACAGTAGGTATTCTTGTGAGATATTTCAATGCCTAAAAAAACCAAAAGGAAATTGGGTAGATAGGTGTTTACCAAAAAAGAGAAAATAACTGTCAAAGCCATCTTCTGATTTTCTACAGAAAGAGCCCAAATGAACGTTTGTCGCGAACTCAGAAGCAAGTAGTTTGTGAGCCACGTAAAATAGATCGCGCTTATATACTGTAGAATAAATTATGTAAATGTGCCAATATGCACGCCGAAGATATTCGCGATTTACAATAGATAAGTTAGAAAAAGTCTAGTTTAATAGGCGTAATTAACTGGAGATTTACGACGATTGAAGCAGTCCATATTAAAAAATGGGTTGCATGGTGCGTGCAGGAAAATCTTCGGATTGCTAATTTAGTGTTGTAACAGTGACCAGCTGGAAGTTACCTGAATATCAATCAAACAAACAAAAGTGTCTGAGAACATAAATTATGATTATAGATTAATTGAATATGATCACAGAGCATCGCGTGCAATAAGGAGAGTGTCGACCGGCTAAACGTTGAAGAAGTAAAAAACACACGCACGTAGTAACTCATCACTTTCCTACCGTTACACTCGACTAATTATTATGGTGCAAAGAATCTGAATACCTAATAAGAAAGAAATTAGCATGAAAAAGTGTTTATGCAAATCGGTCACGCACGCTATATCTTTGGCAAAGGAAAGGACATAGGTAGATTTCTCTAGAACAAAGTGTTATTATACTGTATTCAGGGAACCTCATAGCGTTTTATTAAGAAACCCCACTTTGACAAGAAATTATTTCAGTGGAGGGTTTGTTTTCATTTAGCCAATGAGTTAGTTTTAGGTATAAGTACAAGATAAAGATAGCTGGTGGGTAATGTTGAATCAATAGGACGAAAAACAAAACGTTTTAGGTGGGTATAAAAAATATATTTTTTTATTATAAACTCTGAAAATATACATTTATTCTTTACATAAAATATAAAATTGTCAACCCAACATATTGGACGGTTGTTGGTTTAAAAATGTTTTATAAGTATTAGACTTAATTACAACAGCACATTACTTAAATAAATGTCAAAATTTACATTTTTAATTACAAACTAGTTTCAAACTGCGATTTCAAACTATTTAGTTTGCTTTCCACATATTCCAGATCATGAATTCTTTCCAAAGTACCCACATTGGACGGCAGCGTCATGTTTGAAGCACTGTCTTCTAAAGGCATCTCCACACCGCTAACATTCACTGGTATATTCCAAATGTGCTTGGTTATTGTAGCATTTTGATTGTTTACATTTATTCTTAGTACGTTTTTCGTTTCTTTGTCATTTTTGCCAACCCCTTGGTTTGTTGTTTTGGGGTGAGTAAGCTTCGTTGTAGACAAGATACTTGTCATTTCATTCATTTGATTCAATATATCTGTAACAAAATTTAGTAGGTACCTATTTAGTATTTTTATAAAAACAACAAGAAAAGTGTTGGTAAATGCGTTTTAAAGGCGCTGTGTGCTGTGTAGGTACCTGTTATTTGTAGACTTGTAGTTTCGTCCATTAGGTCTTCCTTATCATAAGTCATATTGTGATCATCATTGACTTCTTTATCTCTGTAGGCAGGTATCTTGCACCGTCTATTCAAGACTGCCTTCCTCAACGACGGTCTATTACGGATCGGCGAAAAATTGTAAAGTACTGAGAATGAAGAATCTCTCACTTTGGCCGGCTGCTTATTTACAAACACTGTTTCATCACAAGCAGCATTTTTTTCAACACCTGGAGTGCTGAACAGTTGGTCGAGTTGAACTGAAAAACTTAGTTCGCTACACATCTTGGTCTTTATGTGCTTTGTTAATTTCGATAAGGGAAAGTTTCTCGTCGATGAGCGTACATTGGTCCTTCCGAATATGCTTCTGGACATATTATTGATGGGCTTCTGAGGCGAATGTACGTACGTTTCAGAATTCTTCAGCACCGTGTGTGTTGCATTCTTATAAACCATTTGAGGTTCCTGTTCACCTTCACAACCAAGCCACTGGTCCTCATTGTCCTTGGGATGATGTAAACTGTGAATTCTAGTCACCAATGTATATAGAAGTTTCAACCGTTTTATAAGTTGATCTAAGGACACTTCTTTGTTATTTTTCGGCATTTTAACGTCGTACACAAAGTCGTCGTTTGAGCTGAGAAGGTTGCTTACTATCTTGCATTCCTTTTGCACTATAACATTAAATATAAAAAAAAACATATTAAAGTGAAACAAATCAATGTTTTTTTTTTTTCATGATCTTTAAGTTATTATGTATACCTTTATCCAAGTCAGCCAACAATAGCAGCAGTTTGTCATGGTGGCCCAAGGCATCAGGCTCACACTTGTCATACACATGGAAGAAGTCATACACCATGCATCCCATATTGATTGCTGCACACACATCCACATTGTTGTAGCAATTATCTTTTAATATTACTAGCAGTCTCTGATGCATCACTTGTTTTGATTTCTGGAACACAAAATATTGTGACATCAGCCAAGTCTTGTGTCTTCTGCAAAATTTAATTCTTAAGAAATTGAAAAAGTTATATTTTGTGATAAAAAATATCTTTAGAGCCCAAGAGAATGCTGCTGGCCATACCCTTGCTTTGTAGCTGCCTCCACATCTTTTTTTTGTTCGCTGGTTGAATGTTGGTTTGCCCACAAACACCACCCAAGCATAATGTTATTTAGGACGCCTCCAGACTAGGAATTTGTTACGCGGAAACTCGCCACACATGCACATCGACGGCAATGTCAATGAGACACCAGGCACCAATTTAAGCCAAAAACATGACTGTAAACTTGTTTGAGTATTTTCATGCTTTTTATCGTCTGAGCATGTCCTTTACTTTTAGTATCAAAACATTATCTAAATTGTATTGTTTCATACCTCAGCAAAAGCACTTGGATCTACAATCAAGAACACATTATCTCGGATCTCCTGAACTTCATGCATCCAGGAGTTGATCAGTAATGTTGCATGGTGACTGTCTGACGACATCAATAATGCTGGCACCAAATGAGGATCTAGGGCTTCCAAGCTGGCTAGCCCACTGCGAAGAGACAGGATCCCTGAAAAATTACAGATATATTTTTTTTTTTATTATATACAATCTTGATTGTATTCTTTGATTTATTTGCTTACTATTTCGATCAGAAGAGCAAGAAACAGCAAAGTTTCCGATCTGCAGCAATCTTTCATTGTACAAATCAAAATCCTTCACAAATGTGCAGTTTTCCGTCACTTCATCTTCACTCTTAACTAAACAGGAGCATGTTCCTTTAGTATCAATATTGAAATGGTCCCTTAAAATGGCTATAGGAGACCTGTTATAAGTAAAACAGTGTCCTACTAGTGCTAGTAGAGCAATATTAGTGTTTGTCTCTAATGCATATAGGACGTCTTTCAACACATCAATGAGAACATTGACATTTGATGGCATTATAGGCAGCTTCAATGACTCTGGTTTAGCTTTGACAGTTGAACTGAGGTCTCCTTCTATCAATTCACTTAGTAATGCCTTTGTTTCTCTCAAAACCTGTAAATAAAAAAGAAGATTTATTGAGGCATTATAGATTTTCCATTTATCATTTATATAAATAATTAGCTAGCTGCATAAATACCACTTGGCAGCGTGCTTTCACTATGTGTTGATCATCAGCCAGACAGTACCGGCACAGAGTCATAGCTGACAGAAGGAGTTCATCAATTGACACATGCAGCTCACTCACACACTCTACCATCTGTAAAAACAATAAGAGATAATTAGAATCACTATACCAACCTCACCATTTTCAGGGTTTACTAGTTGCAATGCCTTTTTCATATATTTTTTGTTAGAAACCTTTTCCGGTGCTCACACAAAGTTTCATCACAATTGGTTAGCCATTTTCGAGTTGTTGCAAGACTAACACACAGCAATTGATTTTTATTTACATGGATAGATTCTAAAAAACTTACATAATCCTTCCACTGAGTATAAAGTACTTCACAGTCCTTGTAATCAGTCTTATAGATGGCATCGGCAAGTTTGCCAAGGACTTCAAATGTGTGGTCAATCCAGTTGACAAAATACATAGTGGTTATGTTGAAAGAATCATTGGCACTTTTATCCATGTCTGATGAGGCTGATTGTTTCTCCAAATAGTTCTCAATTGACACTAATCTGTTAATGCACCATGATAATCTTTCCAGATTATACTGACGACTTTCCTGAAACATGACCATGCAAAAATGTTGAGCTTATGAAATTCTTATTTGTTTTAAAGCAGGTCTAGTTGATACAGTAGTCAAGTCTGAGACATTCTGAGGCGAAAGTTAAATACCTTGCTTACTATACCTACATGTCTGTGGATACCAACATTGGATATTTTACTTGTCTCTGACACTGCGTCTACTCCACCAACTTCTCAAAGAGATCAAACATAAGTAACTATTAATTTGTTCAATCACATCCTGAACTTTTGTTTATAATATATTGAAGAAAGATAAGTTCTGTTTTCATTAGATACGAGATTATTAAAAAACACATCTGTTTACCTGTAAAAGAGCGTGGTTGTGAAATTCCACTTTGAAGACTTCGAATAAATTAATCAAACATTTATTTATTTGACTCGAACATAGTGTATAAACATCTTGAATTTTTGAAATATTCTCTTCATTGCTATCATAACTCAATAGTTTATGACGTAAACGAAGAGTTAATGGTTGAATTTTGTCCAGTAACAGGCTCTGAAAGTTTCAAAAAGGTTTTGTGTTAGTGTACTTACCATTTTCTATATTTTGTACAAAATTAACCCGACCTAAATTACGTTTACCAAAACATGTTTAGTAGCAGCGCGTGCAGCTTGAGGTATTACAGCAAAATCCCCAATACTGTTTTCCATTTTTATCTCAGAAACTTTTAACTTAGAGTTAACTTTCAAAATTCAAAATAAACGACAAACAGCGTTAGGCGATTTTTTTTTTTTTTTTTATATTTTGATGGCCTGGTTGCTGGGACCTTTTAGCCAATAGGCGAATAAACCGAGTGAAGAAATTGTAGAGGTGTGACTAATATATTCGTAATAGGTACAGGTATCATAATACAAGCCACGTATATTCATATTAGGATATGCAAATGTAGAATAATAGGTTACCAGGTATTAGTCAAATAATAGGGTCGCGTAATAGCGAGGCGACTGATCGCGGCGATTGATGATAGCGCCGATTCAGATTATTTACGATCGCGCCTCGCGGCGACTCGCCAACCGCGGTCATCTCATTCAATCATGGTTGTCTCGGCGCCCGACGAGTGAGCGAGATAACTAGACTCGCCTAAACCAACCCGAGGCGGGGGAGTGAGCGAGATGAATATTGTATTGTATGAATAGAACCTGGCTGCTTGCTTTTCGTTGTGCGTGCATAAAGTGTGTATTGTAAAGACATAGTTATACATGTCGGGCTTCGTATGAAAGCTACACGTGTTGGTTACCAAGTAAGCAAGCACTGAAAACAGTTTATTTACATTTGGTCACTTGTTTCTGTCTTGTCTAGTTAAAGCTAATATGGATAATAGTTTATAATATTTGTAGTGAGACTATTACCGATATTACGCAGATATGCATATTAGATAGAGTAGCTATAATGAATCGGTTCACTAATATTTGACTAATATCCAGTAATAGGTATAGTATCCTAATATGCGTTAACTAATATTTTCAATAATAGGATTACCTAAAAATGACATCCCTAATGTCATCCCTAATATAACATCTCTATTGAATTAATTGAATTTCAAAGTAAACGCAACTCAACTGACAAGGGAAAACTCTATGCTCTGTGGTAGTGGCATACAGGAAATTTTTCTCTGTGGTCAGGTTTTTTTTTTCTTTTTTTCCTTATGGAACAGGCTAAACTCAAACTCAAAGCATTTATTTCAATTAAACCATTTACAGGGACTTTTGAATTGTCAATAGGTCGGTCAGAAAATATGAAGCTAGTTGCCCATTCCAAAGCGTAGCGTGGAGAAGAACGGGCAAGAAACTCCATGGACACTCTTTTATATTATATTTTACAAAAATATTACATCATTAATGTTGAATTTATAATTATATGTGAGAACGATAAAAATACGTACGCGTTCCAGAGTACAGCAAATAGTACTTAACAAAACAATAATCCAAAAATAAAATTATTAAAAATAAGCTGAGGCAGCTAAGTTGTGACCAGCCCCAACTGACGGCGCCCGTTCATGAACATGACGCATAGACCAGCACCATTCAGCTCAACCATTTTCAAGGGAGCTAAACGATCCAACACACACGCCACCGTCAGCGAGACATTTGTGTGAGCATGACATACTATCAGCCGCCAGGGCACATTCAAGTCAATGAAAGACATTATTATCATTACCCGGTAAATGGTAGCACTATAGTATGTATGTACAGACGCCAGCACATCAATCTACCCCAATCTGTCAAATTTCTTTGATAGATTTTCAACTTTACTGCAAAGGAATAAGGTTCATAATCAATTGGAAAAATTTGACAGATTGGGGTAGATTGATGTGCTGGCCTCTGTACATACATAGAACTCACATCTGTGCTATGCAATTATAAAATATAAAGGAAATTGAGTTTACACAATGCAAAGATAGTCATACAATCTTCAGCAGCTCCAACAGTATTTTCAAGTGATATTCAATTAGTTGTGGTTGTGGAGCAGGACCAGCATTGAGCCAGGCAACTTTATCAACGATGTAACTTATAATATGCATAACTGCATATTGTGCGTTTTATACAAGACTTGAATTTTGTCTCATTCAGTTGAAGAATGTGGGGAGGTATTTTATTATAACATTTTAAACAGTACCCGAAAAGACCCCCACAAAAGATGAGTCTACTTTAGCCAGACTGAAACCTGTAATGTGTTACGCAATTAGGCTGCAGGGTACTTACTGTCGAACACAGCTCTCGAATATAATTCCGATAGATCGACATTGGAATTGTCAGTCAAACGTTAGGGATTGGCTGGACTCAAGCTGGACTCACTAGTCTAGCCAATCCCTGACGTTTAACTCAACCAACTGACGTTTGACCAATGTCGATCTATCGGAATTATTCGAGAGTTAGCACCCAGGTGACCCAGGCTCTAAATGGTGAATGCAGCGAGTTTTCAGTTTATACACGATCAAGCACAAATGACGCACGACCTTCGGACGTACGTCCAGTCGTTCGCGTTATTAACTGTCTGTCTGCACGACGTTCGCGGTGGATGGGGGCGCTCGCTTGATGCAAAATTGGTCGTGCAAATCCAGCAAGTAAATAATAATAAATAACGACGTATGAACGTCGAACCTATACACGTTGTTTTTCGTCGTGCATCGTTCATGACCTTGGTGGGACGTACAGCCAGATGGACCATGTAATAAGAGGCTTTAGTAACATTTATAACACCTACAGTACTCCAATAATAATAACAGAGAGGCTCTCTATCAATGCGCCAAAAGACTATATTGTCTTGTGAACTTGTATTGAAAATACAAGAAGGCGGTATTAGTTGCTATTTTGGTAACGTGGCAAAACTTGTACAGACGGCTACACATCAAGCTATACACTTATACTGGTTATGTATACCTTGATGTGTAGCCGTGCGTACAACTTTTACCTATTCATTGCGATTAAGTTACTTTTAAAAACCGTACATCCATTATCCATCCGTGGCATGGCACATCCTTATTTTTGACAGATGTCTTGTCAAAGAACGCCTTAACCATTGTTATTTCTTCGATTCCGGAATAAATCTCGAAAATATTATTCATAAAAGTATTTAGAAAGTACGCAATAATGAGCGAATTAGTTTGGGGAATTAAAAACGGCGATATTGACCAAGTAAAAGACATAGTAGAAAACAAGGTAACTAGTTCACTTAGTGTCTGTAAATCGGTTTTCAATCTACGTGAACATTAGTCGTTGTCAAGAGAAAGCAATGTTTCTCATTAATTTTAAGCCAAATTTAGTTCAAAATTAGAGAAAAACAACTAATGAAAACTAAATCGCGTACTATTCACTCTTTTAAAATAGTCATGATTACAGTGCCTAAATTAATTAAAACTGTGGTGAAACATTGTGTGCCTACTACCTAGGTATTTAATTATTATTGTCAAAGAGGTATTGCACGCCCTCAATGCAGGGCAGGCGCTCACTTGCTACGTCTTTATGTATAACGGTTACAATGATCATTTAGAACAGTTTTTCATTGTTTTCCCTAATTAGCATACCTATTATTATTAATTTATGGAAAATGTATTTATTTGTTTTAGAAAATTGATGTCAATGCTCTAATTGATGGAAGAGTACCTCTCCACTATGCTGCTGATTATGGACAAACAACTGTTCTCAACTATTTGCTGGACAAGGGAGCAGACCCAAATGTAAGCATGTACATTCAAGACAATATAAATTTTGTACTTGTACTAACAAAAGTTATATTTGTCTAATTAAAATGCATATTTCAGATGTTGGACAAACATGGCATCTCTGTACTGCTAGCAGCTATTTGGGAAGGTCATACAGACTGTGTTAAGACATTACTCAAAAATGTAAGTAACAGCACATTACTGAATGGTGCTATTTTGCAAAATATTAGCATGACTTGCAATTTCACAGTTTATAAGGGTAAGAAATTAATTTCATACATTAAACTCATGTAACTAAATCAGTTATTAAACAGTATTTGGAGGAATTTATTTGCAATGTAAGACTTCAGAAATCCAGTATAATCTAGTAGTATCGTAGTTCGTAGTAATCTAGTAGTCGTAGTTGTGTAGTATCTGTGAGTCATGATGATCTTTTATTGTTCATACTCAGAATGACTGTCTAAATATAGCCTATCATAAGTAAACAAACTATTATATCTTATAGGGTGCGTCTAAAAATGGAAAAACCCCAGATGGAACACCATACATCGAAGCTGCAGAAAAAGAAGAAATCAAAGAACTACTTACATAGAAATCTGTTATACTCAAACTGTAACAAGTAATCGCTCAGATATGTTTTGATGCTAAGGTAAAATCACTAAGATCAAACAAAAAAATAATTAATCCATTATAAAATATTTTTACAAGCATTTATTTACATTGTAATTAATTATTTTTATATGCTCAACATATTGAACTATAAAATATGTATTTGATTATGCGTCCATTTAGTAGTGTGTATTTTTATAGGCCTGACCTCCCATAAGGAGGTAAAATACAGCAATCACCTAAAATGTGATGGCTAGCTCATCCTTCCAGTGCTTGCATGAGATTTGTAAGAAGCCCCATTATCTAAATTTAGCAAATAAATTATTTAATATTAAGGTATAATTCCAACAAATAAGATGTAATTTTTATCGCTAAAATAATAAACTGATGTAAACAAACCAACCTTTTATTTTTATATAAAACAGGTATGAACAAAATACATTAAAAAAAAAAATTATAATTCAAACTTATAACTGATTTGTACCAGAAAAGAAAGAAAGGCCCAAAACTTGAGAACATTCATCAAAAGTTACATTGTTCAGAAGATAAAAAACCACTTCATTCTTGAATCACAAATTCAACTTGATCTTATACTTTATCCTAAGCCATAATCCTATAAAAAAACTACCAATAAATACTATACCATTCTCTAATTTTATGAATAAATAATCTTATACAAATATCACAAAACTGGTATTACAGGATTCTTTGGATCACTAAGGAAAAAAATAAAAAAAAACAGATGCCTATTATAAATCTCCACTTCCTGGATATTTCTTATACTTGCTATTTTTGGCTGGGGGACAGTAGCATGCATTTTTCTGTGCATCCAAATATGACTTACAGCCAAGAGTTAAGGTTCCAGTAAATAATAATTTTGCTGCAGCTTTGCAACCTGAAATCATATTAGAATATTTTAGAAAATACAAAAGACATGAAGCGGAAGTTAGTTAACCTTTTAACCACCCAACTTCACATCAGTTGTCATGACCCCAGAGCCTGAACAAAAAAACGGAAAATGACCTGATAGAATACAGCTTACTTACCTAATTAAAAAAGCAGATTAAACAAGCTGTGGATACGACCCTGGCGAAATCGACACGAAAATATTTGTCAGAGTATGCGGTTAAAATGTTAAATGTGTGATGTAGCAGATCAAGAAAAACATTTGTAATCAACAGTTGGTTTCGTCAAAACTGGAAGGAAGATGTGTGGGCTCGTGAAAGATGGAAGGAGTGGAGGGAGACCAGAGACCTTTGCCCAGAAGTGAGATAGCATAGGCTGGTAAAAAAATGTGAATACCTTTTGTGATTGTGTCTCCTGCTACATTAACTGACTTATAACTGTCGCAGTAATTGTAGAGGCATCTTTTGAAGTCCAAGTCACAAGTTTCTTTCCCACTATTACATGTATCATAGCAAATGTCATGGGTGTCACAACATTTCGTCATTTCTTCAAGTGGCAAGTATTCTGAGGCAACCTCAAACCCGAGAGAACCACAACCATCTGATGATGGGATGTGATTTCTATTGCGGACTGGTCGAGATCCTGAAAATAAATAATTTTGTAAATGATTACATCTTGTTAAGCAATAAGATTAGCAATGTAATTTAATTCAATCAAAGCACAAAATACCTTCAGGGCAGTTGAATATGCATTCTTCTTCCACAGCCGCATCGAAAACTTCATGCAGTGATCTAAACCTTTCAGCCACTGTTATGGCATTTTTAAACATATCGCCAAAAACTGATTCTGCCGATAGAACTGCATCCTTTAAATTCCTTAGCATAGAAGAGCCCATGCCAGTGTATGCATAGGCCACGAAAGTTAATACGTAAATAGCAATCTTTCTGTAGGGAATCTCCATGTTGAACAATATTACCTTGATGGACTTTTGAAAAATGTTAACATTCTCTGCTAAATCTCAACTACTTTTTATCCAGTGCTTTAAGTACACGTAATTTTAAAAATTCGGCTTGGATTGTAGCCAAAACAAAAATGTCATAATAGTAGGGATAGGGATGTAAAAAAAGAATCGATTATAAAAAAAAAACGATTAAAAATCGTTTTTTTTTTTTTTTTTTAAATCAATTTTAATAATCGATTTACATATTACAAAAAATCGTTTATTAAAAAATTGATTTTTCATTCACTTTAGTTTTTTTTTTTCGATTTTTTTCACCTAGAACTGCCGCAACACAGCTTTTTAGTCAGGAGCGCGAAGCCGCAAAGTGCCGCGAAGCGAACCTCTAACTATTATAACCATAAAAATCATCAATGCAATCATGTCTCTAAGTTTTATTTATTTATCCTCACACTGGAACGCCATTCAGCAATTACACCAACGGAGCAAAAAAATTATTTCATGTCAATGATTTCATAAGTAGTAATATATGTCAATGCTTCATGTGTTGCTTTCCATCCATCCTGGTGAAGTTCGATTTTTTATCTTTTGATTCCGGAAATTTTGAATTTCGCGGGCTTCCACTACACTACATTCACCTTAAGAAATTTCTCTTCCTCGATAAGAGAAATGAAAAAAAAAATCTTTGTGTGATATATAAATTAATGTCTAACTTGTTGATTATTAGATTAATAAAACTGAGCTATGAATGCTGTGAAAGAGTGATTATCGATATTTCAAGTATTTAATTTAATCTATCAAAAAATAAGTATATATAAAATCGATTATTTTTTAATCGATTTTATTACTTGGCAAAATAATCGATTAATTAATAATCGATTTTTTATGTACACTGTACTGTCACATCCCTACATAATAGATGAATGCATATAAGAAAAATGAATGGTAAGGATGTCATTAGTACCTTGCATCCAATCATTTACTATACTCTATGCTTGCATCACAGCTGACTGATTCATTCAACTTTGGCGGATAGGTCAGTGAACGAAACGAGAATTATATGGTTGGATAATCGACTTATTCTGAAAAATTAAAGGAGCCTCTCCTCCGACTTTCTGTTACATTCGGCGGACTTTGACTTCAGTCGATTGGCTAATCCGTTCACCACGTAAGTTCCAATCGGCCCTTCTCAGGGTCAGGGCCAAACAATCCACTAACAAAACCAGCCTCGTGTGTAATCTCGATCAAAATCGAAGGGTTCTCTCGGGCAAGCTATTCCCAGATTCCCACCGGGACTGTAACTCACTTATCACCGAAATCAGTCACCCGAAGAACAGTAACCCAGTGTTTGCTGCTTCCGGCGCGCGGCGTAAGTATCAGCTCTATAAAATGCTCTAGTGAAAACAACATCGAAATTATCACAACTTCAGGTGACATCTTATTAAACTTGGTACACATATACAAGGGATGATTATCCTTACAAACAACACACGAATATTTGGAAGAGTTGCTACTCGTGGAACTCACAAAAACCTTCTTTTGCTCCTTGGAACCACCATGTGACTTACCATGATCATTTTGATTTTGTGTGGTTTCTAGAACATCTGCCCTGTTACGCATGAAATCAGTAAATTGATCTAATGTAGGCAATTCTGGTAGATTGTAATCCAGCTGACTTGGCCTCAAGAGGTGTAACCCCACAGCAGTCCTCGTGGAGGGAGGGATCTTCGTTCCTTAGGAGGGAACCAAGTAAATAGCCACAACTAAGTGTTCCAAATATAAAAGTAAAGGTTCTACAAATCAGATTAAAAGCTAATTTCTTAGACTTTTCTAAATTAAGTTAAGATTTAGATTGTTATAATTCTTTTAAGTTTTAATAAACTCAAAAATGATTATAACTTATATGTCCATAGATTTATTAACAATTTTATTTGCAAGTATAGTAAGGATAAAGCTAATAAAAGGTTAACAGGTTGTCTTAGCACTGATGAGATTAATAGTTCATTAAAAACATGGCAACTACAGCTTTGAGCCGTTTGGGGTAGAAAAGCTCGGGTCATGGGGCCCGAATGCGCGTCTCCTTTTTAAGGAAATTTCTCGCCGGCTGGTTCCGGATGACAGCGATGCGGACGAGTACTTCGACGCCTAAGTGTCCTTTGTTTTTGTATTTATTTACATAAAAAGTTAGTTTACCTATAGTCATTTAATTTAGTATCTAGTGTAAATAGTTGTGGTGTAAATACTTTTTACTATTGCTTATGTTTCCTATTAAATATTAAAAGAAAGTAGACAGTTACTGCTTGACGCATGTTAAAGTTAGGTGGCGAGGATATAAGAATAAACGGTAAAAGTATCAACGAATATAATATAATTAGGAGCAAAAAAAAATATAATAAATTTCTTTTAATAATAATAGTCCGTGTTGCTAGGCAACCACAGAGTATAAGAATACTCAAAAAGTATTCATTCCTCAACATCCACCCCTGTTGATGATAATGCCAGCCATCTTCTTTAGCATTTCCAGTCTGGGCCCATATAACGGTTTTGTTAACATGTCAGCTATCTGTCTGGTTGCTGGCACATGGCTGATTGCCATGCCTCCATCTTGTAAGCATTCTCTGACGAAGAAAGATCTTATCCTGATATGTTTTGTCTTCTGGTGAAACTCTGTAGGATTTTTGGCCAGCTTTATTGCACTTTCATTATCAACACCTAATGTCGCAGGGCAGTTAGTACCAGTAAGATCTTTTAATATCTTCTGTAACCATATAATCTCTTTGGCGGTTTCGCTGGCTGCTACAATTTCCGCCTCTGTCGAGGATATTGCAACGGTGCTCTGCCGTTTGCTATACCAGGAAACAGCACCTCCAGCGTAAATACAGAGAATGCCTGATGTAGATCGCGCAGTTTCCATATCACCACCGTGATCTGCATCGCTATAACATTCCAAACTATGAACATTATCTGTCCTGTAACATATACCTTCATCCATAGTTCCTTGTAGGTATCGCATAATTCTTTTTACGTTCAGGATGTTCTCTTTTGTTGGTTTCTCCAAATTTCGCGATGCAACGCTTACTGCATAGGCAATATCAGGCCTTGTGCTTGTCATTAAATAGGACAAGGCACCAACAGCTTCACGGTAAGGAAATGTCTTCGTAGTAGATTCCTTAACCTGAGTATTGCTTGCCTTTAAAATTGGTGTTGGCACTGGCTTGCATTTGTCCATGCCAAATCTCTCCAACAAGCGAGTGACATATGCTTTCTGATACAGTAAAATGGAACCATCAGAGTACCTTTTTATCTCTATTCCTAGAAAGTAGCTTGCGGGTTTTACTGTTAACTTAAAATGTGCCTTCAATTCATTCAGGAAACAGTTAGCCATTTTCTCACTGGTATATGCCAATAGACCGTCGTCAACGTACAGGGCCAGAATAATTTTCTCCTTTCCTTGTCTTCTCACAAACAAACAGGGGTCAGAATTACTCTGCTTGAATCCTGCCTTTACGATATAGTCTGTGATGCATCTGTTCCAGCAGAGTGGGGCTTGCTTTAGTCCATACAAGCTCTTCTTTAGTTTGAAAACATACCTTTCGTCAGCATAACCTTCAGGCGGTTTCATGTAAATCTCCTCGTCTAACGTGCCGTAAAGGAAAGCTGTAGACACATCGAATTGTGATAGCTTGAGTTTCTCCCTTGCAGCTACGCTCAAGACGGCTCTTATCGTGCTGCTCCTAGCAACTGGACTAAAAGTTTCATGGAAATCAATATCTTTTTTCTGCGAATATCCCTTTATCACTAGCCGAGCCTTGTATTTATCAATAGAACCATCCGGATTGGTCTTTATTTTGAAAATCCACTTGCATGGAATGGCTTTTCGACCTTTTGGTAGTTCGACTAGGTCCCATGTTTCGTTCTCTCTTAACGAGGTTATTTCGCTCTCGATAGCATTTTTCCACTTTTCTTTGTCTTTACATGATATTGCCTGCTTATAGGTTTGGGGCTCGTATAAATTGTTGGCTTCTATACTCCATTTGTAATAGCATTAGACAGAAGTTAAAAAAGGTTAGTTTTAATGCACACTGTACAGCAAAAGTACAATAAACTTGTTACAGTTACGATTGACGCGAAATTTATTAAAATCTATTTATATACCAGCTGTCACACCTAATTGTAATCATTTGAACAATTTATCTTATGAAATTAAGTGGCTTTCATTTAGATTATTATTTTATTTCCATTTAAAATTACAGTGTCAATGCTAAAAACCTAAAAGAAGCAGGGATGAACAATACTGGAACGTTTTTAATTTTAATCTATGTCTAACAAATCTTGTTAGCTAGTAGTTAACTCGGCTCCGACAGCAGAGTTTTTCTAATTTTATCGGTTTATTTCGTCTGTGAAATTGACAGTTCTTTGCTTTGATTGTCATAAATGTCATTCACTTGTGAATGCTGCGACTTGTTTTTTGTTAATGCCAAATTTTCGTGCTAAGTTGTTATTTATTACTGTTTTTCCTTTGTTATTGTTTTGTTATCAGTGTTGTTATTGGGTTGTTTGTATAAAACGTTACGTTTTGTTGAGCTATGGGTGATCCCGGTGCGGGCCCGAGTAGCTTACAACAACATAACATTTCTGAGTATGACCAAAGCCAACGGCGTAAAAATCGTGGCCCAAAAGTTGACCACGACGACATAATAATGTCTCCCAAGAAGAAGAGAATGAAGCAAATTGCACTTCGTGCAGTAGAAAAGCAAACTGTGATAAATATTTTTAAGCAATTTAAGGAGTCCTGGCCTGCAGATACTCCTCGTTATAAGACTGAGATGATAAATAAAACCGCAGAAGTTGCCGGTAAGGATGATTCATAAAATTATTACTATAAAAATATTTGAAAATAACATGCATTGTGATAAAACACATATTTTACTTATTATTTACAGGCGTATCTCGGGCTACTGTGTACAATATACTCAAAGAGTACAACATAAAAGGTCGCCTGCAATCTCCCCCTCGCCAACGGAAGCACGTGAAACGTGATGATTTTGATGACATCACATTCAGTGGAATACGGAAGAAAATTCATTCTTTCTTTTTTAATAATGAGTTGCCCACCTTGGATAAGATACTGGAAGCAGTAAACAGTGACGATTCCCTGCCAGATTTTAAGAGAAGCAGTCTTTATAAAATAATTAAAGAAGCTTTAAAGTTCACTTTTATCAAACGGACCAGAAAAAGTGCACTCATAGAAAAGCAGGAGATCGTCCTATGGAGGATAAAATATCTTCATGAAATAAAAAGGCTAAGGAATGAAGGAAGAAAAATATATTATTTAGATGAGACTTGGCTAAATGAAGGTACAGTGCTTCTAAATTACATAACGCTTTGTATGCATCAAGCTGTGTATGACCTCCTGTTGATTAATTGTACAGTTAATTATGAGGAAAGTGCAACATTATTTCATAAATTTGTTTTGTGAATATTGTATTTAATCGTTTATCATAACAGGTCACACGAAAAGCCTAATATGGCATGACACCACTGTTAAGTCTTCAAAAGAAGCACATCGGGAAGGTCTATCCACTGGTCTAAAGAACCCAACGGGAAAAGGAAGGCGGCTTATAATTGGGCATATTGGTATGTACTGGATTTACTTGCATTCATTTCTTTTTAATATATTTTGTTGACTGTCCTCACCATTGGCAAATGAACACCCCATTGTTATTGACTATTAGTTAAGTAATATTATATTTTATTATGAATGAACACATGCAAAGGGAACTATCAAAGTTATAAATTTTGTTGTTACTTTAATAAAGTATAAATGAGAACTACTTCCAGTAGTGAAATTATATAGGGGGTACGGAATAATTGACTTGTGTTCATTTTATTTCACAGGATCGACTGAAGGGTTTTTAACAGATGCTGCATTAATATTTGATGTAAAGAAAGGTGATGGAGACTACCACTCCGAAATGGACGCCTTCAATTTTGAAAAGTGGTTCAAGTTAATTTTGACTAAAATTGACTGGCGCTGTAATTGTTATGGACAATGCGCCATACCACTCAAGGAAACTGGAGAAACTGCCAACTACAACCACACGAAAGGCAGATATACAAGAATGGTTAAAAAGCAAAAATATTCCATTTGAAGAAAAAGATCTTAGGGCAACGTTATTAGAAAAAGTAAAAATACAAATCATTTATACCAAGTTTGTTGTAGATGAGATGGCTAGAAAGAAGGGTAAGTATTTCAGTATTGCGCCTCCAACCCTACCACTGCAAGCTCAACCCTATAGAATTAATATGGGCTCAAATAAAGGGGTATGTGGCCCAACATAATAAAACGTTCAAACTGAATGAGGTGAAACAATTACTCCCACAAGCTCTGTATAGTATTACGCCAGAACGATGGCATTCTTGCGTTGCTCATGCAATTAAAGAAGAGGAAAAGTTATGCCAACTTGATGGCATAATGGATGACGTGGTAGAAAGATTTATTATTAACGTCGGTGAAACTTCTTCATCTTCATCATCTGATGATAGTGACTAAATTCTATGAAGAAGACGAAGTTTCGCTAAGTTTATAGTGTGTTGTAAGTTGTTATTATCATTAAAATATTGTTAAAAAATTATTTTTATTTCTTAAAATCTAACTAAATTTAATTCATCATGACATGATTGGCTGTCTCATTCAGTCGTTTTTGTGTTAGTTTATAATGTGTGATGTGATGAAGATATTATAAATAAAGCATAAATAAAAAATAAAAACTTTTATTTCGTTTATCTAAGTATTCTAAGTGATGAGTACCGTTTTAGATCTGTTTATCAAAGTTATCCTCAAACAATTTTATTTTAATTGTTTTATCTTAACTTTGAAATAAAATGTTTTGCACTCCTGCTTCTACGAGCCTCTTTTTTCTAATGCTATTACAAATGGAGTATAGAGCCATAATATGATCATTAAACCTTACAGGAGGCTTTAGGTTTGCTCTATCTCTGAGAACCATGCGGTTTTCATCAGAATTGTGGCTTTCGTTTTCTTAAGCTAGGTTTTCGTTTTCTTCTTCAGAAGGCAAGGACTCGAAATCTGATTCATTTATATCATCTACCATTTCTTCATTGGTTTCGATATGTGCCCTCGATGAAGAAGGTCTTGAAATGATTTCGATTTCATCCTCCGAAGCACCTCGTTCTCCAACCTCTCTATTAACATTCATTTCATGTTCACTCTCGAGACTTGGAAAATTACGATTGAAGTTCCTCTGAAGAACAGGAGTCGGCTCTTTTGGTTTAGGTACACCCTCTTTTGATTTTCCCAGTAAAGGTACCTCTTCAAAAGTGACATCTCTGGACCTAATTAATTCCAATGCTTCTTTGTCCAAGATTCTATAGCCTTCGTCTCCTTCATAACCAATAAGTATCCCTTTTTGTGCCTTTTTGTGCAGCTTCTTGCGTTTAGCTTTAGGAACATGGGCATAGCAGGTGCAACCAAGTATTCTAAGATGTTTTATCGCTGGCTTCTGTCCGTACCATAACTCATGTGGAGACTTGCTTGGCACGTTCGTTGGCCCTGTGCGATTCAACACGTAGACTGTCGCATTTACTATCTCTGCCCACAAATCATCAGGAATTTTATCATGTGCATACATGATGGCGCGTGCGGCTTCTACGACCGTCCGATTTTCACGCTCTACGCAACCTGCTTGCTCTGGGGTGTGAGGCATTGTGAATCTTTGCTTAATTCCGTTTTCAGTTAGGATATTTTTGAATTCCGCGCTAACAAATTCTCCTCCATTGTCACTTAACATTGCTTTAATGACGTGTCCTGCTGCTTTAGCTTCATTTAAGAAGATCTTAAGCTTTGAAGCTGCTTCAGATTTTTGTCGAAGAAAGTAGATGTGACGATACCGTGTGAAGTCGTCCTTGAACAGAATGTAATATCGAAACTTCGAAATCGAACATGGAAATGGTCCGCATAAATCTGTATGGATTAGTTCTCCAGTTTTAGTGGCTCTAACCCTTGTTCCAAACGAATGCCTGTGCGCCTTTCCATAGACACAGCCTTCACAAATGTCGGATTGGTTGTTCTCCATTTTTAATCCTAGCTCTTTTTCGATGACCTGACGAACATGTCTTTTGTTCTGATGTACCAGCCTTTCATGGTATACTTGTAAAGGGTTTGTCAGTAATTGATTGACTTCCTGATTTTTGGGCGCGACACATTTCAACTCCAGCTTGAATAGTCCCCCTTTAATCGTTCTAGTTCCAATTACTTTTGCTTCTCCATTTACTTTAACTATACATTGCTTAGGTTTAGACTCGAACGTACTTGTGATCAAGTTATCATGCACAGATAGCATTGAGAATAAGTTTCTTTTAATCTTTGGGACATACCAAACGTCTTTCAAAAGTATTTGCTCAACTTTTACTAGTTACTTTTACTACTTAGCCTATACCAATTGCTTCAATGGCTTCTCCATTCGCCGCAGTCACCGTATGTGTTCCTTTGAAGTGCTCGAAGCTCTCGAAGAAATCACCACTGTTAGTAACATGGCTGGTCGCTCCGTTATCAACGTACCAGTTAGCTAACACAGTCATATTTAAGTTCACATTTGGGTTTTGTCTAGCGTTTGACGGCTTTGGCGGTCTACCATCTTTTATCCATTTTTGGCATTTCCGCACTACATGGCCAGCTTCTCCACAATAATTACATTTGAAAACTGTATTCTTCGTCTTCTTCCGTGTCTTCACGGCTAATACTTCCTCGGTATTCTCCGTTTCTTCTTTACTAGTCAATGCTTTTTCATAAGCGCTCAGTTGCGAAGTCAGATTCTCCACTGTCCGATCCTTTTTTGTTATTAAAAGCCAACTTGACTTAAAAGCAAAATAATCTTTAGGCAAAGTTCCAAGTATCTTACAAATCAGTAATATCTCAGGCAGATTTGCTTCGATATGGCTATTCAGCTCGTGCCAAATATTCTTCAACGCAGATATGTGCTTCCTTATGTCATGTTCAGGATCTTTTTTATAATCAAAAAATTTCAGACAGAGGTCATAACTTTTGTCTTCGCTACTTCCACTGTATAGGCGTTCTCACAGAGTACTTTTTAATAGAGTGAGATAGAGACCAATCTTGTTCCGTGGAACGGGTCATTTGCGTTTCTGAAGAAACTAGCGCTACCCAGCTTTCAGAGTTAGAACTACACCACTGTTGTACTTTTTCTTTTTTTTTACTTTTGTTTTTTTTTTTTCGGTAGTATTCAAGTGTTCATTTCAGGGATTGATAAATGAAATACAATTTTATTTGGCTAATCATGTTTTTATTTAAACAAAATACAAGTGTGCGCTTCTAAATAAATAAGCCAACACATCATTCACCTAACATTTATAGAGGTGCAAGTTTTAAGGACAAGGACGAACACATTAAAATAAATCACAATAAGTACAGTACTTACACGAATATCATAGAAAGGAAAACAAAATTAAAAGCAAAAGCTAAAGCAAAACAGTTTGGGTACAAAATCTTTACATAGTATGAAACAGTCTCATCCACTGTCTGTAAGCTTAGATCTTTCAAACTACGCAACGGATTTTAATGTAAGAATAAACTTTATTCTGTCTTTCTTGTAATATCTATCTAATATATATAGGTATATTAACTAACTTATTATATAAGTTAGTTAATATACTAACTTATTATATAAGAGGGGCCCGTGGCTAAATAAGAACAGCAGCACAGGTCGATCGGTCAGGTTAAGCTACGCTTGCCGCGGTTGGTCTGTGGATGGGTGACCATCTTTACATACCGAGACCCCTCCGTGCCTCGGAAAGCACGTTAAGCCGTTGGTCCCGGCTGTCATTCGTGGATCTTTGACAGTCGTTACGGGTAGTCAGAAGCCCGAAAGTCTGACAACCAGTCTTACCAAGGGGTATCGTATTACCCAGTAACTGGGTTGTGGAGGTCAGATAGGCAGTCGCTCCATGTAAAATACTGGTATTCAGCTGCATCCGGTTAGACTGGAAGCCGACCCCAACGTAGTTGGGAAAAGGCTAGGCAGATGATGATGATGAACTAACTTATTATATAAATAAATACAAAAACGAAGGACACCTAGGCGTTGAAGTACTCGTCCGCATCGCTGTCGTCCGCAAACGTTCCCAGAAGACTGGCAGCATTGCCACGTTGAATGGCAATGCTAATTCTTTGACCAAAGAACGACCCAGCCCTCTGGTCACGTGAAGAGTCGACTAACCGGTTAGAAATTTCCTTAAAAAGGAGACGCGGACTCGGGCCCCATGACCCGAGCGTTTCGACCCCAAACGGCTCAAAGCTGTAGTTGCCTATAAGGTTACAGTATTTGCGCCGCTTGAGGGTTTCAGCAGCCGCAGCAGCGGCACCAGCACAGCCCGCCGTGCTAGGAACATGAGATGGCGCAAGGGTATCGACACACGTTGCGTCCCACACCAGAGGCCTACCCACCTTCCAAGGCAACAACGTCACGCCGTCTGGTCTCTTCCCATCGTCACGTACACACGGCTACACATCAAGCTATACATAACCAGTATAAGCTGACTTCTGATTGTACGAAAAACCCATACAATGCGAGGTCAATTAAAACTGGAAATGTATAGCTTGATGTGTAGCCGTGTGTACCAAGCCGTTTGGTTCTAACACCGCTGGTACGCCGGCGGTGACAAGGGCTCGACGAATAATATCGTTGATGCTGGCGTGCCGTGCTATGCGGAATGCGCTCCTGCAGCAAGACAGGCCATGGTGTCCGAGACTGTCGACAGCTTCACCACAGTGACATCGATGCGGAGCAACACAAGGTGCGCCCAAGCGGAGATACAATGTTCCTGGTTAATTTATCGGTACTGTGGACCGAGGAGAGGAAGGCCGGTAAACTAATACTTGAAATTTTGCGGACGCCGAGACCACCCAAGCGAATGGGTAGTGTGGCTTGCTGCCACGCACGGTCGTCCAGGGCCACATTTAGGATGGAAGTTAATGTGTTTCTAATAATTTGGTCTACTTTTTCTAAAAGTTATGGATGCTTCCATAGATGAGAGGAGCGAAGGCTACATGTAAATTTTGGTCCAAAACAACAGTACCGAATGAGTGTGAAGGCAGAATGAATATTAATTTTGAAAAGTCTTTCCGAGATATCATTAAAATTTTGTATCTGCTCCTCAAAGAACGTTGGAAAGGATTCGTCAAAAATTCGTCAAAACTGTAAATTTTGGGTATTTCTTTTTTAATTTCTGTCAACAAGGTGAAATGTAGTTTTCAGCAATAGATAAGAGTGATTCAAGAGTGATTGTCGTAACAAAAACGTTTTTCTGCGCTTACATTGCAAACGCCGGCTAAACCTTACGAGATAGATCAAATTAATGTTCTACGTAGGTTCTACTGAATCATATATCTTAAAAAATATCGATAAAAAAAGTCCGCGATGGTATATGTTTATCTCCTACATATAACCCACAGTAAAAATTTTCATCTTTCACATATTACATAAAAATTATTAATTATTTTACCAAGCTATTTTAAACAATACAGTATCATTCCTTTTCCAATTAAATTTAGATACATTAGATACGTTGTGCATTTCATGTAGGTTAAAATTGCCCTTTACAGCATATCATTAAAATGAATATCTTATAAGATATCAGAGCGTACAATTATTAATAAAATCAATATTTTTTTTTACCTAATGTATGTACGAAGCTCAAACTAAAATTCGTGAAAGTAGCAATTAATAAGCAATTATTGATACATCAAACTTTTAGAAATTCTGCGTCCTTCATGCTGAACACGGAGGCCACCAGCCATCCTGACGTCAGAATGGCTGGTCAACAAAATATTCATATTTCTCTGAATGTATCATATGTAGCAATTATTGAAGAAATGTAGCAAATATGAGCAATTGGGTAGCAATTCTTGAATATACTTTCAGAGCCGCTTGCCATAGGCAACCAGCCATTCTGACGCTAACAACACATTGACTGAATTCATAGAGCTTAAGGTTAATAATAGAACGTAAAATATACTTGATATTTTTATAACCCTTTTGATGTATTTTTCTAACTAGTTTTTAAAAGCATAAAGCATCGTCATTTTCACAATTTTTTCCTTGGGTATAGACATTGTTTAAGTTGTTGATTAGCAAAGTGGCAAAAGCAGACTCAAATTGGTCGCATGTCGGGTTAACGTTGCGGCACCACTGGCTTCTATCCGTCTTCTTCTAAAATATAAATTACCTGCTAGGTACCTACATTGGAAGCCACAGTGCTGCTAAATACTTGCGATGCAAAATTTACTTTCATTTTGTTTAGTTTATCAGGGTTTAAGTGGTATTCTGTTAGCTTTGCCTCAGTCAGTTTTGAATCAGTCTTATGCCTTTATAGGCAGGGTTTTCTTTAAGAAGCTGCAATAAATGAGACCATTTGGCAGTTTTGGTCACGCCATCATTAAAAAAAAATTGTATAACTTTGGCGTATGTCTGATTTGCGAGCAATATAAATATTTTTCTTAAAAATCTATATGCCTTTGGACTCTGTTTAAAAACCGATAATGCTACAATTTTTTCTTGCAGCGTGAATCGTCGTCCTTTATAAAATTTTTTTTCTTCTCTCCACTGTATCCGCATTAATAGTTTTACAGTGCTTGCTAGTGCTTGGTGGTGCTTGCGTGCTTGTTGATTCTGCAGTACATCTAGTACTGCAGGATTGGCAACAATTTTTTTGCTGCCTTATTTCAGCTGTCTGCTTATTAACTTAATTTTTTAATGTACATATTCTTCTTTTGGCAGCCATTATTTTCAGCTGTAGATCTCTTTCTGCCCTGGAGAGCTGTCCTGTCCTGGCAGATATTTTCCTGCCTGTAAAGTAGAAAATGATTTTGTATGAGTGCAAAAGTAAATCTGTTTTAAATAATTTCTAATCAGTAGGATTATTACATTCATTCAACTATTAAATTGCAAACCTGACAAGTGCAAGTCTAAGACGCCATTATTACGATATCAGCATCTCAAGATCATTGCTAATTCATAAACACTTCATGTGTTTATGAATTACATTAACAGTATCTCAGTTACCAAGCTCAGCTAGTCGACGCTGTACGTCACATTGCCGAAGTTTAGAATTATCATTCATCACATTTCGTTCTTGCTAGGTATGTCGTAAGATTACTATATATACTGAAATTCACAACCAACTTCAGATGAACTCGGTGAAAGATGAAATCTTGGCCACAACTAAAACATACTTGGAAAGGCTAGAGGCATTTTTTTTTTTCATTTCGTAAACCCAAACTGTAGTTTGAGTATGTCAATTATTATGTTTATTAATACGATCATGACCTCAAGATCGATAAGTGCGAGCTCCTGGGCTGAGTAACGTTTATTAATACAGGCCTAAGGGTTCCATTCCATCAAGACTATTACACTTTACCTTCATTTTATTTGGTACTAGCTTCCGCCCGCGAGGTATATCGATAATAACTATCCTATGTCCTTCCCCGGGATACAATCTCTACTAAATTTTATCTAAATCCATTCATTGGTTTAGGCGTGAAAAGTTAACATACAGACAGACAGAGTTACTTTCGAATTTATAATATTAGTGTGGATAGATAGAGACCATAATTATGGACACATATTCTGATGTGGAACCCTAGAAGTCAAATAAAAAAAAACATAATATACCTGAAGAAGTTGATGGAATTGGCTGATGTACAAGTTCTTGCAATGATTTTCTTCCAACACATGGCAAGTTTGGTTGTGAATATTGTGATTGTAATGTTAGACCTGAAACAATTATAAAGGAATAACTGCATTAATAATTTTACTAAGGCGCTTTATAGTTTTTTTTTTATCAGTTAAAGGAATATTGTCAACTTTATTGTTTTATTATACAAAGTAGCATTATGAAGGTAATGAACAAACCTGTTAAATATAATGTTGGAACTGCAATATTGTTTATTCTGTTAATGCGACATAAATATTTATCCTGAAAGTGTTTGAAGTGGGCATTTTCAAGTCACAAAATATCACTTCCCGTGCCAATAGATTAAAGCCAAGTATTGAATCTAAATCGGTCTTTTTCAGGGTTCGGAAATCCATGGAGAACTGCATGCATGTCTGAAAAAAATTGCAGACAATTATTAATTTTTATTTCTATTTAATTTGTGATTCGTTTTTGTCAAACATTAGTAAACCCATAATATTGTTGTTTCGAAATAAATTTAACTTTATTTATATTGAAAAGTAACAAAAATTTAAGAAAACCATACAACTGGTAAAACGTAATTTTGAATTGCATTCAAGTACAAGGCCAAGTTCCAAGATTCAGCTATGACAATGTGACATACCTCCACTGTCCTTGCACCCAGGAACACAGTTACACAGCAGTGTTTATCCGATGACCTGATGCACTAAAAGACTATCTCAAACTTAACACTACACTGGAGTTTTCCGTATATACAAAGTACTCTTTGACTGGAGTCCTATCTTGGTTTTGACATAACCACTCACAAAATTACTTTTTGGTCACAAATATGGATTAGTCGTAGGAACTTTCGCTCAACTCAACGACAAACGCGCAACGTTACACAGAAAGATCACAAAAATATCGTTAAATATTAAAGAGAGAGCGTGAGACATTATCTTATCAGACATTTGTATTGGGGATACCAATTTATTGATAGTAAAACCTCCAAAGTAATTCTACCAGCATCCCAATGAATGTTTGCAAAATATTTGTGTAAATTATTTCAATAGGTGATAATTATTGATCGAAAAATAATTAAATGTCAAACTGTGCGATAAATGTAATTAAAACTCTTGACAATGATCCATAATTTAAAATATTTTTTGGATACACTAAAACAGAAGTCAGTTAAAAATATACTATTTTAGTAGTAAATAGGTTACCGACGTATCAAAGTTGCGATTATGTTTAGAGCCATCTATTCGAATTAATAGTGAACATTGCTTCAAAGTTCCATCTCTTAGCCACAGTACGCGTAAAGTTCAATTATAATCCGACAAAATTAAAAAACACATTCAAACTTATTTTGTTCAGAGACAACATATACTTCATGATTTTGTATCATTGTACCCACTGCTGTCCCGAGTTTTTTGTACTAAGATTGAGCACCCTGGGCGTTCTAGTTCGTCCCATACCTCTTTTGCGCTTTTGTAACGCATGACTTGCTCCAGTAACTCGTCTGTCATATTCGTTGTCATCAGAGTCAATACTATACAATCAATCTTTACAAATTGTTGTAAATCGTTCTCATATTTTACTTTAGCAGCAGCATCAGCAGTATTTGCTAGTTCTCCGGGCTTGATTATTTTTCGTTCCAAAATTTGTTCAGCTCCGGGAATTGCTCTGCATACCGTTTCGATCCTATATCTCCAGTGCTTGTAGTTGTTTCCGTTTAGGTGCACTATTTGTACTTTTGAGGCTTCAGCTATAGCCTTATCCATTTTCGATAGATTTGTCTAGGTACACTTTCTGCTAGAATAATTTTATTTTTCTTAATTATTCTTTCCTACTAGGAAAAACTTTTGCAGCTTTTCTCGCGAACTTTAAACCCAACCACGCTCTGCTACCATGTTAAAGTTAGGTGGCGAGGATATAAGAATAAACGGTAAAAGTATCAACGAATATAATATAATTAGGAGCAAAAAAAATATAATAAATTTCTTTTAATAATAATAGTCCGTGTTGCTAGGCAACCACAGAGTATAAGAATACTCAAAAAGTATTCATTCCTCAACAACGCAGCTGTCTTACTATCTGCAATTTTTTATACAATAAAACCATATATATATCTAATGGTTTTTCTATTTCTCTCGTATCAATAGTTTAAAAGTACAGACGCCAGCACATCAACCTACCCGAAACTGTCTTTCCCAATCAACTTTGAACCTTACACTTTAACGATAAAGTTGAAAATCTATCAAAGAAATTTTACAGATTGTAGTAGGTTGATGTGCTGGCGTCTGTACCTATTTGAAAATATATTTCGGTTACATAGACTTATAAAATAGATGGACCCCGCGCCACGCATATCGAAAGTGAAGCACAATATGTATGCCGGCCGGACCGTTTGTATGTACAAACACGCCTCACGCTCACATTTACATCATAGTATGCCGACCCGTCGCCATTACGTGACAAGACAGCGTCAATCGTCAATCACGCACACATAGAACGGTACGGTGCTTCACTTTCTAGTTTCGATATGCGTGGCGCGGAGTCCATCTTTTTTGGCGTCAGCCTACCAAAAAGTACTCTGTGGTCAGCCACTGACCCAATGAGCACTGACCTCAGAGGTCAGTCATCACATCAGTGGCGTCAGCGAATGGTCTATGGAAATTAACTTCTTTTTAGACTAACAATGTTTG
Organism: Gortyna flavago; assembly: GCA_963669345.1. Classification (NCBI taxonomy): domain Eukaryota; kingdom Metazoa; phylum Arthropoda; class Insecta; order Lepidoptera; family Noctuidae; genus Gortyna; species Gortyna flavago. The sequence continues at coordinate 8,747,220 of OY770144.1, forward strand.
CCATTGACACGCTAAGAAGAAAATCGACTAATTCAGAATTATATATTTTAGTATGGCAACATATCAACATTTTATGAACGTCCGGTAGCCATATTGTTTTAAGAAGTTATCCTTTTCCGTTTTGTTGTCGTGAAAATGACGGGCTTTAGCAATAAGGTGAGAAGAAAAAATATGAAAATCAAGTAAAATGCCTTCAAGTGGACATAATAATTAACTTAAAACTATAATGTGCCTCTTATTCTTTAATTTGATTCGTTTTTGCCTTGTGATAAGTGTTATTATCATGCACTGTCCATACATCACACGTGCTTTCTTGTGTTTAGCATTTGTTACAGGACAGTATTACATGAAACTGTTCCTATATTCGCTGCTACAAGGAATTCCGAGATTCCAGTTACAAATAATGTGTTTTAGAATAGTTAGAATTGAAAATAGTGCAAATAATTTTGAGGTTATACGGTACGTCAGCGGCGGTTTTTAACCAGTGTGAATGCTTGTGTTCTAGGCCATAGTAATCGATGGCCGTGGCCATCTTCTCGGCCGCCTGGCCGCAGTCATTGCTAAGGTCCTGCTGGAAGGTAACAAAGTAGTGGTCGTGCGATCAGAGCAGATCAACATCTCTGGTAACTTCTTCAGGTAAAAACATTTCTTAGCTTAACTACTTTGCGTTGGTTTCATGAACATATCTTTATGAATAGCTTATGTTTCTGATAATCAATCCTAAGAATGTAACATTGTTTCATGTTGTTACTAAAACAGCACACTGTGGTGATTGTATAAAAAGATGCACACCAAGTATCACATTAATAATTTGTGATTAGACCACGTTTATAACAGTTCTACAGATTTCTATACAACTCTAAATGATGTTTTGCTTGGGTAATTTGCGACTGAATATTGAAAAATAGATGTTGTTACTCATAAGTTATCTGATACTATGTCCCATATTTTCATCTTAAATTATGTTTTTGAATACCGTGGCTCAAGATTTTGATGTATTTCAGGAACAAATTGAAGTTCATGTCATTCCTTCGTAAGAGGTGCAATGTGAACCCCGCTCGTGGACCTTTCCACTTCAGAGCCCCTTCCAAGATCCTGTGGAAGACTGTCAGAGGTATGTATTCCCGGTTACAGACTAGACACAATATATGTGTTAGAGTCAACAATTAAGTTGTCTGTACAACTTAACAGTCTAGGACTTGAATGAAATGAACAAAAAGAACTAATGCACACAGGTGCATTATAAGATGTTGAGTTATTGCATGAAGGCACATTTACATGCAATATTGACATCATCATCTTTACAAGGGGTAAATTGTTACAGCCAGACTTAAACAAAATTCATGTTACAGCCTGATTCAAACTTTATAGTAGCCCGAAACATGAAGCGAGTCCTGTTAAAAAATTAATGTGTCGGCTAAGGCGAGGGGTGAAGTACTGCACAGCGAGTAGCGCACTTCAGAGCCGCCATAAAATTTTAATTGGGCTGTACTGAGTATAAAAAAGTTGTTAAATATATGGCACAGGCTGTGTTTTGTGTAAATTTATTTTTCACCTTTCAATGTTTGCCTCTTTGTCAGACTTAAAACATTTCTAATGATTATTATCTATTTTACCTACATTATTTGATGTTGTATGATATGAATTATTCTATGAAGCCCTTCAAATACAAATATTAACCATTTATATGTAACACACTGATTTTCACAAGAGACATTGTGTTTCAGGCATGATCCCACATAAGACTGAGCGCGGAAAGAGCGCGCTGAGGAGGCTCCGTGCGTACGACGGTTGCCCACCACCTTATGACAACCGCCGTCGCGTGGTTGTGCCCGCCGCTCTCCGCGTCTTCTGCTTGAAGCCTGGACGTAAGGTATGTTGACTGTACAATCATCTTGTAATTTATTTTTAACAGACTTCTTATTGTCTTAACAACATGGCGCAAAGTACATGCTGAAGTTGAAAACAATCCTGTCTTGTGACAGTAAAATAGAGTAGGTAATTCAACAAGATTTTCTATGATGTTTCATTTGGGTAATTTGCGACTGAACAACCGTGTTGCAATTTTATTAATGTCTGAGACCATTTCACTAGTCTAACCCCTACATCAAACAAAACTAGGAGGTTTTAACAAATTGTTTATTATTCCAGTACTGTCACGTCGGCCGCCTGTCCCACGAAGTCGGCTGGAAGTACCGCGACGTCGTCCGTAAGCTAGAGAACAAGAGGAAGGTCAAGTCTATCAAGCTGATGGCCTATGAGAAGAAGTTAAAGGTTTGTTTCCAAAATCACTGCTGCATTTATATTCAATTTTTCTTTTTTTTTTTTGCATGAAAAATCCAGCTCTTTGTTAGACCTATCACATTTTGACGGTTTTGTAATGATGATTACATTCTTACCTACATTATTTGAGTACAAATGAAAATAACACTTTACTGATTCAGATTTTAATTATGATGTTACATCAAAAAGTAAATTTGGTAGATATCTGACTTGTATAATATCTTTGCAGAGGATCACCAAGGAATCCGGCGAGAAGGTTGCGAAGACGACGGCGCCGTTCACCGCAGTCATCCAATCCTATGGATACAATTAGGATTAAGAGAATATAAATATAAAAACCTTTGGTTGCCCAAAACTGTATTTTTATTTAACATTATAAAACCACTGTTCCTGTACCAGTGTCCCTAACACGAAGCATGAAAAACCAGCCCGTGTCGGACCACGCTTAAGGTGAATGGCATAGAGCCGGGACTCCCGGCCCTATACCATACACTTAAGTTTTTTGACGCCTAATATACGCAAAATTTTCATGCTCTTTTTTAACAGACTTCCGAAAAGGAGGAGAGCTTATATGTTCGACTGTTTTTTTTTGTATGTTCACCGATTTCTCCGTCAATTGTGGACCAAATTTTTTTTTTTTAAAGGTTATGCTCCCGACGTGGTCCCGTTGTCAGCAAGTTGGAATCTGATGAGAGGATCCCATGGAAATCGAGAGAAATCCTCAAATTTTATAGGCAAACATATAGTGATTTGGATATTTTTTTGAGTAACTTGAGCGTTTTCTCTCTGAAATAATCATTTATAAATAATAATAAATTTATTGAACCAATGTTACAAGTATTACCTTATATTAGGCGAGACGACAGTATCAAATAAACAAGGATTTAATGATTTTAGGGGAAAATACATGTTAAAAGGATTTAAAACACTGATTTAGTTTTATTAAAAAAATGAGATTAATCATAAACGTCATAATGGCGGGACCAACTCTTGTAATTGAAAGATTCTACCACGTATATTTAGTACCCATTTGGTACTATTTTGTACTTGTCCAGAAATTTTTGTACCTCACAAGCATTATCGGAATTTCACGATAATACTGGTCCCGCCATTATGATGCGTCATAATGACGAGACCATGCCTATACTCCAAAACTACAACGAATTACATCATTCTGATCAAACCAGTATTTAGTACCTCCAAAAATCAATAGTGGGTGACGGAGATCTTAGTAGTTTCTTTACAAAATAAATTTTTAGTTTTTGACATCTTCTACGCCTGAATAATTTAACTAGCAAAAATGCTTCAAGTAAAAAGTTGCAGCTACATTTAGTGCAGGCGCTTTATTATTAATCATATTATTTATTTATATTATTATTTATGATTATGTTATTAAATAATATCGGTTACACCAAGCAGAAAAATTATTATATATGTTCTTTGATATATTTTATAAAGGTATTACTTTAAACAATCTGTACAGTCTGTCAAAAAAGTCGTGAAAAGAATGTTTTGGGAACTATTGCTGTTCCTAATACTGGCAACACTGAATTATTGTCGAACTGAGTACCTCAACTGTCAAATCGTAGCTTTGTGATTGATATTTTATCATATTTTTGTGCTATTTCGAGTGTTTTTAATTGTGTGACCGTCTTAAGACAAAAAATGAATCGGAATGTTTATAAGAGCGAGCGGTGCGAGACAAATTATATTTAAAGTTTTTCATGAGTGTTTGGCCGTATTTCAAGCTGGCACGAGCAAAGAAGATGTTTACGGTCGAACAACAAAATTAACCGGTACGTAAATATATGTTAATGTTAAACAAAGTAAAGGAAATATATTATCTTGACAATCTTCCGTTTTTAAGCATAATTTCTCTTATTTTTACCATTGTTTAAATTTCGTTAGGGTTATAAATTTACCTACGATTTATCATACTACCACTCAACGGTTTTGATCCTTTTGTTTTATTTATTTAGATATGATTAAGATATTTGTTATTTAAAATGTCTTTATTGATTTCAGGTGTTTCCGAAAGCATAATTCGGCGCATAGTGGACAAAGGCATAAAGAATGCAGGAAAATTTGTTACGCCTGGAAAACACAGGAAATGGCGACTTACAAAACACATCGATGATTTCGATCTATGTGCCATTCGTCAGAAAGTTCAGTTTTTCTATACAGTGCAGAAAGAAGTTCCAACATTAAGAAAACTGTAGGCAGTGGTGAAGAAAGGTTTAAATTTTGATGACAGCCATGAACTCCTTCGAAAAATTTTAATTTCTATGGGCTTAATATATAAGAAATGCCAATCAAATAGAACCTAAATAGAAGCAGCTCTCATACAAAAACCAGCAAACGTAAATATTATTTAAGGCCCTTCCTTGAAAACAGAAGACTGCTTGAAGAGCTCCAAAAAACATTATTTATTTAGATGAGAGCTACATACACGACTCCTATAAAATAACTAAATGTTGGCAGTCTACTAATATTGCTGGTGTCCAACAAAATGTGTCTAAAGGGAAAAGGTATCCACCTTTTCCCTTTAGACACATTTTGATAATTGGATAATTGTACACGCTGGAAGTAAGAAAGGTTTTGTGCCTAATGCACTTTTAATATTCTATGATTATATGAACTCGGATTAATAAAGAAATATTTAATAAACTCTTAAGATTTCTTTTGCAATTGTTCTTTTATCGATATTCATTTATTTATTTATTAATCACAAAATTCCACCAGCGTCATGTTGAGACGACAGCGCAAAGAGGCGCATCATCAAACTTTGCACTTTGTGGTAGATAAATGTTAGTAAATGAAAGGACGAAAACAAGGGTTGGGCAAAACAAATATTCGTAATTACACACACGCATCTATTATTTTCTAATTTACATATTTATATAAAATCCGATGATAAACGTCACAAACAAACTACAGAATACATAAATATTAGGCACCAGTTAAAATGTCATTTGAATAGTTTACTTAATAGTCATTTGAATGGAAATTAGGTGGAAGAGGAATGTTGTTCACCACTAACAATGAAAGTCTTTACACTATGAGTGTCAGATAGTTAGATAACGAGTGTCAGATAGAAATCTGCCAGGTTATCTACTTCACAGTAAAAAGATCATAATAATAAATCTGTAATTACTATTTTATAAAAAGAAAAGTATCAAAACCTTTCGGTCGAAATTTATAGGGATACCATACAATTGATGGTGGCGCCCTCCTTTTTTTTCATGACTTTCTTGACAGACTGTACCTTCCAATAAATTATGTCAAAGAACGTATATAATAATTTTCCTGCTTGGCCTAACCGATATTATTTAATAACATTATGATAAATAATAATATAAATAATATGATTAATAATAAAGCGCCTGCACTAAATGCAGCTGCAACTTTTTACTTGAAGCATTTTTGCTAGTTAAATTATTCAGGCGTAGAAGATGTCAAAAACTAAAAATTGATTTTGTAAAGAAACTACTAAGATCTCCGTCACCCACTATTGATTTTTGGAGGTACTAAATCAGGTACTAAATACTGGTTTGATCAGAATGATGTAATTCGTTGTAGTTTCGGAGTATAGGCATGGTCTCGTCATTATGACGCATCAGAATGGCGGGACCAGTATTATCGGGAAATTCCGTTCATGCCGTGTGAGGTACAAAAATTTCTGGACAGGTACAAAATAGTACTAAATGAGTACTAAATATACGTGGTAGAATCTTTCAATTACAAGAGTTGGTCCCGCCATTATGACGTTTATAATTAATCGGATTTTCATTAAAATAAAAGATTAAAATACTGCAATCGGCCATTTTGACTGAAACAACGATCACAGCGCATGACGTCACGCCTATGTAAATATTGTAAACTTCAGTGTTCTTTCCTCTGACTGCGCGTAGGAGACACATTTGACACGTTTACCTAGACGTGACGTCAAACCCGACGCCATGACACTGCGAGCTGTTTTCGCGCACTATTGAAACAATATTTGAAAAATGGCTTTATACTTCGTTAAACTTTAGTTAATAACCCAAATAAAGGTTTTTTCGTAAGTAGTAAATATGTACCTAAATTACGGAAGAGGATTTCAAAATCTTTCGTCATGCCTATTAATGTCGGTCTGTAGCTGTTAGCGATCATCATTTGGGTCTTTACGGCGGTCCCTAAACTAGGCTATTTGGTAAAGTGGAGCTGATGATGAAGACCACAGACGGCCATCGGAACTACTCAATGATAAATATTTCACGGGTTGCGATTCGATTAATTTAAAGTGGTTGCTAAGCAATTTATGCTCGTCACAATGCGTATGGTGAGTGGATGTTGTTGAGTTCCTGGTTCTTACCAGGAGAACTCAACAATTAACGTCCCAGCATCGGGAAAAGCAATATTTTGTAAAAGGTGATGAGCAGTTGACGTTAGGCTATTGTAACTTAGATAAATTACAAACTCTCTCACTAAAAAGTGAAAAAAAAAACAAAAACTTTTTTTAAAAAAAAAAAAGGCAACCGTCTTCAAAAAAAAAACTACAAAGTGATAAATAACTTTAATTTCGGAAGTCGGTGTCAATAAACGAAAATGCAGAACCAACGACACCGACTTCCGATATTTAAATTATTTATCACTTTGTAGTCTTTTTTTGGAAGTCGGTTGTTTTTTTTTGTTCACCAAAGGGGTTCGCGGAAACAACAGAACGCCAACTACTACAATTACGATCCTTACATACTTCATTCCATAGATATTTAAATGTAATGTTTTTTTGAAATTTAAACATTTTATGACGAAAACTACGTAGGTAAATGATACCAGTCGGGGGTGCGGCATGTACAAGTATCTCCCGGGCCCCCGACTTATGGTACTTAGTTTTAGTCGGTAGGAGAACCGTCCGTCCGTCCGTCTGGGAAGAAAGGAAGATTATGTCGGAACATAACCTTCCGTTCTTCCCAGACGGAGGGTATATACATGTCATGAGGATTTCCCAACGATAAAAAAAAAGGTTAGGGGCCAGGCCCCCTGGAAAAAAGCCCTACATACGCACTGAGGTAAAGTACTACGAGTAATAATAGTTCTATGTACATATGCCAATGGGCCTGTGTCCCAGCAGTGGTAACATTATAGGCTGATTTTGTCAGTCAAATAAAATGCTCGATCTATAAATTAGGATATTATGTACCATGACGAAAAGTTCTGAACCTAACAACATCCAATCTGTTTATTCATAAACTAGTTTTTTTTTTATCGTCGGACTTGCGCACCGAGGGTTCCATCATAATTATGTTTTGACGAGGCCTTTAAAAGTCAGAGAATGTTAACACTGCACGCTGCGTGTAGAATATTGCAGTTTTAAGTCACCGCCATCTCTTGACCGATAGTGGAACTAATAATAATAATATCCTTGGAAATTTCACACAACGCCTTAAAGTCCCAAGCTAAGCAACCTAATGCTTGTGTTATGGTAACGAGATGGCTGATAAACTACTTAAATACATTTTTTCTTCCGTGTGGGAATCGAACCCGCGACATGCTGCGCAGCAGTCAATCGCTCAACCACTGCGCCAACAGTGTCGTCTAATGTAACTTTTGCTGATGAATTCTGAAAAAGTGTGCTATTAGTATTTAAAGAAATCGTTTTAGTTTTCCTGTAATCTTTACATAAATTTCTATCGAATTATTTCAGATTTTTCTCTTTGCAAACTTCGGAGATAGGTACTTAAGACTTTTGATGAAAAATGTAAACCGGGGGGGTTTACATTTTTCATCAAAAGTCCAAAACTACGCGACCTAAAAAAAAAATTAAAAATGTTTGAGAATATGCAAACAGCGCTCTTTCATATGATACCCCACATGCCCTAGTAGGGGGACTTCGAATTTTTAAGACCCCCTTTCAGTCCCTGTTGCAAAAAATGTATATATATTTTTATTTCTTTCTTATTTGCAATAGTTGGGCAAACGTCATCTAAAACTGTTCCAAATTTCAAGTTGATAGCATTAGTAGTTCTTGAGATATCCAGCTGTGACAGACAGATAGACAGAGTCTCACCATAAGGTTTCCGTTTTTACCATTTTGGTACGGAACCCTAAAAAGGTCAGAATATACTGAATTCATGGTTACAGTTTGCGCACTGGTTAAAAATGCATTCTGTAGGTATTAGAAATTATGATCATTTATGGGTATTGAATACAGGTAAAAATAGGTAGGGACCTATTACCCCTTCCCCCCTACTTCTTAGACTTCAGCTACCCCTTTGACATGAATTACATACTTAATGATAAGTTAGGTATTTTTACAGTTCGTTCTCTTACTTATTTAAAACTAGCTTCCGCCCGCGGTTTTGCCAACGAGGTATGTCGATAAAAACTATCCTATGTCCTTCCCCGGGATGCAATCTATCTCTCTGCCAAATTTTATCGAAATCTGTTAAGTGGTTTAGGCGTGAAAAGGTAACATACAGACAGACAGACAGAGTTACTTTCGAATTTATAATATTAGGACAAGCGAAGAAATATATAGTTACGGACAGTATTATGTATTGACGTCATAGAAAATCAATTTATGGATCCCATTTATGGCTCCAACGGGTTCAATCAGATAATTATTTTACGCGCAGGGACAAATTTTCTTGTGCAGCTGTGTCCTGCGATAATACTCGCAACATAATGAACTTGAATCATCTTGATCCTTTGGGATTTAGCGTTTATTTTTTACTTATAAATACACGCATTTTCTTTCTTTCTATTTAATTAAGGCACATCTTTCTGTGAGAGCAGGTCTTGTAGGTACACTTAAATCTTACTTCTTAACTTTAAAATTACCTTCGTTTGTCCGATGACATCGAAATCAGCATCCAGGCCATCTTGACGGACGAATAGTTAACTATTACACAAGTGATTAAGCTTTTCTTCAGCACAGCATCTTTTAGCTTAGGTGCTAACTAGCTGGGGCACGCCGCGATAGCGGCGGTAAGGCCCCTCTTTGAGGAGTGGCTAGAGAGGCGTCACGGCGTCCTCACCTACCGCCTGACGCAGGTCCTCACCGGACACGGATGTTTCGGGAGGTTCCTGCACATAATCAGGCGGAAGGAAACGCCCGGGTGTCATCACTGCGAGGATCGCCCAGAGGACACGGTGGAGGTCTGTCCCGCTTGGGCAGAGCACCGCCGTGGTCTTCGTATAGGCGATCGGCAGCGGCGGCGACCTCTCTCGCCCGGCCCTGGTCCAAGCCATGGTCCGGGGCAAGAGGGAGTGGGAGGCAGTCACCTCCTTCTGCGAAGCAGTCATGCTAGCGAAGGAGGTGGCGGGATGGGCGAGGCAGAGAGCGGAGAGAGCCGCCCGTCCCAGCCGCCGCGGTAGACGCCCCAGGCGTCGGGAGCCGCGTGACGACTCCCGGCCACCGTAGGCGCGGGCCTGCGGACGGCGAGTAATGGGTAGCTCGCCGTCCGATCAGGACCAGGCCCGTGCCGGACGGCGCGTATGTGTTCCACGCGCGCCTCAAAGAGATGTCAGCAAATAAGGAGGGGCCCGTCAGGGCCGAAGCCTGCCGGGGCAGCGGGATTGTCCGAAAGGGTTACCGCTGCCCCGGAACATAAAGGGCTAAGGAAGGAACACGGATGGGTTTTAGTCAGTAAGAGTTTGACACTCCCTTCCGCTCCACCCAGAGCGGGAGGGGTCATTTGATGATTTCCAATACTTAAAAAAAAAAAAAAAGGTGCTAACTAGCTATTGAGCCAATTTTCTACCGAAGACTCCAACAAAACACATTAGATATCATTTAACGAATTAAATTAATTGTAATTTACTTAACTTAGTACTCACCAAGTTTCCGTAATAACCTGCAATTTTGTTCTGACGTTGCAACTAACAGCAAGCTTATAGCTTTCAACCCAAGGATCTAAATCAGGCAATCCACGTCGCATTCGCTTGGCGTGTGGGAAGCTGAAAATTGAATGCGTTCTAGCGCCTAATAAGCATTGAATAGAAACAGTCTCGGAAACCGTATATAAACCGGGACTAGCGCTTCAAAATTCAGTTCGGAAGCGACCGCCATCGGTACACTTCCAACAGATTCATCGCGAAAGGAAGAGAACCAAACCATAATAGCACACAGTTACTATGAATAACTGGCGTTTACTACTACTTGCGGTAGTCGCGGTTTTTCAACCTATTGCATCCTTCACCGATAGCAACCTCATTGATGGCAGGCAACAGTGTTGCGACCGTCTTTCTTCTGCTCCGCTCCAAGACACAAGGTCTTCGCTTCATGGTACACACCGGCTCGGCAAAACTACATCTGCGCTGCGACGTCTAAACGACCGCGATGAAACCCATGAGGATCGACGGGATGGACTAAGGCAACGTGTCTTCGTATTCAGTAGTCCTTCGTCGGAGAGACCGCTGGTGGACATCAGAAGACGGGTTGCAACGCAAAGTCCCTCTGAAATAGCCAGGTCGTCTCGTGTTCAATTCCGTGTTGAACGTCCTGCGATCTCTCAAAGTCGCGAACGGCTCCTGGATGTAATCCAAAGAGAAGAAACCGCTCGATCTACTCGAGATTTGAAAACTCAAGATCTGACCCGCAGAGTTGTCGATCGCACCTCCAGGGATGCCTTAGAACGACGCAATGTCAGGATCAACACTGAATCTCCACGTGACAATTTATTCAGGAACGATTACAGAACCGAGCGCTTTGGTCATGAGCGTCTGTCTAAAAACTTGTTCGATTCTCAACGTGAAATGCAGAGAGAACAATTCAGATCTATTGAACGTAGGATTACACTGAACAGAGATGCACGACGTGTCCTTAGCCGAACTCAAGATGACATACCCAGCATTGAAGCATCTAACAACATGAATAATCAGCGTATTGCAAGGGAAAGATTGAGTGCAGTGCGACGTGAATCTACAATTCGACCAGATACGAGGCGTAACGATGAACGCCGAGATCTGCAGCGAAACAACGAACAAATACGGTCATTTACAGAAAATATTCGATTAGTAGATCGAATCCGTGACATGCGCATTCGTCTTAACTCTCGTGAGGATAACCGGGAAAATCGACAACGCGATAGTTCAAATCAACGATTATCGACCGAAAGGTTTGAAGGACGTCGTGAACAGAGGGAAGACCGCTCATCCAGGCAACAAAATAAAGAAAACATTGACCGTAGTGCTTCTAGCGAGCGACGATTGCAGGTGGCTCGAAGAATTACACGCGAATCCCGAATTATAAATGAAATGGCTAGTCAAAACGACAGGAACGCAGATGTTCGACTGGAAATTAGACACAACGAGAGGATGTCAAGGGAGATTCAGGACGAAATACGAGAAAATCCGGCCCATAGGCTTTCCCGCGAAAGGATTCTGATGGATCGGAGAAATATTCGTGAATCTGGAATCATGAATGCTCAAAATAAGAGGGACGATGATGGTCGAAGTGATTTATGGCAAACTGAAACGTTATCTAGGGAGACTCAGAAAGAAATTAGGGACAATCTGGAGCAAAAACTTTCTCGCGAGAGAATCCAGATGGATCGAAGAAACATTCGTGAATCTAGAATTATTAATGGCCAAATTAAGAAGGAAGTTGATGATAGTCGATGTGAAATAAGACATAATGAGAGGTTGACCAGGGAGACTCGGGATGAAAATAGGAAAAATCGGGAGGAAACACTTTCCCACGAAAGACTACAAATGGATCGCAGAAATATTCGTGAATCTGGAATTATGAATACCCAAAATACGAGGGATGCAGTCGCTGATCGACGTGAAATCAGACAAAAAGAGAGGTTGAATAGAGAGACTCGGGACGAAAATAGGGAAAATCGGGAGAAAACCCAGACCCGTGAAAGTATCCAGATGGATCGCAGAAATATTCGTGAATCTAGAATGATGAATGCCCAAAATAAGAGGGAAGTTGATGGTGGACGTGAAATTAGACATAACGAGAGGTTGACCAGGGAGACTCGGGACGAAAATAGGGAAAATCGGGAGGAAGCACTTTCCCGCGAAAGAATCCAGATGGTTCGTAGAAATATCCGTGAATCTGGAATGATTAATGCCCAAAATACGAGGGACGTTGCTGATCGACGTGTAATTAGACATAGTGAGAGGAACACTCGAGACGAAAGGGAAACTCATATCAACAGGCTTTCTGTCGAAAGAACCCAGGTAGACCGCAGCAATACCGGCGAGTTCAGGGTCATTAACAATTTGATTACCCGTGATGATAATAGACGTATTGATAGCAAGAGGGAAATAAGATTAAACAATAGGATGTCTAGGGAGACTCGGGACGAAGACAGGGTAAATCCTGACCACAGATTTTCACTCGAGAGGATTCAAATGGATAGAAGAAATATTCGCGAATTTAGGACCGTGAGTACGCCTAATGACAAAGAAATAGATCGTCGACGGGAAATTAGGTTCAACGACAAGACTACAGAGTTAAGGAAAGAAGCTAGGCTAAATCCTGAGCAGAGAATTTCTCGAGAGAGGATCCAGATGGATCGAAGGAATATCCGAGAATTTAGAAGTATGAATATTGTTATCCGAACCGAGAGAGATGCTGAAAGCCGTAGGGAAATGCGCACTGACGCGAGGTTGCATTCGGAGAATAGGGAAAACCGTGAACACAGAGTTTCTCGTGAAAGCATTCAAACGGATCGGCGAAATAACCATGAATCTAGAATCAGGAATACCCTACGTGTAATAGACCTCGACAGTCGGCAGGAAATAAGTTATAACGAGAGGATAACTAGGGAAACCCGAGAAGAATTGTGGGAAAATCTCGACCGTAGACTCGCTCGAGAAAGTAGGCAAGTAGAAAAGCGAAATATCCGCGAATCCAGAGTAAATCGTGTCACTACCCGAAATGAGCGAAGCACTAACACAGAAAATAAACGAGAAATAAGGAAAAATGAGAGGTTGTCTGAACTTCGTAATGATCAGTTTACCCCAGAGCGTCGAGTACAATCAAAGTCAGCTGACAGAGTTAATGCAGAGGAAAGAGGCAGCGCGATTATGCACCGAAGTGCCCGTTCTGCTGACCGTCGAAACAACCGAGAAATAAGGACAGAACCTAGACTAAGCCTATCTACTGACTCAGAACGCCGAAGCGAAGTATTCCGCAGCCGCGTTGAACATAGCCACAAGATTGAAAACAAGGAACACGAAACAATTGACGCTCGTTCTCGAAATGTTGAGATGTCCAGAAATCGTGAGAGAATAAGCTTCGTGATGGTCGGAAAAATGGAAACTGAAAACGATTATACCGTCGCTAACTGGCAATATGTCCTGTACACATTGCAGGCCGCCTATTTGTGCGCTCTTTTCATGCAAATGCTGACGCAAAGCCGCACTGAAAAAGAAAACAAGATGTATGTATTTTGAATATTTTATTATGCTAAGTACATTATTGAGATAAATATGTTTTATGTACTTAATTTTTTTCTTTGTTTTCAGGAGACTTCGCTGGTTGCCTGTATCTTCTCACTACAACCCCATCAAGGTGGATTAAACGACGCCTGTGCCCTGTACGGACTTCTCAACGTATCTTATATTTACACTTGTAGAAAATTTCGATTCAATGTTATGATCTCGAATCTAATGTATTCATAGAAAATAAATAATTAATATTGTGTGTTATACATTTCAGCTGTATATTTATTCCCCCCCCCCCCCCCCCCCCAGACAAATAAAACCAAAATCATTTAATAAATCTGATCTCATTTATTCTTAAGATGTAATTTCACATGAAAACTGTTTTCTTAAGCTTAAAGCGTCTTACAGGTCTAAAGTGTCGGATTTTTTCTTGTGCTGCCCTTCATACCAGGCCTTAGAAATCATTCTCTTCATTTCATCATCCCCAGTTTCGTACCTGGAAATTAATTATATTAATAACTAGCGGCCCGCCCCAGCTTCGCACAGGTGCAATTTTTTTTTTCGAACAATTTTTTTTTCTCCCCTTAAGAACCACCCTCGTACTTCAAGGAATATTATAAAAAAAGAATGAGGGAAATCGGTCCAGCCGTTCTCGAGATTTGCGCTTAGCAACACATTTAGCGATTCATTTTTATATATAAGACTAGCTGTTACCCTCGACTTCGTCCGCGTGGAGTTTAACCAATTTTTTTTTTCTATAATAAATGTAGCCTAAGTCACTCCTTATTACATCAGCTATCTGCCAGTGAAAAACTCGTCAAAATCGGTCCAGGCGTTTCAGAGATAGCCAGAACAGACAGACAAAAATTGAAAAAAAATGTTATTTTGGTATATATGTATGTACCGTGTATACAACATATGCATTTAGTAAAACGCGGTTATTTTAATATTACAAACAGACACTCCAATTTTATTTATATGTTTGTAAAGATCTATACATAGATGTACAGATGTTCAAATTGATATTTCAGAAAAGCAATGTCTTGACCTATTCAATAATCAAAAGGGTGCCTACCAAGCCTGGATACAGTTTTTAGACTAATGGGTGCAGTTAATTGTGTATAACACTCCGAGACAATACAAAATTTTGAAAAGCCATAAACTATACTAACTTACAAGTTAACTAGTAGTTTGTAAAAATCTATATTTTTATAAGCTTTTATTTAAGTTGCATGGCATGTCGACAAATGTTAATGGCTCTTAGATACCATTTACATCTCATAACAGAGTTGATTAATTAAATGGGTACCAACATCTAAAACATTTTGAATAAATAAAAAAGTCAAAGAGATTAGAATGCCTTTCTATAGCTATGGTTGTTCTCCAGTTAACACACAAATTGGAACTTCTAAAGTCAAAAAAAAAAAAAAATGCTCCGGCGTCAAAGTCTGTCATGTAGTCGAACCAAGGAGTGCTGGTCACATTTTGGTTTGTTATCTATACATGACTGTGGCGGTCAAGGTTCAAGGATTATTAAAAAAAAAGCATAACTTACATGTTTTTCATGAGGCCCATGATAGATTCCTGTGGATCTGCTGACTTATCCATCTCAGGAGCTGCTGGTTTGAGCTTGCTGTTGCGCTGATCTTCAAACTTCTTCTCAAGCTCTGTCATGTGGGACCATTTGATGTTGGGGTGAGACTTGGCTAAGAAGATAACCACCATATCTGTAATGAAACCCCAATATTAACAAGAAAAAAAAACCGGCCAAGTACGTGTCGGACCACGCACAATGAAGGGTTCCGTAGTTGGAATGAATTTATCCCAAGAACAAACTTAACATTGTAGTTGAAAAACATGTTCTCCCATACATTCCAACTGAAAATGTAAGTTTGTACGCACAATATTGAGAGATTTACCATGTTGTTTCAAGATCATAGACTTCTTATTAATTTTCCTGTAATCTATAGGTATAGAACTATTTTCTGTATTTTTTTCAAAATTTTAGGCTCAGTAGTTTCGGAGATAAGGGGGGGGGGGAATGGTAAATTTCCGTCTATTGTCTTAAATAACTTTAATACAATTTATTTTAAAATGATGAAAAAAATATATTTGAGATCCTCACGATAAGCCCTTTCATTTGATATGTCACACGGTACAGATTGCAAATCTTTTTTTTTTAATTGTCTATTTACCCCTCAAAAATGACTCCCATTTTCAAAACTAATTTATTTACGTTACACGTCTGTGTTTGGGTCACAGAGATTCATATGTGTACCAAATTTCAACTTAATCGGTCCATAAGATTCGCAGCAAATTGGCTGTGACAGACGGACGGACAGACAGACAGACAGACAGACACACGAGTGATCCTATAAGGGTTCCGTTTTTTCCTTTTGAGGTACGGAACCCTAAAAAATATAGAAAGATTTGTTTCACAATTAATTAATAAGTTTTAGTATAAATTAACAAACAACTATTCCTGGATTAATATTTCAGAAGGTTTGTCATGACTTTTGTTTCAATAAGCTATAAATTCCAAAATACTCTGTCCATGTTCGGGAAGTTGCACAACATGGCATACATTATAGGACAGACAGTGACAAACAACAACAAAAAAAAGGTTTGTTTTACAATTTTCATGTCTGGATGTCACAGTTGAGGTGCATAATATCACCGCTATATGCATAATATTATGCAAAAAATTAATGTTGATCCTATTAGAACAGGAGCAAAAAAAAGTTGACAAAAAGAGACTGCAATGGTGCATAAATTTAATTAGTTACCTGTTTTCTGTTTCCAATGGCTCTCTTCAATGTTGATAGAGTCCAATAGTTTGTTGATGATAAGCACATAGTCCTTATTCTCAAGGTTTTCAACATGGAGCTCCATAGACTTTTCGGTAAGCTTACAGTACACTCGCTCCTTTGGCACGGATTGCACATTCTTCAAGGTTACAAAAATTTTGATGTACTTATCTGATTGATCCCAACCTGAAGATATGATTGGATTTGTAAATCAAAATTAAATATGTAAAAAGTATAAATGTAGAGTTTTGTTGATGATGAGTTTTCTTGATGGTTTTCAAATAGTTCACAGTACTTACCTAGTTGATAATCATAGTTGTATGAAAGAAGTAGCGCCAACCCTAAATAATTATAGTAAGGGGATGATGACGAATACTTCAAGAAAATATAATTATTATGACGAATGTTGCGCATGACTTGTTAATTACCCTTTACAGGATTAGAAGCCTTACTAACCATATCCATTCAGTTTTATTTGGTATCTTTTGTTTTGCGCCGGTGATGCGGTGGATGGAGCCGGCGACGATCCTGCCTGCATGGCCTGTGCAGCATCTCTCAAGTTTATCCATTCCGTTTCTAATTTCCTGATTTCTAGCGACAATAAATCTTGTGCCCTCTTTCTTTTCGCCTGTTTTAATAGCTCGTTGAGCTCGTCGATATCGCTGCGTAGCTACAAAATAAATAAATAATAATGAGCGAAGCAGGTTATACCAAGATTATATTTTATCGAAGTCGCTAAAACTTGCGTACAAACCTCCTTCATTTTAGCTTCAGACATTTTTTATGGTTATGCACAACTCGTCACTAGCTTCAATAATTTGTTCAATTTCGATTTCGGGTAATATTCACCGCAAAACAGCAATCAATGCATGGATGAATTTTTCCCACAGAGTACTTTTTAATAGAGTGAGATTTTCCTTTAAGATGGAATATATATTACTTTACTCTATGGATGGAATATTACCACCATAGAGTAAAGTAATATATCGGGATTACCACTTTACCAGTTACCACAGACAGAGTAGTTTTTATTACCTATAAAATTTTTTCCTCTATGGATATTACGGATTATTCTCTTAGAACTTTTTGAATTACAACGACAAACAAAATGACAACAAAATGACAATGATGAATGAAAAGAATAAAATGCGGTTGAATGAATGATTCATAGATTCGTTCTAGAACTTTGTCCACTTCGACCACTTCTGACATTTTAGGGTTGGCAATGTTACTCAGATAGTTAATATCATAGAGTAAAGTAATATATCGGTTAATATACTCTTTGGTCGCAGCCAACTGGAGGGCTTGTATATGTTGCAGCCAACTGGTTAAATTAGCCGTTCAGTTAACTGCCTGGCCTTTAGAAGTAGTGCTCGCCTCGCTTCCTCCCTCGGCTCGAACGCGGTTGATCACAGTTCCAACCTAACCTAACCCACTTGGTCGGGGTGCAATGCCTTAATTACTGCAACCAATTCGGCTCGCGCATGATTGGTTACAGACTTCTAACCTAAACTGTAATTGAATATCATTCAGGCCGTTAGTTGAACGGCCGCCGTTTAGTTGAAAGGCTAGGCAGATAACTGAACGGCTAATTTAACCAGTTGGCTGCGACATATACACAAAACTGCGATGCGACGTCGCATCGCAAAAACCTGCGAGCTTTCGCAGCAATTCGTATTGAAATTTTCTGCTTTGCGAATTCGCATCGCGTCGCATCGCAGTTTTGTGTACAAGCCCTAAATTAGCCGTTCAGTTAACTGCCTAGCCTTTAGAAGTAGTGCTCGCCTCGCTTCGCTCTCTCGGCTCGCACGCGGTTGACCACAGTTCTGACCTAACCTAACCCATTTGGTCGGGGTGCCCTGGCTTAGTTACTGCGACCAATTCTGCTCGCGCGTGATTGGTTACAGACTTCCAACCTAAACTGTAATTGAATATCATTCAGGCCGTTAGTTGAATGGCCGCCGTTTAGTTAAAAGGCTAGACGGTTAACTGAACGGCTAATTTAACCAGTTGGCTTAACTGCGACCACAGAGTACTTTTTGATAGGCTGCGCGACATTACCACTGTGTGTCTGTGTCTGTCTATGTATAATTTTCATGGTGGCAGTCTAGTAAAATCTAAGTCAATGGTGGCAGTGAGGTGG
Organism: Gortyna flavago; assembly: GCA_963669345.1. NCBI lineage: Eukaryota > Metazoa > Arthropoda > Insecta > Lepidoptera > Noctuidae > Gortyna > Gortyna flavago. Next base: position 8,765,838 of record OY770144.1, read on the forward strand.
CACCTTATGAAAATTATACATAGACAGACACAGTCCGTGGATAATGTTCAAGCATTATTATTCTTGACTTTATATACGTTACTTTATTCCATTTTGCCAACACCACCATGGTTTCTAATGCGTTGTGCAGAAAATGGTGGTGGACAGTTTACTGCATTATCTGATATTATGTCTGAACAAAACATTACAGGCCATGCGTCTTGTTTGGCTCATACACTGACCTGTAGTATACAACTTGTTTATTAGAGGTCAGTGGGCTCATAGATAAAGATCACATCAATGCATATTCTATAACGCTAGCAGCACCACAACACCACGGCCAAATATCGTGTACTCTACACTAAGAGCGGTTTCGCACTACATCCGATCCGAAGCCGAATTATTATAGATCCGACTTCAATCTGAATTCTGACGGATAGAGTTCGGACCTATACTCCGACTTTTAATTAGCTGCAGTAAAATGACACTTCCTAATAACTCATTTCGAACTGTTTAAATAAGTTTCGTTTGTTACACTATTCTGCACTAGAAAAACAAGATTTGGTTGATGGCCGCGAAAAAACAAAAAGACGCCAATTTCAGTCAATTAAGCATCAGCTGTCACTTTACTGCAGCTAATTAAAAGTCCAACTATAGTGCGCAACCCACTGACCTGTATTATACAAGTCTTGTTTATTAGAGGTCAGTGGCGCAACCCCTTATACAAATAGGACTAAGGTCACTTCGGACCGGCATTTCTCGGATTCGGATCGGACGTAGTGCGAAACCGCCCTAATAGCCGTTGGACAATTTATTTATTATACCGAGGCCACTACAAACCCCACTTTAAAGCCCAAAATCGCGATAATCATCGGGGTTTCCCGTTGGTGTGGCTCCGGCATTAGCCGTATTCACAGACTACAATATTAGTGGGGCGTATTCCCTGGGCAACTGCTCCACTCTGGTCCCAAGTACCCTGATTTAGAGCACTTCAGTACGATAGACAGAATTAATATAAGTTTAGCAAATGTTTCGACCATGAAAAGTAACGTGTTTGAGCTCTAACTTGGGGAATTAATGACTTAATTAAAAAAATACACCTAAATGCACATGGAATTATTTATTTAATAAGGTATACAGGTAGATTAATGGCATAATGACGATATGAGATTAAGCAAAAAGCAGTAACGTCGTAGAGAGTTCAGTTCTTTCGGTGGGCGCGGTTGCGACGCATATTGGTCTGGCATTGCGGGCAGTACCATTTTCCTTTCGGTGGAGCAGTGATGCCGACACACGGGTAGTGGAACCACTCGTAAGGACACTGAAATTAACATAATAAATAAATTAAAGTAAACACTTAATACTCTATCAAATTAATATAATTTTAGGGTCCTGAGAGAAATGGTATTTCTATCTGGGTAGAAAATCAGTAATACATGTGAGCACGATTATACTTACATCCTGGTTGTCACAAGCAACCATGTCTCCGTAAGAAACCTGGTTGCAGATGCAGTAGCGAGGCTCGTTGGGGTCGTATGTCCATTCCTCCTCCATCGGCTCCTCAATGGCGACATTGTTTACGACAGTGTTCATGGCCCTAAAGAAGACAAAAAAGGTTTTTTTTTTATTAAACATGTTACACACCGCACACAAATTGGGTACTGATCACGAGGAATACTGCGGGTCCGAGGAACTATCCACATTTGGAAATGTTATGCGAGCCGTTCCATAAAAATGTATGTGAAAATGAATTATCTGAATTTTTACCATGTTTTAATAGTTATTCTGCTATTCTTCTACTATTAACCCGACTTTGTTTTTTAAGTATGTATTTAGATGATTGGTTTAAAATAATAAGAGAAGAAATATGAGGGTAAAAAATACGCACACAACAGTAGGGGAAGATGAACGACTGGCAGCCGACGCCACGGCCTGCTGAGTGTGAGCAGATACGCCTGTAGAGCTGTAGCTGTTGCTTTTCCTGCAATAAAAAAATATTAATAGGTAGTTGGGATGTTTTGGAAATTAAAAAAAATCTACATCCGCCCTTACAAAAAGTTTTGGAACCCAACGAAATACCCAGAAAATAAGACTTTTTCCATCAAATATCTACGGATCAAGTGTATATTATGCTCTAAATGAAAATATGGAAATTCCAACAATATCATAAATTACATAGATACTTACTTCTGCTTGTTCCTCTTAGTAGTAGAAGAAGACGAATTATTGTGTCCATGAGAAGTAGTATGATGGCCATGAACAGTGTTGCTTTGACTGTGGCTCGAGGACATGGCGCCATGTCCTGTTAAAAAGTATAAAACAAACATTCAGTTAGGAAACACCGAACTCATCTAGTTTTAAAGACATAATTAAAGTTTGTCGTGAAAGTGTTTTTGAACCATCATCTGCCTAGCTCTTTCCCAACTATGTTGGGGTCGGCTTCCAGTCTAACCGGATGCAGCTGAATACCAGTATTTTACATGGAGCGACTGCCTATCTGACCTCCACAACCCAGTTACTGGGTAATACGATACCCCTTGGAAAGACTGGTTGTCAGACATTCGGGCTTCTGACTACCCGTAACGACTGCCAAAGTTCCGCGAATGACAGCCGGGACCAACGGCTTAACGTACTTTCCGAGGCACGGAGGGGTCTCGGTATGTAAACATGGTCACCCATCCACAGATCAACCGCGGCAAGCGTAGCTTAACCACATCGATTGACCTGCGCGGCTGTTATTATTTAGTTACGGGCCCCTCAAACCAATTTACAGAAATAAATATCATTATCACCATCATTTATCCTAACTCTCGTCTATCTGTTACCTTTCGCGCTGAACGCATTTAATTTGAATGACATTGGGTGTGCCACATGACTTGAGTTAGAAAATAGGTAGTGTCCGACCGAAGGTGCAATTCTGGCCGAAGCCGAAGCCGAAGCCGATTAATCGGTATTCACCAAAACCTTCGGCCGAAGCCGAAGCCGAAGCCGAAGGTGTCATTGACCTTGAGAAATACGATAGTTACTTTGATCTCAGAATATACTAGATACATATTGTGAGAGCTTTAGAGATTTAGCCCAATAACGAGCCGAGTGACCAACATATACAAGTAGGTAATAAAATATTGTCCAAAATAAAAGTTTCAAATATACAATGTTAATTAAAATCGTTCAGTAAATTTCAAATTTTGACAACTAGCAAACCTTCAGCTTCGGCCAAACCTTCGGCAAATTTTTGGCCGAAGCCGAAGATTTGGCCGAAGGTGATTTTTTGGCCGAAGGTGGCCGAAGCCGAAGCCGAAGCCGAAGCTTCGGTCGGACACTAAAAATAGGACACTTGCTATACCGTGGTAAGTTCCCGTGGAATCATTTCTGATCTCCACGCGGGCGAAGCCGATGGCAAAACCTAGTCACACTAATATTATAAAGGCAAAAGTTTATGAGTGTGTGTGTGTGTGTTTATATGTTTGCTACTTCTTCACGCTGAAACGGCTGAATCAATTTTGATAAAATTTTGTATGGAGGTAGCTGACACCCTGGATTAACATATAGGCTTTTTATCCCGATATTCCCACGGAATCGATAGTTATGCGGGTGAAACCGCAGGGCGCAGCTAGTATTTCATAAACGTTTTACTAGACTCATGTAAGGGTATTACCATGATCATGATGTGTGTGGTGAGTCTGCAACGTCGCGTGGTGTGCGAGTTCACCGCCAGCCACAGCTTCATAAGAAGCTTTCAGCGAGGCCGTGCGACGACCGTGCTGCATCTGTACACAAACAAAATATCGATTTAATAAAACCTTAAATTCATTAATTCACTGACAGACAACGCACAGCCTAAGGCCTGTCCCACATTGGAAGCGGAATTTCTCCCGACCAGGCGGTCTGAGCGGGTCTGGTCGGGTCTGAAGAAAACAAACACATGACGCACCGTCCCCCCTCCTACACTGGAGCCAGTGCTCGTTCCGGATTCACACAACGCCAAATAGTCCCAAGCTAAGCAACTTAATGCTTGTGTTATGGTAACGAGATGGCTGATAAACTACTTATATATTTTTTTTTTGTAAATACATACATATTATATATAAAACACCCAGACCCGGAACAAATACTTGTAGGTCGTACAAATATTTGTTCCGTGCAAGAATCGAACCAGCGACATGCTGCGCAGCAGTCAATCGCTCAACCACTGCGCCAACCGTGTCGAGGGGCGGAGCTAGGCCGCGGCCGGCGGACAACGATGACTCACTATTTTCTTAACGCGAACGAACTATAGCTGCAATGTAGGAGCGCCGAGTCTGGACTGGTCTGGTCTGGCCGGGTCGGGTCTGGTGGCCAGATCGACTCCGCTTCCAATGTAGGACTGACCTAAACCGCTGGGTCTAAAAGCATGATACTTTGGACAAGCCTAACTTTTATAACGAAGGTGAGCAGTAAGGAAGTGAACATTCCCTAAAGGACTTAAATAGGGAATAGGAGTTTGTATGGAAGTTCGCCATTTTTGCCAATGGGAAATCTTATGGGGTGGGCGGCTAGTTTATAAAAAAGTGACAGTTCAGTTATAACTGCTATGGTCATTTCTTTGGACATACCTAACCATAGTACATAACTGGCAAGAAACTCCTCAGGCCGAAACCCTTCGGCGTCTGGTTTGTACACCCGTACAAATCAGACGCCCTTGAAGTCGAACTAATACTTATAACAAGTCACACTTGAGACCACAACACCATCATTTATAACAATGACATTTAATTTGAACCAGTAACTCTTTATTGTTATAACAGACTAGAAAGCTTACCTGCTGTGTTGCTGCGATAGCCTGGCTTGCAGCGGCAGCAATAGCACTGCCAGCATGGCCCAGTGAATAGGACTCTCGGCCCAATGCAGCCTGGGAACAATATATAAAGTTATTTATCATGTAAATTACATAGGTTATTCCGTTTATCCACCCTAAGGTGGATACGCGGAAACTCATGTCCAAGAATCCACCCCAAGCTTATAAATTCCGTTTATCCAACTAGGCCTATCTTGGACATACGTTTCCGCGTATCCACCTTAGGGTGGATTTAAACGGAATAACTCTTTTACAGCCTTTTCCATCTTCTTATTCTGTATTTATGGTATTTGATGGTATATGTTGTTAGATTACTTAAGGCCCCGTTAATCTGTAGCGTTCCTGTAGTCCAGGTGTCACTTTGGTCATGGTCACTCCAGTAAGTGGGCAATGGTTATCCGTATTTATAGAGCTTGCTAATATCTTAGCTGTTACCTGTATAGCAGAATCAGTTCTGGAAAGATTTCCAGATGCATGGCCTCGAGATTCGCGGTTACCCCAGCTGTCGCGACGCTTTTCGGTCCGGATGCGATACCTGCAATGGAAATTATTTTGTAAGTATGTGTTAACAGTTGAAAATTGAAAACAAAAAAAAAAACCTGGCTAGGGGCATGTCAGGTTAGACCACGCACAGTAAAGAGTTCCATAGTTGGGATGAATATTTGGCTTACAATGTTCTCACTGCTGGGACACAGGCCTCCTCTCTGTGAGAGGCAGTGGGCTGTAATCTACCACGCGGGCCCAGTGCAGGTTAGAAGATATCACATCTTCGAATTTTTGGTTCTAGGACATGCCAGTTTCCTCACAATGTTTTCCTAAACCATCTTGAGTGGTGATGAAATAGTTAGTATGTACCTACCTATATGAGGAGTGCCACCCCTAACTATTTCTTTCGCAATTGCACTACACCATTATATAGCGTGCACAGAATACAACTTCCTTCCCGTTTTCATAAATATAGCAAAATAGTCCAAAAAAAAAATGGTCCGGTTAGACTGGAAGCCGACCCCAACATGGTTGGGAAAAGGCTAGGCAGATGATGAGTCCAAAAAAAAATGGCGTGACATCCGGATGATGATATCATAAAAGTTCCACTTTTGCCATTTAAAATCCTAAAAAGTACCTACACACATTATTTATTAGGTACCTGTTTTCCTTATAATGATTGTTGTTAGATGTGCTAGTGTGGTTGGTATTCACATCCAGTTCTAGAGACCGTTTCTCCAATAATTCAGTGATCCCCTTGTTGTCTGCCTCCAGTTCACATTTAAACTTATGAAGCTCCGTGTCTGTGAATGAATTTCTAATTTAAGTCTTCGATAACAAGTTGTGCCACTTCAGAAGCATAATATTTAACCAGGAGAATGCAGAAATTACAGAAACATAAATGCCATTGTGTATTAAGTGGATCCACATTCCAGCATACAAATGATTAATGCTAGCACAATTCTACTATCCTACTAATATTAAAAAATAATGTGAAGGTTTGTGAAGATGTTTGGATGTTTGTTACTCAATCACGCAAAAACTACTGAACGGATTTATGGATGCAATTTGGTAAGTACACAGATAGTTTATAACCAGGATTAACACATAGGATACTTTTTATGCCGATATTCCCACGGGATCGAAACTTATGCGGATGAAACTGCGGGGCGCTCCTAGTAAGTTCAATTTGCCTATTGTTCATCAGACATTGTAAACACGGAAACCATAATAATTTTATTGCTGTCACACAAGTGACTGGCACAAGTAAGTAAGAGTAACCCGTTTTTCTTTTGGGTTTACTAAAAATAGTAATCTTTCTTTTCCTTACCAAGTCTGCGCAAGTATCTATCAACTAAATCATACATCTGATTAGCTAAAGTCATTTTTTCATCAGCTTCTTCAAGAGTCTTATTGTATCCCCGTTTGATGTCAGAAAATTCCGTATTAGCCTGGTCAGTATTCATCTCGCCTCTTCTACATCCACCGAACAGAGTACGAACTCTTTTCTCTAACGAATCCATGTTATCTGTGAGAAAATTGATTTATTATTAATGAATTAAATTTTTTTATGTTCATTTTCAGAAGAAAGAGTAAGTATTTATTTACTTTGAACGGACAAATCCATTTCACGCATTTCAGTGAACCTGTCCCTCAGCTCTTGCGGGAGATGCTCAATCACTGAAATTTTACAAAATATAAATTAACTAAAAGTAAACAAGAGTCAGTCAAGACCTTGTCACAACACTTTGCAAAACATTTTGAATTTTCGCGCCACTTTTGTCACGGCACGCCTCAATGCTACCAACAGTACCAACACATGGGCAGTGAAAATTACGTCATCGCAGGAGAACAAAGAACATCTTACTTTCTAAGTAATCTTCGAGGTACAGCATTTTGGTGAGTCTTAATAACGTTAAATATATATATAAACGTAAAATCAATTCGATCTTTCACGCAACTAAAGCACAAAAAGATAGATTCGCGATTAAAGCTACGCAATATTGACGTGTACACTATACAACACAACGTCACGTCAAGCAGACAAAATTGTTAAAACTAGTGATGAGAAAGACTGTCGTAACATGTAATATCGATAAAACTAAACCATGACGTGCAGAAAGTATAGAAAATTATAATATTAGTTTAACCTTTTAACCGCTAACGTCGGATTAATCCGACAAATATTTTCGAGTCCATTTCGCCAGGGTCGTATATTTACGACAAAAAACCACAGCTCGTTTAATCTGCTTTTTTATTTAGGTAATTACGCTGTTTTCTATTAGGTATTTTTTTTCGTTTTTTTTTTAACTTCACGCACACGAGGGCACGACAAATGATATGAAGTCGGGCGGTTAAAAGGTTAAAGATAAAGATGGAGCCTCAAAGAGCGTTATTTTCTCGGCAATGTATGGCTGGTACACATTGCCGGCTATGTTTACATACGGTCAGGCAATACTTGAAATATTTCTACAATATTGTCAACAATATTTTGAGTGTGGCCGGACCGCCCGCCCCACTCCGGCAACCATTGCTGCAACAGTTTTTGAACTATTTAGTCAGCTGTTATTGCCCGTGTAAATGCAAATACTACCGGCGGGCTATACTTACTATTGCAAAATATATTTCAATCGTCTGATTATCTGAGCAAAATACATGACGCTTTGAAAGTTTCTATATAGAAAATGTGTCGAACAGCTGTGTATATTCCTTAGCTAAAAGTTATCTGGCGATTAAAAAGTAACCCCACCGTTACCAAAGTAAGGTGAAAACATTACTTTGGTAACGGTGGGGTTGTCTGGTTGCCACTATTATAAAAAAGTCCATACTACTATAGTCGGACTTTTAATTAGCTGCAGTAAAATGACAGCTTATGTGTTACTTAAATTACTGAAATTGGAGTATTTTGGTTTTTTTGCGGCCATCAACCAAACTTTGTTGTTCTGGTACAGAATAGTGTAACAAGCGAAACTTATTTCACATGAATATTTCTAAATGCAGTCCGAAATGAGTTATTAAGAAGTGTAATTTTACTGCAGCTAATTAAAAGTCAGAGTATGGTATGTACAAAATGGCGTTCTAGGTTTTTGTATAACACACTACTTATGCGAAAACGTATGGCTACTGTACTATTATTAGATTTGATTGCCCTCAGACGGCGGCGCCTACTAAGCTGTAGTATGTAGCAATACAATTGCTAATTTTATTAATCTGATGGTTTTTTTTTTTTGTTGGATTCTGGTTGGTACAAAAACAAGTATTGCACTCACTTATCGATATAAATATTGATTTATTATAGAACGCCCATCACTGTTTTAGTTACAGTTTCGCCAACCAAATAAAAATAAAAATGCGTTCATAAAATGTTTATGTATGTTTAGAGAGCGTTCGAAAATTTTACATTTGCTGTCTTCTTAAAAAATGCAAACCATTTTTTTTTTCAGGAATGTTTTAGTATTGTATTTCAATTGGTAATATTTTATTTCAGTCATAATGATCCGAAGGCCTATAACGGAAATTACATTAAAACTAGACGATTTAAAAGAATATGAAGCTTTTCTAATAGATCAAAGGAATAATTCATCTTCAGCTACTGAAATGCAAGAAGACACGCCAAAGCCCTTACAAACGGTTAAAACCATTGAAGAAATACATAACAGAATCGGTTATGCCCCAAAGAAAAAACCTAGTGGACCCAGTACTGTGTAATTTAAATGATGAAAAGGATTTAATGAAACAATGAATGGTGAAACTGATTTTTATTTGCATTACACTTTTAGAGTAGGTATAAAGATTGTCTACATAATTTATAATAAAAAGATAATAATAAGTTTACTACATTTCTAAAATATTGGTGAATTAAAGTTAGCTAAGTTGTATGTGCTTCACGACAAATTATTACACCATTTTGTAAAGTACCACTAACAATTATAAGAAAGACAATATAAATAAATGATTAACAGGTGTTTTTAGTTTTATTGAAGCCATTAATCACTGAACGTATGAATAACTTTGCTGGGACTCGATCCGGGAACGGAGTTTCTTCTTGCAAAATCAATACGTCGCTTCTTGCTACGCCGACGCCATAGAAGACAGCATAATCTGTAAAAAGGACATCACACACTTATGAGACAGGGCAACATAATTTTGAAAACCTATTGTCTAACTAAGATAAAGGACAATGATGAAATAATTGTATAGCCAAGCCAGTCGCCCTGCTCCACGTCTAAGCAACACGCATCAGGTTACGGGTGGCGTGGGGTGTCATGTCATTAGCGTCGTTCTGTAATAGGAAAAAAAATATTCTCCTGTTGGAGGACTGGACAAGACTAAAGCGGCTCCTCTATGCTATCGCGGGCCAGTGCTGGAAAACGACCTATACGCCGATTCCAAGTTGCGTCACATCACTTAAGGTGAATGCGCAGTGGCAGACCACGAAATTTAAATTTTCTTACGTTTTTTGCTATTTGCAGGTCAGCGTCAGGCTGTATCTCGATCAAAATATGATTCGCGACTATAATGGACATGTATTTACTGAATTATAGTAATTAATATATCTCTTTAAATAAGATTTGTTCGCTAAGCACTCTTCTATAAGAAATTTGTTCCTATGGAACAAATCTAACTTAGGAATCTGTAAATACGTACCTGATAAAGTCGCGAATCATAACTTGATCAAGATACAACCTGACACTGACCTGAAAATTGCAAAAAACGTAGGCAAAATTGAATTTCGCGGGCTACAACTGCGCTTATTCCTTCAACGTAGCCCGCGAAATTCAAACGTTGTTTTACGTTGTATTTTTTGGTAGACTATTTCGTGAAAATAGACGTATTGATGTTTTAAATTAATAAAATTTTGTAATTTATATTTTTATCATAGTAACCTCTAATTGAATTTTGATCACCAGAGTAAAACAGTGCTGCTATTTGCAAATTTAAACCGTAAGAAATTTTGAATGTCGTGGGCTGCAAATTGACGGATCTTCTATAAAAGGTCCTTTTATTGCAGTAGTAGGATTCCAATCGAATGCCATGGTGTGGTAGCGAGTTCAGTTTGTCGGCCTTGGTACACAAACGGAAGAGGCGCGCTAAGTTGTTGGGACGTAATGATTGCGTGTTCTTGGCATGTCAATCTCAGTTATCTGGGTAGGTAGGTACCTACTGTGAGAATAATTTTCAAGGCTTGTAGGTACGTACCTTCTTTGCTTTTGTACCATAATGTATTCGCTTTTTATTATTGCTGTAAGTATGTTATGCACAGGTTTATAAGTGGTAAAATCCAAGATGTGTCTGGCTGTATGGTTTTAAGACTTATGCCATGAAGGAATACTAAATATAATAAAAATATATTAGAAAATTATGTATTTTCTTGAACATCACCTCAAAGTTAGGAAATAGACTATTTCGGCGACGCTGAGAATTGAGAAGCCCATGAATAGTCCAAGTAAACCACCGCAGTTGGCCAGGAAATCCGTTTGGCCGTACAGCTCTGAGCGACGAGACGTAATGAACTGTGCTTCTTTGAAAAACACCATGACGCGGGAGTAAGTCAGGCTGAAAAAAAAGATGAGTGGTTTACAATGGCAGCAGTAAGAAATTTCTTTCAGGTCTGGCAAAGGTCCCAAATTTTACGGTGAAATGTGGGTGTACCGCCGTGTACCTCTGGTGTACCCTGGGTGTACCTACACTATTGCCTTCCCTTTCGTGCAATACAGGCGTGATGTGTTTATGAATTAATGAATGAGTGATTCAGAACTTCTTTTCGGGGTGCGGCTGTTTTTGTTTTGAATCACCTCACAAGAAGGTATTTGACCGGGAGGTTTATTTTAGAGAGGTTGTTGGCTTCAAATCAGTCGTGTGTGCGATATGAATATGGAATAAAACATGAAAAAGTGAAGTAGGTAGTCAACCTAAGATGCTTGTAGCGAAAAGAACAATATTTTATTTTATTATGATTTAGGTTATTTGTAAAATAATATAACAAAAGACAAAAATATGGAAGCAGTGCTCGGCCTTTGCCCAGGAGTGGGACAGCGAGTAAAAAATTAATAAATAACAAATACCTACTTACTGCATTAAAATATTAAATGCACAACGAAGGTCGATAGCAGTAGGTAGGTACTTGATTTTTTATCAAATCGGCTGTTTCCCTCCGCGATATTGACAGGATACTGTCTGGCTGTTTTTGCAGATAACTCGTATATTGCGCAATATCATCCGGCGCAGCGGATTTCCGATAGATCTATCAAAATTAATACCTAGGGATAAACCGAACGGGATTTAGCACATGGTACTAAATTGACCCGACACCGACGAACCCGACGAAAAAAAAAAATTCTGTTCCATACATTTTGACGGTAGGTACCTACTGCACTTTTCTATGAAACAGCTGTTTTTTTTTTAAACCGATGAAAACTTTCTACGCCATACTCCGACTTTTAATTAGCTGCAGTAAAATGACACTTCTTAATAACTCATTTCGGACTGTAGATATGCATGTCAAATAAGTTTCGTTCGTAACACTATTCTGTAAAACAATATTTGGTTGATGGGCGCGAAAAAACAAAAGGACGCCAATTTCAGTCATTTCAGTAACACATAAGCTGTCATTTTAGTGCAGCTAATTTAAAGTCTGACTATACATCTAGAATCATGTGGTGAATTCATGGTAGGTAACAGTTTGCGCGTCGATGTCTCTGCCAGTAGGTACCCTGTATGGTTTCCCATATATTATTATTATAGTCAACGAAGCTTGCAATTAAACATACTGTATTCTTGTAAAAGGTTACATGCTCTGTGCATTCTTGGTGTAGGTTCTACCTAGTTAATAACCTATGTATCTAGGTACCTATTGACTACAGGCTGGTAAGACTATTAGAAAAGTTACGTCATACCTACCTGCTGTCCCCACAATGAAAATTTAAATAAAATACGAAGCCAAGTTTAAATGCTATTCGCAAAAACCAGTTAATTAATTGTAAAAAGAAATGGTTGCGTAATTGATCCAATTGTGTAAACGGTAAACCAGTAACTTACTCCTTTAATTCTTCGGATACGTTATTCAGTTTATAGGCTCTAAAAATGGCGGCCCAATCATAGTCGGCCTGGGATGTCTCTGCCTCGTACTCTATGGACGTGCACGCTGGTAGGCATCGGCACCTGGACGAGACTGCCAGGGCCTCTCCCAGTGAATCAGTCTCATTCTTCACATGACTGTCGAGCCCTGACTGGATTTCAATTGTCACCAGTTCCACTGAAAATATGGTTAGAAATTACCTAAGAAGCTGATGATTAGGTAGGCATCCATCATCATTAAGTTCGTTATCCATCATCAAGAGCCTCTAGTGCAGTCCACTGCCGGACATAAAAGGCTTCAACATAAATTGATAGAGATTCAGTAAGTAGGTTTTAGATAGTGCCTACCTACTTATTCATAGAGTTTATTACTTACGCAATATTTTAGATATAAAAACGTAAAAATCCAATGGCACCTGCGTGAAAGTGAATAAAAATTGAATTAATAATGTATGTAGGTAAAGCCATGCTATGCTAATTTCTTACGTAACGTCTACGAATCGTTTAATTAAACATAGGTCCCAGAGCTAAGCTTGCTGTCATGCTGATTGGTGGAACTGGATAAATTACTGATAGAACATACGATGACCGACTTACTTTGAGCTTTTTTTATACATTCTCTGCTGCCAGCATTGCAGACCTCCATATTTGGCCCATCTGGAACGCAGAGTGCATTTTTAAGCAATGTTACAAAACATTACGTCAGATGGCCCTCGTTCTATAGGTACACTAGGTACCTATGAATAAACTATCATAGTATTTAATTATAATTTATACAGTTATTTCATTATCTGTAGGTACGTACTAAGGTGCTATACTTGGTGTATAAACAGAATTTTTTAATAGGTAATTCTACTCCAATAAAAAAGCAGGGTCATTCTCATTTTATTTTGTGTTTTGACGTTTGAAGTTAATTTTTACGCTCTTCTAAGAAATAATTTTTGCTATTTATTAGATTCCGCATTATTTTTGTTTATTTTTACATTTTGTCTCTTATTTTGTAGCTTGCTGTAATGATTACTATCCACATACTATAATATACATATTTAACACGTGCTATTTTAAGTAAACCACTTATGACGGGGATCGAAACTGTTTCTCCTAAACACAGGTTATTTTGTAACCTATCTAGGAGGACAGTACGGCACCCACTAACTAGATTAATAAACTTTAAGCTTGTGCTATATATTGTATTACCTTAGCATGTCATCTAGTCCTAGTTGATCAATAAATCTTATTATTATTATTATTATAATAACAGACGCTAAACATTATTGCTAATGGTACCTACCTAATTTACAAAATCCTTTGGAAAATTACCCAAAAGCGCACATAACGCAATTCTAAGATACTTTTTAGGCTGGTCCAGTATGTACAGACGCCAGCACATCAAGCTACCCGAAACTGTAAAAATTTCCCAATCACAAGCGATAAAGTTGAAAATCTATTAGATCAATTTGACAGATTGTAGTAGCTTGATGTGCTAGCGTCTTTACATCAATCAAAGATTTGAATTTACCGGATTTTAATTAAGTAAGTACTTACAAGGCATTCCGAAATGCACACATCCACATCGAGTGTAAGTAAAGTTCGACAAACACTCCATCTCGCAATTTGCTTGAGTGTACACTTTGAAGTATTGGAGATAGCGCTCGGTTGGAAAATAGCATTGTCGTCTGTGAACAAATTAAAAACAACTCATTGTTTCACCGATATTTTGTCTGAGCTCATTTTTTATAGACGAGCTAAGTATATAAATTAATTAGATGAGAACATTTAATTGGTCAGTGAACAATAAAATCCAATTTAATAGATTTTTGTCCAACTGAAAGCAGAAATGGGTTTTCTTTTAACACGCTTTTTTACATACGATTTTATATTGTCTGTAAATAAACTAGGATTAATTTAAAACAAACAATTTTATTCCAAGTAGATATTTTTACTTTATGTTCTTACCTGGTAGGTTCGTAAGGTTTAAGGCCTGAGGAAGTGGTCATCATTTTAGGTTTCACCGCAACGACTACCTCTTGCGATAGAGGCGATCGGAAATACTGTTGTGAAAGCCTCGGCAGCTCTGCCGGATTGTGCAACAGTATCTACAAGCATCACAGGAAATGTGTTTAAAGTATAATGTATGTATTACTACATAGGTTTGGTACTGAGAAATAACTTAATATGCACTTAGGCAATATGTAAAAAAAACCTGTCCAATCCGTGAGCGGTTGTTAAATCTCGTGCTAAGAGTGTATTCATGTAGTCAATTTTAGGTTTTTTTTAATGGAGAATTTTAACTTGCCTGGCTTGGGGCGTGAGCAACCGTCTTTGAAATTTTGGAAGGTAGGTACCTACTAAAAAGTACATGTACATTTAAAAAAATTACAACTTTTATTGGTTTGTGTGAAGTACCTAGATGTGGCCATTTCGGATCGGACTGAGTTTTTTTTACACATTGTATGACAATGAATACCTTAAAACCTTGCACTGGACCTCTGCAAAGATAGTCCAAATCGATTTTTTTGGCTTTTAGTAAGAAGGTCAGTCCAGATTTTACACCGTATCCCTGTAACCAACAATTGCATGAAAGAAACTAAACTAAGTTTAAGATTTAATATTAAACATATGTTATGATTATGACTGGTAGTTATTGGAAATTTTTAAGAGATAGATAGTCGTCCAGTGCTAGCCAGTTGATGGCGTTGATGATCCCAGACAAGGCAGATAAAATAGCTTTTTCAGCAACAGCACCTTGGTCTACAAAGCAATATTTACGGGCTTGTGTCGGTCTATTTGCATAAAAAGTAAACAAAGAATAAAAAAAAAAAACCGGTCAAGTGCAGGTCGGACTCGCGCACCGAGGGTTCCGTATAAATAGTCTACCTCGTTTTTTTTATATGTAACTTTAAAGTTACGGTTTTCGGATTTTTCACTTTACTTGTGCTACATGACCTTGCTTCTTGCCAAATTTCAAGATTCTAGGTCAACGGGAAGTACCTATATACATTTTGATTCCCTTAAGAGTGTCGAAATATAAGTTTTATGCGGCATAACGGATTAACATGTTGGCTGCCAGGCATCAGACACAATAGAAAATCTATTGTTCGCGGTCACCGGTGACCGCGTTGGCAGTCAATGCCTTAACGGTCGTATCTTTTTTTTTACCTTAACTTAGAAGTTTGATTTTTTCACAGCTTCAAGAGACCGCATACCTGAGTATATGGTTTTAATTACCTACACGCGTTCCCGAGATAGGGTAGGATAGGGTCTTGACAGAGTTACAGACGGACAACAAAGTGATCGTATAAGGGTTCGGTTTTTTCCTTTTGAGGTACGGAACCCTAAAAACAAACACGAATGCCGAGACTCACCGCGCCTCTATGCGGATATGTTTCTATAGGCGTTCCTGATGCGTATCCTTCTTCCAAACTCCAGGATTCAGCTCGCTGATCATGTTCCAAGTATGGGTAGTGGTGATGTAAACTAATAAAAAAATATGTAGGTAGATAATTTGCTGGAGGTACTGGGCTTGTACTGTTAAATACATAATTATAGCTTCATAGTAGTTATACAAGAATATGACCTACTTGTCTAATCTAAACATTTCTTCTGGCCCTAAAGTGTTAAATGTGTAGCAGAGCCCTTCTTCCGTCATTATGGGAGAAAATAATTCGGAACAATTTTCACTTGGTATATCTTTCCATTTACATCCGAAGAACACTTCTGTCAGATTTGGGGATACCTGATAAATATAATAAGATTATAAAGCACCAGAAAAATATAGATTGGGTTTTGAAAGTAGGTATTCAATGCAAACCGATTTAATGTTGTCCACTGTGTCGACGGCAGATGAAAATTTTCTACCATTCGGAGGAGCAAGATGGTCGTCACAGACCATCGTTAAGTCTTCAAACATGTGTTGTCTAAAACGTACATATTAAAGATTAACATTTTAAATTATCTGAGTAGTAAACATTAGATACTTACTTACCTATAAAATAATCACATCATCCAGGATTTATAAAAGTGTGAAATAAGCTTTTATAATTTATTTACTCACTCAGTTAAAGAGAGATTGTCTCGGTCATTAATATACAAGTGATAATATTCTGTAAAATTAAATTTTCTCTGCATTGCCTTAGTTTCAAAACACACCGTTACTGCAGGATAAGGAATCTGAAATCGAAACGTTATAGGAAGAAAATCTCTTATTTGTTTAACTCAAGAATACATAATCATACTTATAATGTATTGTAATAATACAAATCAGGCCATGATGATAGTACAAACATGGACAGCACCGTGGCAGAGACCAAAAAAGATATGCCGCGAGGAAACTCTCGATGCACCATGGAGATGTAGCACATTTAAAGTAGGTAGTAGGTAGGTACCAACCTAGTTAGTAATGAAACCATTGAAAACCCCCTAAAAGCACCCTTGCTTACAACAAAGGCAAAACTTAAAAAACTAAACTCATTTAAGTAATACTCATTAGGAAAAAGTAACACAATGTTAAGTTGAACTTACCTGCCACACAGGAGTAGGGTTTTCAGCAAAACTAACAATGACGGGACTTTCATTCCACTTTATCCAAACTTTTCTGATCAATCCGGAACAAAGTACCACACAGCAAGTAAACATGAAGAGCCAAAACACTCTGGAATAAAATACAACACAAAATTTTGTAGCAATTATCAAAAAATAATGAATAACAAAGTTAGGTTCAATTATCTTACTTTTCCACCCATGTTCTTTCTTTCTCTCCAATGTATTTCAGTCCATGAAGATTGGAATTAGCCGTATAATCTATCAAGTAATCTTTGATAATGTTGCGCTTCCCTCTCTTTTGGGTCTTTTCAGGATGCCCGTCATTTTCAACCACATCCGTGGTCTTCACAAAGCTTTCCGCTCTACAAAAATATTACTTACAATTAGTTTTTTATACATAGATTATATAGATTTGGGAATTTTATTGCTCAAGGTATACTTCGAGTGTCGCCTCATGATGCTCGGCAAAGACTACATCGAACGTGCTCAAAACAAAACGTTTTGTTAATTTGGGCTTGGTATGAAGGGCGTCATAGCTGTTAATGTTAACCCAAGGGAAACATGAGGTCCAATTACTAAATTAAAATTTGTAGAATGCTGACTAATTCGTTACATTTGTACATTATTATTTATTTAATGAATATTCAAATCGTAACAAGGTTCGCAAACGTGATGGTATGGTTAGGTACAGAGGCCAGCACATCAAGCTACTCCAATCTGTCAAATTGTCCCAATTGAATATGAACCATAAACCTTAGTCATAAAGTTGAAAATCTATCAAATAAATTTGACAGATTGGGGTAGGTATGCTTTTATAATTGACATTGCAATAACATATTGAAGTTTGCAGAATTGCCCTACCTCAAGTCACTCGGGAGTTTTGTGAAATAATGTATTGTGAATTTGTGATGGATAATGCGATGACTGTGTTTTGGTTTTCACTTTGTACCTACTTTTTACTACAAAACATAAAAAATACTACAAAACATAAATATTTAAGATTAAAGGGCTGATTTTTCCAACGCCAGATAACTTTGGCGGAGTAATAATTTTGAATTTCAGACGTCAATTTTAATCCACGAATAAAAAATATGTCGATTAAAAAATCAGCCCTTAGCCACTCACGCGCCCCGCGCCACTCGAATGGGACGTACCTATAGGTATACCTACCTTACTACCTTACTTACCTACCTTACTTATCTACAACAAAGAAAGAAAGAAAGAAAATACGTTACGTACAACATTTTGTTATCATTGCTTGCTGATCAATGTTGATGATCAGCATGTTAAATTAATTGTTAATGTCTTCAACTACTGAACCACCAACAGGACAATTGCGTAATACACTATCAGTAGCAATCGCTTTTATTTTGACAGTTTAACAACATTCATTGCGTTATTTACGTTGTTGAGCAGACACATTTTTCGAACATATGAATCAATAGATTATCAATATCCTTTAAAATGATTCAGATTGAGATTGATAGTTTGTTACGCAGTTAGGTTGCAGCTCAGCAGTTGTAGGAAGTTGCGTACCTTCCTACAACTGCTGAACTGAGTATGCAGGCTAAGTAAGTAGGTTAGATATTTGTATGACCTATTATGGACTATTGATGAAGCTAGTATCTACTAGCGAATCGGTACTATAGCGACCGAACTGCTTCATACCTACCTACCTATTTTCGAAATAAATAGGAAGGTAAGTCGAATGTTTTCTAGATAAATACTTCTCGTACAATAACATCGCATGACTTAATTGTTTAGAATTTCCCACGAGAGGTATTGAGTTGGGATTATGCGACGCAAATAGATATACGCAAATTATAATTTAATTACACTTCAAGTTAATTAGGTAAATATAATAATATACAATTATCTATGGTGACTGTAATACACAATTGCTGTTATAGGCGCAGTTGTCACACACTCCAATTCCCTAAAGGCAACCCTATTTCTGTGACATGTGACATTAAAATTAACACGAAAGGACAAAAGTTACCCGTTCAAAATGTTTTCCCATGTATGTGACAGAACATGTAATATAATAACATCAGACAGTAATACTATGCTATTGCTAAACTGATGTTGACATAATATAAACCAAACCAAAGTAAGGAAAAGTGATAAAAATAACATAATGGCCCATGCCCGCTTCTGGCATTTACAAACCTGTTAAAATTAGCTGTCGAGGGCGATGCGTTGATCTTCCTCAATTCACAATCACAACAGCTAATTTGGGATTTCCTTGTTTCTGTGTTTATGGTATTCATAATTATATAAGTCTGACAAACAAATTAACTATTTATTTAATTTCATTACAAAATTGAATAAATTTATGTTGTTGAACTACGCTTGCTAGACGGTCTACCAATATTACGTGTAAAACGTTCATGCTCCCGCAATACTGTAAAGTTAACAGACACACAGTTACAGACTGTAACTGACTGACAAACTATAGTGATAAATAACTTTAATTTCGGAATTCGGTGTCAATAAACGAAAATGCAGAACCAACGACCGACTTCCGAAATAAAAGTTATTTTTCACTTTGTAGTGTTTTATTAGAAATCGTTTTTTTTTTTTTGTTAAAAAGTTTTTTTCTTTAAATTTTAAGGTAATTTAGTGTGATCTTTGTCATTGATTGTTTGGCGGCGACTCAAAATTACTTAGGTATCAGTTTAAGAACTTAGTAATTAAGGTTAAATAAAAATGGTTTATTATTTTTTGCTTTTCAGTTTTTTCGGCGGTTAAGTTTTTTTGTTAAAAAGTTTTTATTTAAACCTAATCTTTTGAGGATATAACTTACTAATTAGCTCATTCGTCGTGACTTTTTTTATTATTTAATTGTAATCTTCTTCTATCTATCTATCTATCTATTCTATATCTATATCTATATCTTCTATCTTCTATTCTATCTATCTATATCTATATACATATAATAAATCTGTAGACGAGACGTTTCTGTACATTGAAAATATTTCCAAAAAAAATAGTTGGGGTGTTAAAGGATAACCAACAGATGCCATTTCATCAATTTTTGGAATTTTTGTCTGTTTGTCTGTTTGTCGGTTTGTCGGTTTGTCGGTTTGTCTGTTTGTCTGTTTGGATGTGACAGATTATTGATTTGAACAGGGTCAACGTAAAAAGTACCAAACCAATACGGTTACTTTTTATACTCAAATATGGTGTAGAACTCGGAGCAGTGATTAGTTTTTATTTCATCGCAATCGGTTCACTCTATCAAAAGATATAATCAATTTAAAGTATTGTAGAACAACTTTTTACGTTTTTTAGTAACAAGTAACGACATCTATTGGCGCGATATAGTACCTACTAACGAAAACATATTGTTTTTGTGATGTGAATAATCACGTCCTATTAGTTTATGCTTACTTAAATGACGAAATAACACAGATACCTACTTATGTCTATGTTATTTTAAAAAGTAATGATAATGATTATAATATTAAACAAAATCGCTTTCCATTGATGGTTTATTTAGTGGCGCCTGTGGCGCTAAAATAATTTTAAACAAAAAGTGAGGATAGTGTAAGATAAT
Organism: Gortyna flavago; assembly: GCA_963669345.1. Classification (NCBI taxonomy): domain Eukaryota; kingdom Metazoa; phylum Arthropoda; class Insecta; order Lepidoptera; family Noctuidae; genus Gortyna; species Gortyna flavago. The sequence continues at coordinate 8,786,318 of OY770144.1, forward strand.
AATAATTAATGTGGTGTTCTGAGCGATAAAGAAGTTAGATAATTATTGATATAGAAAGTTGAGTAACGCAGAGCGTTTTTTAACGAAGTTCTTATATGGAGCTTGCGGTAGGAGTTCTAAGGGAGAAATCGTCAAATAACGAAAAAGCGTTATGCCTCATTTTTCAAAGTAATAGGTAGATAGAGACACACACACACAGAGAGAGAGAGAGAGAGAGCTATTTTTCATGGTTTCCGAGGATCCTGACCCCGGTAAGTGAGGTCAAAAAGAAAATCAAAGATGGCGGTTGCCTAAATTTTTTACTTTTTCGTCATGGGTGTCGTTTTCATGGTTTTCGAGGGTGCTGAAGTCGAGAGTCAGGTCAAAATGAAAATCCAAGATGGTGGCTGCAATTTTTTTTATCATGTTTGTCGTTTTCATGGTTTTTGAGGGTGCTGAACTCGATAGTCAGGTCAAAATGAAAACCCAAGATGGCGGCACCATTTTTTTTAAATGTTTTGTCATGGGTGTCGTTTTGATAGTTTTCGAGGGTGCTGAAGCCGATAGTCAGGTCAAAATGAAAATCCAAGATGGCGGCTGCAATTTTGTTTTGATTTTTTGTCATGAATGTCGTTTTCATAGATTTTAAAGGTGCTGAAGCCGATAGGCAGGTCAAAACGAAAATCCAAGACGGAGGTTGCATTTTTTTTTATGGGTTTCTTTTTATTGGTTTTTGAGAGTGCTGAAACCAATAGTGAGGTTAAAATGAAACTATAACGTCTTACCCACCGTCGATTGGCCCATGAACTTTTTGCCAACATAACTCTACGTCAGTGAATGCTTTACCCACAGAATGTTTTGACCAATAACTTTTCACCCAAAGAACAAGGCCAACAGACAGGTGAAAGTAAAATAATAATAAGACGTAGTCCTTTATTTCTGTGAAAAGGGTATAAAGTAACCTAACCAAGCCTAACCTCGGGGTGCCCTTTGCTCGCTTTGCTCGCTCACTTGAGCCGCCATCATCCCTTCGAACCCTACCTGTCCGAGTCGGGGTGCCCCAAGTCCCGAGCTAGTTTTCGGCAGTATAAGGTCTAAATCAAAATCATGTCTAAAGTTTTCATGGGTTTCATCTTCGTAGTTTAAATGGCGGCCGGTGTCAAATATAACCCAAGTTTAATGGGTTGCTTTACACGGGCAACTTTATGTAGAAGCTCTTACCATTAATGTTTTCTTCCTTTTATCATCTAGATATCTCGATGCATAAGGTAGCACAGGCGGTAGGTAGGTGCATATTGGTAGGTATATATGATATCTTCAATACCAAGTTAAGAAATTCTAAATTTACCACAGAGAAGAAACCAAGACTCAGAAAAACTAACTTCAAACTTCACCTACTAATCTCAGATATACTTTAGATAAAATGGTGATATGATTTTACAAGTTGGTATTCTAAGACAGACGCAAAATAAAATAGACATAATTATGGCTGTTTGGTTAGATAATCAGCCTCGAGCAGGCGCTTTTATTTAAATTTATTCTCAAAAATCAAAGTGACACTTCGTCGCATTGTCATTATGAACCATGAAGACGCAGTGATTGCAGTCGAAAGGGCCGTGGTAGCGAACCCTAGGTAAGGAAAGCGTTACCAGGCAAGATCTGATGATTCTTCCTTTTCAATGAAGGAGTGGCAATTACACCTTTCCTAAGCGACACATTACCTATTGTTTTCTGACATCCACGCGAACGAAGTCGCGGGCACAGCTAGTACACAACTAAACATTAAAATCTTTGAGTGAACAATAAATCAACCCTATTTTCCCACCCTTAGGGTACGATATTTTTTCCAAATTTATGTGGGACCAACTTCGAGATATACGGTTAAAGATATTTATTTTCTCAAAAGAATTACAATTCACTTATAGAGAAAACATAAATAGGCTTATAATAATGTTGTCTGCCAGTAAGCGTAGATAAAAACAAAAATGCATCTTAAAACCAACATTACAATAAAACTTCAACTTAACATGGTTTTAGCATAACAAGTACCTACAAAATATAAAAATCAAAAGAAACAACAGAATTTTGAGCAGTGAGGGTAGGGTGCAATTTAACAGCTGTTGCGTGTTTACTAAGGCCCACGACACAGTGCAGAACATAAGCGATTTGTTAAATTGTTTTATGTTTTTATTTTACGGTTAATATTTGTACATAACGATTTTAAATATTTATGTAGACTATCATTGTTTATTTATTTTTGATCAATACCCTATCCAATATAAAAAGAATTATGAAAATCGGACTACTCTGTAAAAAATTATGCATGGTTATGTATGACCACGCATAATTTTTGTAATCACTGATTGTAAGGCATACCTTATCTTATTATTGGATAGGGTATTGATCAAAAATAAATAATAAATAAATAAAGTGAGTGAACAATCAATCATCGCCTGTTTTCCTACCCTTAGGGTTGGATTTTTTTTTTCAAATTTATATGGGACCAACTTCGGGGTATACCGTATACTCTTTCCAATAAAAAAAGAATTATCGCAATCGGACTACGATGTAAAAAGGTATGCGTGGTCATACATAAAAATAAAAAATACACGTCGAATTGAGAACCTCCTCCGTTTTTTCGTCGGTTATTAAAATAGACACATAATACATAAAGCAATATTTTTGGATTTAAAACTGTAGAAAGATAATTAAGGCATTTCCTTGCAGAAACATAATGGCCTCGCAAAAGAGCCTATCTCGATTGCGCTATTATCAATTTATTAACCACATAGAGCTGTAGAAAGAAGAAGAAAGAAAAATAGGTTTATTTGTCACAGAAACACGTGCACACAAAAAGATAATATAAATTAATTCTAATAAATAAATAACAACAAAATATATAACTACTATCTATCATTACAAGCACAAAGCAGGATAGTCGAAGACTGCACGTCATGACTGTGACAGAAAGGCTTCCACTCAGCATGATGCTGTGCTATAGAGGACCCACAGTACAGCGCTGATTTTCAGTGGTTACCCGAAAAAGACATACGGAAATCAAGTCAGATTAAATGTTGGCTACAAAATAAAACAAACAGTACTTAAAATATTTAATTATATAATTGGGTGTTGTATTTGCTACAACACCCAATGATATTATTAAATAACATAAAACAAATAAAAAAAAATGATAATAAAAATACAGGCATCACCGCCTATAATAAAGGCCTAATATAATCAAGGCCTAATAGTTTCTGCTACTTATAGACTGCTCGTCTGGTAGCGCAATGAGCAGTGTGCAGAGAACGAGGATTCTTGCAAGTCGTGAGAACCGCATAACTGAAAAAAAACAAAGCAACAAAGAAACAAATAGCTACCTGAATATACTCCACTCCACCATGCTAGAGCTTCGGATCATTACCTACCTAAGTACTTCGTTAGTCTGTTATTTACAACCAAAAGGTAAAAATTATAGTGCTAAAAGTACCTATTCAGATCTTAAAGGTTTTTTAAATCTGCTTAACACACGTACATACAATGGCAATGCCTTTAATTTTGTCAGCGTTATTTACGTTGTTGAGCAGACGAATTTTTCAAACTTATGAAGCAATGATTTAGCAATTTCTTTTAAAATCGGTCGTATAGTGAATAAAAGTGTGCTACAAAATTAGGATGCTGATCATTCTGATTAGGTAGGTACCTATATAAAGAAACTAGCAACGCCCCGCGGTTTCACCCGCATAAGTTTCGATCCCGTGGGAATATCGGGATAATAACTATCCTTTGTCCTTCCGGGACTCAAACTACCTCTATACCAAATTTCACCTTAATCGGTTCAGCAGTTTAAGCGTGAAGAGGTAACAGACAGACAGACACACTTTCGCAGTTATAATATTAGTATGGATAGAAGTGTTGATTTCGAACCTGTAACCAAATGATGCGATTCTTGCTCTTGCTCTGGCCTTTTTGCATTTACTGCAAACTTGGTACTCCTTTGTGTGCTTTAATAATTTCGGGTCCATTTCGTACCTACTTATTGCTTCCCTGTTCTCACTCACTTAGTTATAAATAAAAACGGAATTAATAACGATAGAACTGTCATATGATGTCTGAATGTAAGAAGCTAGGACACTGCTCTCAAATTATTGTTATGATCGAATGTTTATAAAGGCTGTTTCATTTTCATTGTGCAGGGTTTTCTTTGTCATCATTATGACGCTATGCAGCGTCACGGTATAATTATCTATACAGTATTCTATCTTCATACAAACGGTCGGAACGCGATCGACACGCGAGTCATACCTACTACGCTACGCGCCTCGAGTTCAGGGGAATTATGAAACAATTCTTATCACGCAATTCATCTGTTTGACAGTTTCAAACCTATATATTCCTGAAGGGTTAGGCAGAGCGTACCTAAAGCATTTTACGAACCTCCATACAAAACTGTCATACAGATGAAATTGCGTGATATGAATGGTGAAAAAGTGGCCTTTTTAGGCCCCTGGTCTCGGGTCTGATGTTCTGAGGTGTGATGGTTTTACAAGCAGTAAGCGTGCGAATTGTGACAAATATTCATTGAAATAAGTACAAGTACTTACTTAATATGGCAAAGAGCAATTACAGACTATATTGTGCTGTTTTTGGTTGTTTGAATTCGTCAATAAGTTTTTTTTATAAAATCTACAAATAAAAAAAAAACACTAGAAGTGATAAATTACTTTAATCTCGGAAGTCGGTGTCGTTGGTTCCGCGTTTTAGTTTTATGACACCGACTTCCGAAATTAAAGTTAATTTTCACTTTTTTTGTACCCACCTACCCCACACAAATTCATATAACACTAATTGCTATGTGAATATCAGTGGCAGGAAGCTATTGAACACATCGGCGTACCCCTATAAAGGGTACAGGCGTGATGTTATGTTGTGTAATTGCGTAAACAATGCATACATAAGCAATAGCAGCACTCGCGGTTGATTTGCTAGCATTTAGTGAGAGAGAGTTGACTAGACTAGAGACTAGTTGAGTAGACTAGAGTTCCGTTGTCTGTCTCCGAAACTCATCATCAGAACTTTACGAAATTTAAATGGGATGATTTCGAAATAAGCCGCTTTCGAACAAAAAATAATTTTACAAATCCGTCTATAAATGACGGATTTATGCTCGAACATACATAAAAAAAAATTCTTTTGAGAAGTCGGTTAAAAAACACAACATGTATTTTTATTGAACTGAATGAATTTAATTTTTTTTGTAAAAATATTTAAGTACGTATACAATCACAAAACCAGAAAGAAACTCAAGTAGGTTGATGAAATTAAAATACTGTAGGCGGGAGCCCTATCGCGTGTTTACGTACCGCGCGGCTGTAGGTAATTATTTCTAGAACAGCGAGCCTAAAAAGGCTACTTTGGCAGAATCATAAGACAATTAATGTCACGCAATTTCATTTTGACAGTTTTGTATGGAGATTCGTAAAATGCTACAGTTATCTAGACCTCTGCCTAACCCTTCAGGGATATATAGGTGTAAAACTGTCAAACAGATGAATTGCGTGTTAGGAATTGCTTTATGATTCTGCAAAACTGGCCTTTTTAGGCCCCCAGGGCCGAGTCACAATACTGTATAGATAATTATATCGTGGCAGCGTAATGCTTGTTATCTATCTATACCTACTAATAATAATGCTGAAGAGTTTGTTTGTTTTTTTGTTGTTTGTTTGTTTGTTTGTTTGAACGCGCTAATCTCTGGAACAACCCGTTAGATTTGAAAATTTTTTTTTACACTTGCTGTGCCCGCGACTTCGTTCGCGTGGATGACGAAACTTATCAATGAGTTTTTTGTGTAAAGTGCTATTTGTGTAGAACGTTATCTATCGAGCATACCGGTATTAATACATAGATACTTCTGTCCCGGCGCGGGCCCTTTGTGGCTAATTACAGTAGAAAACCAATTTTGTCTCATTATCGGTGATTAAGAGGGTATATGATATCTTTGCCCGCGGCATCCCTCGCGTTCTGTAAGTTTTTTGTAGTAGATTTAAAAATAAAGAAATCTTTAAGACTATCTTTATAGAAGAGCCCTAACACCTAGCGCCTACCTACACTTATATGTATATATCAATAAATAAGCAAAATCCCTAAAAACTAACATCTATACGAATGACTAACCTAAGAGTACTAAAAATAACCTACGTTACACAATATCAAATATACTACCTATACTTGAAATTAAAATCTATACGGTCTACGCCTTATAAAAGTAAACCTAAGTACTTTCCTAATTTAAAAAAAAAACTCAATAAGTACTTAACAGAAAATAAAATACCTACCTAAGTACCTAAATAAACCTATTTCTGATGATAACTAATCTAAACTCAATAAATAAGCAAAATCCCTAAAAACTAATATCTATAAGAATCAGTGAACGAAAATAAATACGAATGACTAATCCTACCTAACAGTAGGTATTACAAAATAACCTAGGGTCACTACGTACACTATCAAATATAATACCCATACTTTAAAAATAAAATCTATACCTACGACTTATAAAAATAAACCTAAATAACTCTACCTTAGACTGTACTTAGTAAAAACTAAAAGGAATAAAAAGGTCGCACTGAAAAGCACGTTAAAACATACAATTTATAGAATGCTAATAAGAACGAACGCTCGCCACTCGACACGTGCGTTCGTTCAAATCAAAGTTCAAATAATGTATGATGCACGGGCGCGCTCAGCAGACTCCGTCCTTACATACGGTAGCGATCCGTGGCGGCCGCGCGCCACGCGCCACGCGTGTGCTGCGAACGGTGCAAGCCAATTTCAACCTTCAGCACTACATTTACAGCATAACTTAGGGGCGCTGCATACCTACGGCTAAGATACTATAATATTTTTTCTTAAGATACAATATCGCTCGCCATACAAATTCATCTTAAGATACGAAAATATGAAATATTATTTATTATCTTCGTCGTATGTGATAGTCCATTGAATTGTATGGCGAGCGATATTGTATCTTAAGATAAAATATTATAGTATCTTAGCCGTGTGCAGCGCCCCTTAGTGAACTCCATTGCGGGTGACGTAACCTACGACAAACTTATTATTTGCGGTTGGTACAGTAATCGAGTCTAGGGATCGAACTGCAAAATTGTTTGTTTTTAATTGTATATACTTTTCCGGGATAAAAAGTACCCAGTGTGGTGCCCAGGATATTAAAGAATAACTATACCACTACAAGTTTCATCGTAATCGAACCAGTAGTTTTTGCGTGATGCCTGAACAAACAGACAGACAGACAGACAGACTGACAAAAAATTTTTTAATCACATTTTTGGGTTCGGTGTCGGTCTAGTAACACCCCCTGCCATTTATTTTTTTGATATTTTCAATGTACAGAAGATGAAATTGCGTGATATGAATTGTTTTATGATTCTGCCAATGTGGCCTTTTTAGGCCCTCAGTAGTGACGGGGCAGCATGCTGCGGGCGCTGCGCAGACGCCAGCACATCAAGGTAGATACCCGAAACCACAGAACAGACCAGAAACTGTAAAATTTTCCCAATCAACTTTGAACCTTATATTCTAGCGATTAAATTGACAATCTATTTATGAAATTTGGCAGATTGTAGTAGCTTGATGTGCTGGCGTCTGTACAATTTAAAAATGTAAAATATTAAAAGCTGTCATCATGAGTTAGATCTAGCCGTAACATAACAGACTAACGGTAAACGAGAACAATAACGTAACTTTGATAAAATTATTGTTATTTCTCATCGGAAAGACTTAAAATTAAAAACTAATTATAAGCTAGTTTAGCTCTGTACCTACTCTGATCCCAGATTTCCCAGGGCAAAAATGCTCTCAATTTCGTTTAGTTTGACTGTTTATTTCATACGACAAAAACTGAAAACCTCCAAAGGATCGGATGGTAATTTTGAAAACCATCATTAAAATTTATTGTATATCTTCGTTGGCCAAAACTTGCATTTGACGTAACTTGCATTGAGTAAGTAAGTGAACAATAGCGAGATCCCAAGAGAAAAACTGAGGCATATTCCCAAATAAATTGGAGAAAAAGTGTCTTGCCAATTAAAAATAGATACGAATTTGTTCTTCAGATCGCGATAGTGCAGCTAAAATAACAATTGGAACATATTGAAGTACCTACTTAAAGAAATTCAGTTGACAAAATACAGGACCTGATAGCTAGTTCCTAGCATAACATTATAAGTAGTAAGATGTAATTGAATGTCGACAAGTTGTTTGATATTGATAGTTCAGGTTGGGACAGTAGTTATACTTACTCGTCGGTGGGGTTACAACGATTGCAGCAAGATTAGGCAGATAATGGAGCGGTGCGCGGCACATACGTGCGTCGATCCGTCGTCTGTCCGTCCCCCGCGACTTGATTACAGGAGGGAGCGAGTGCGAGGCACTGACTGGCGGCGCGCCGCGGCCCGCACTACCAGTGTTCGTAAGGTCGTAGCCGCAGGCAGCCTCTCGCGGCGCCCGAAGCTCGTTTACCCGTTTCAAAAACAACATTTTTCAACCTTTTCTTTGGCGCGAAAAATCACGATGTCTGCCACAGACGAACTCACTGGTATTCTCTCGAGGAGGCAGGAGATCAATGACAAACTTGAAGAGGGTTTGGAGGTTAAGCCGAAATATAAATTCGTAAACGTTTATACGGAATTTCATGAGTTCTCCAGGAAGGAAATAAAACAATACGAGGAGACCTTCAACAAGTAAGTGGGCTTTTTATTTTATCAAACTCGATTCTGGGAGATCGGCACGGCAAAGCCGCATCTCCGCAGAAAGCCGTATTACCACCGGCGTCACGGTCTGACCTTTATTCATTTTATAATTATGTGTAAATAGTGTCGCTATGATAGTCTCTCATGGAAATCTACATTTTAATGTAAATACCAATGCTGTGTTATGTGATGATTATAGAGAATATAATGTTGATGACTTAGAGGATAATGAATGAAAGAGAAGAAAAAATCGAACGCGCTTAATTTACTGAAGGTAATCTACCAGTCTTGGTTACACTGTTGTTTTTTTTAAGATAAGGGCTCCAACTATGCATAAAGCTTGGTTAAATATGATTTTATACATTTCTGAAGGTACCTACCTAACTTGTGAGTTTCTACAGCTTAGACCATTTGTCAACAAATGGTCTCACTATGACTTAGGATAAAACCCATTAACTCTGTATAACGTTAAACGAAGTTTAACATTTTGTAACCCGTTCAATTTACCTAGGTAATTGGGTTAATAATTTTTAAAACATGTTTACTTAAAATTAACTCACCCTCTATATTTTATCTTATAAATTAGGTCTTTTGGCAGAACAGTTAAAAGATATAAGTATATATACCTAATTGTATCTATTTGTAAACTATTATATAATTAAATTAACTTAATTTATTGTTGTTTGCTTACCTACACCATAAAATAAAAGGAACTCCATATTTTGTAGGCAATGTCACTTGATATAGCACTAATGGGTTAGAGCTACTTACTAGATAGAATTTTTATGGAAGGATAGTAGGTATAGGTATTGATTCTAATTACGCAATAAATAAACCACAAAAAAGCAGTATCGCTTTTGTTTTTTTATAAACACAATAGAGATAGGATGTTAACCTTACAAAATACATATATACAATATGGCGAACTGATTCTGCGCTATCTCTCCTGACCTTTAGATACAAAAGCTTTGTACAAATTGTTATAATATTAAATTAGCAAATTTGTTTCAAAATATTTCAAAACCGGTCTCATAAACTTAATTTTGAATAACTTAGGTAGATATTGACTTTTATGCGACTATAAGACATTTCAATAGGTCACGACTTTTGTAGAATCTAAGTCAGATGGCGCAAATGCCATGTCTCTATCAACTTACTTGCTTAACTGTTCTACAAAATTTTTGATAGGTAAATATTGGGCGTCAGATTTATACTCAAACTCAAACTCAAAGCATTTATTTCAATTAAACCATTTACAGGCACTTTTGAATTGTCAATCGGTCAGTCAGCAAATATGAAGCTAGTTGCCCATTCCAAAGCGTAGGTACCTATGGAGAAGAACGGGCAAGAAACTCCATGGACACTCTTTTAAATTATAGTTTACAAAAATATTAGTTACATCATTAGTGTTGAATTTATAATTATATGTGAGAACGATGTAAAAAAAAAATATACGTACGCGTTAAAGTGTCCAGAGTACCTACAGCAAATAGTACTTAACAAAACAATAATCCAAAAGTAAAATAATTAAAAATAAGCCGAGGCAGCCAAGTGATGACCAGTCCCAACTGACGGCGCCCGTTCACGAACATGACGCATAGATCAGCACCATTCAGCTCAACCATTTTGAAGGGAGCTAAATGATCCAACACACACGCCACCGTCAGCGAGACATTTTAGTGAGCATGAAATACTATCAGCCGCCAGGGCACATTCAAGTCAATGAAAGACATTATTATCATTACCCGGTAAATGGTAGCACTACAGTACATAGAACTCACATTTGTGCTATGCAATTATACAATATAAAGGAAATTGAGTTTATACAATGCAAAGATAGTCTTACAATCTTCAACAGCTCCAACAGTATTTTCAAGAGTTACATTAGGTAAGTAGAAGTACCAGCATCAGTATTACCACAATCGTTAATTATTCATACTTGTAAATTAACCAGGCAGTTGGTTGTAGTCGAGGTTTATTCAAATTCCAGAGTGTGGTTCCCCCAACTCCACCCTCGTTTGGATGGAACTCATAACAAGAGCCCATCAAAGTACTGCTCAGTAGAATGCAAAGCCTTTATTATTTATAAAGCCTTTGCAATTTTTTTTCGTGTAAATTATTATTAGATAGGTACCTATTTTTTTCCTACAGGTCGTTTCAAATTTGGTTACGTATGTACCGTGTCTTCAGAGTCAGACCCATTAGAAGACATCTTTGAGTTATGTACCTATTATAGTGAGCTATTTAATAATCAAGATATTATAATAATTGAATACATTCTTCTTTGCACGAACTCTTTCAGTAAAATAAATTGAGAGTCGTTAACTTAATCGGCATTAAATATTTAATTACCTATCGCATTTTATTAACAAAAAGAAGTCAAAGTGAAAGTAACAGTACCTAAGTAACAAATTACATAAAGTTAGTTCATAATAAAACCGTAGGTACATTATATAGATATAAGAGTAATTTATTAGGTGAAATGACATCGCATCGTCGTGGGAGACAAAAATGAATAGAGTCACGACTCACGCCATGTTTACGAGAATTATAATTTACATCATCGCGCGACTTTCATTCAACTAGGTAATGAGATAACACCACATACGGTACTAAATTCACACGATTCGCATAAAATTATTAATTAACAAAAGTAAAATGTTAACTTGCCACGTGAAAAATGGTTAAATTTACCTCAATGAATTTACGTCAACTTGGGTTTCATAGCTTGAAATTATTTTCTAACTTTCTAGGTTCTACCATATAATAACCTACTTCGTTTAGCCTTTGTAATTGTGTTGATTACAAAGAGTTAAAGTTACAAAAACCCTTTGTATAACATACATAGGTACAAAGTTGGCCATTGTTATTTTGTTCAGAGCAAAAAGTTGTACCAACTTACAAAATAATTATTTTAAAGACATTCTAGGGATAATTATATCTTACATTTCTGTAAAAGGGACCGAAACGGAAGCACATAATACATAATATTACGTATATATTGTACGTACGGAAGTCAATATAAGGGACACAATCAATGAAGTTCGAAGCGGGCCACAGGAACACCCGCATACCCACTCATCTGCGCCTCGCTACTATAATATCACTAAACAAACATCCATCCTTACTATAAATGCGAAAGTGTGTAGGTCTGCCTGTTACCTCTTCACGCTTAAACCGCTGAACTGATTTAGATGAAATTTTGTATAGAGATACTTAGTTTGAGTCAAGAGAAAGGACATAGGATAGTTTTTATCCCGATATTCCCAGTGGAAACTTATGCGGGTGAAACCGCGGGGCGCTGCTACTTGTAAATAATGCAACAAACAAACTCCCTACTGTGACTACTCTGTTTGTTACTTAAACAATAACTAGGTACTCATAGTTATTTTTCAAAACAAATTGAACTACCTGCTGGTTAATAGCGTCAACAATAAACAAGTGATTAATCTCATGATTAATTAATGATATCGTGGATAAGATAAAATAAACCAAGAAAGTTGGTTTATTTTATTTCCTTTTTAGGAATCGGATGATGAATGCAAACGGAAGTATATTAGTCAAGAAAATAAACCTTAAATTAGTCATATTTCTTAGCAAAACCAAAGGTGTTAATACTGTGTCGTGTGCGACACAATAAATGAATCACTGCTGTTGATCATAACATAGCCACGTGTTGTTACCAGAAGTCTGCTAAATATTATGTGTTAATGTGCATTGTGAATATGCACTCGGCATTCAACCTTTAGATTAGCCTAGTGTTACAACTTTCAAGCTGTAAGTTTTCGTAGTGCTAATTCCGTAGTAACATTGTAATTCCGGAACAGCTGTCCTTAATTTCAGCAGCATTCTTGGCTGGCTCTGCATAATATATACTAAAATTGATCAGAGTGCATTCGGAAGGAAGTGAGACGGGAACTGGTTCTGATAAAGAGCGACGCGACAAAATCAATGATCGCAATGAGTCACGCCTTACTGCACTTTACTCCTTGTTTTATGACGTTGATTTAACCTTACCCTCTGTTTCCACAAGCAGATTGATCAACCACACGTCATAGGTCATTAACGCAGTGAATCACATTGAGTAAACAGCTGATATTGAGATACAATCACTGCGCGTAATGGACACATGTGATGACTTAATACCACCTTTAGTCGAACACTTAATAGCTTCCTTGATGACGCTTTTAACGTTAATGATTGAGCTGCACCTGTTATCTTAAATACTTGGAAATGTGAATGATGTGTTTGATGAGAATTGAGTTTATTGAGTGTACCTTGGTACATTACAGAATTGAACATTTGTTAGAGAAATGTTTAGAATAACTTTAGACTTTGTTAAAGGGCATGAACAAAGGCGTAAAAGTTAGGCAAATGAGTTTGTACCAACTAACTAATTTAGAAATAATTAAGTGCTTGTAAACATACTAACTAGTCTGTACACGAAACCTCGCGATATAGTAGTAGCCTAGGCAATCGTATAAATAATTATATGTTTTCACGGTTTACCTCGTAGTTTACAGCTAACGTGCAAAACTATTTTTAAAGGAAAGCACGTATCGGCTGTTAACTAATCCCATTGACGAAATACAGCTCATTCGTGTTTTATATCCATTACTAACATTTCGTCAGTAGGTGTAGATTTAAGTAATTGAATGGTTGTTAATCACCGTGACGGAAGTCTATTAGATTGTATCTTATTCTTTCTACAAAACCTTGACTAGAATTCATAATTGCAGTTAGCGGGAAGGAAAAAAAGCTGTCTTAAACAGAGTTTGGTTCCTTTCCTTTTTGTAACCAATAAATACCATTATCGTTTAATTTTTTTGATAATAATTAGGTACTGGGCTACCCATAGATTCCTAATATAGATGGTCCCTTTATGGAAGTTATGGAATATAACCTAAATGTACTGTCACAGAATACATAATAGTACAAGGTCCTATCTCAATGTTTTAGCACGATATTTGAACACAAACTCACCATTAGATGGGTGTCATTTCAATATTTTGATAGGGACAATACCTACTGCTACAGGATATAATGTATTTGTTATACGATATGGCATTAAATACCACAGTAACAATACCTACATGTATCATGCGATTGAGACGAGTTAAACACGTAAGTATTTGAATTTGAATTTCAAAATTACATTCAAGTCCGGAATGTACATATTTTGCATGTAGAGATGCTATAATCAAATACCGAAAATATTTCTAAATGTCTATTACATAATTTTAATTAAGTATGTAAATATGCTACTAGGATTCATAATTTTTTCTATGACCTCATGCTCTCAATTGTAGACAGTTTTTTGTGAGTTTCGTCTAAACTAAAAGTTATGCTTCGGTGATTGCGCACCAAAATCTTCATTAGCATCTTCTAAGATTCATAAGAGTTGACTGCTCCTAAATGTATATTTATAACCAATTCATGAATCAAGGCTTATGTTTTCGTTCTGCATTGTAAACATCTACATATGTATGTATCTACTGCGCCCGTGCCGGTTGCCTCCTCTATATGAATACTTCCTAAAAACTTGTAAGAAACAATAACAATCACACGAGCACATGGTTGAGACAGAGTTTCGTTTCACAGACAATTTACATTCTATTTGTGTTGCAACAACATTGCATTTTGCGGTTGCAGTGCAATGCAACTCTGAACTGCACCAGAAATGTTGGGTTCACTGCCAGAACTAACTAGAAGGAAGAAAACAGTAACGAAATTCCTTTACCGCTGTAAGACATGACTATTGTTTTAACAGACGACACTGCTAAAAATGGCAATCATGTTTTTAATAAATATATACCTATCTTATTGTTACATCAAGGTGTTAAGAAAGTGTTTGTTGAAGATCTATATCAAAAGAAGATGGACCTTCATAATTAAGTTTAAGAATATCATTATTCTTATGTTTAAAGTAAAGGACTTTCTTATTTTTTCAATAATTAGGTATGTACAGAATAGTTAAAACAATTGTTTCATTTCATATTCTGTGCTGTTTCTCCCTATATGTAGGTACTTGTAATGAAAATAAAAACATGGCCTAAATTACTTACAAGAGTAGGTAACATAGGCTAACGTATTCCAAACATCGCTGTACGGCGCTGTTAGCTGGAAATTTGCCAAAATTGAAATAAGTTTACATAATCGAGACTTAATTGACGCTACGGTCATGTAACAACTGCAATTATTCATCTTATGCAGTCCTAACACAGAAAATGAAGCCTAGACAAGTAGGTACCCACATAATGTTTCTTAGAAATTATCAGATGCAATTGCTTCCAACAGTAATAATTATGATGAATGTGACATTAAATGGCAAAAAATATGGTCTGCGAACTACAATTTCTCAACAGTAGACACGAAAAAGTATGTCACATGACATTAATAGAGAGAACTGTTAGCGACGGTTGGCTGTTAATAATAATTACGATATCAACAACAAGCATGGTGCTGTCGTCGATAATTTTCGTACATAACAAGAACGACCTCATTCTGAAAACTGAAGTAGGGTCTGGAAAAAAAAACAAAAGCACTCTAGAAAAATAGGGCAGAGGGTGACCTTTACAATTCACCATGAGTACCTACTTATTTTACCTTTTATAGGTAATTACTGTAGGAAGGAACCAAAACCTCTGTAGAACTGTGTAGTAGGAAGTTTTCAAACATAATAAATTATGTAAATAGGTAACTTACGAATATATTTAAACGTCAAGGTTGTTATTGGCTTACATTATTATAATTCCTTTCCTTCAATTATGAGATCACCATACAAGTCGCGAATTAATTAGGTCCTACCTACTTATTCATTTGAATACTAACATGGCTAATAGATTTGATGGATAGATAGAGGAGCATAGGTTACAGAATTCATTAGAAGCGTCTGGACTTAAGTGGGACACAGTAATGGCATTTTATTATGACTGGCCTCATTTCCGTAGGTGTTTATAATATATAGGATAGTTCCAAGACATGATGTTTTATTGGGTCGTGGCATGAAACGATAATCGTGTTTTAAGTAGGTAAAGAAAATAACGCGTCTATCGGTTATCTATTCCTGAGCAATTTATGTAGGTTTGGTTCAACACAAGATAGCTCAGTGAAATTATCTGATTATTTTGTCATCATAAATTCGTAATAATGAGATAATATCTAAAACATTTTTCATTAACAAACATTCACAGTAGGTACCTACTTAGGTAAATACCTACGTAAATAACGAGGGACTATTCAGTTAGACGTGTAAAGCGGTTTCAATAAGGTTTTTGCAAAGGAATTTAAAAAATCCGCTTTCTGTAACACTATGAACGGCCATTTCTTGAACGGATACCCCTTCAACCTAAAAACAAATTGTGAACGGGTTAGAACTCAGAAGGTAAACCCTTTTAAATGAAACTGTTACCTAGTTATAATATGAGGGCAACCCTAATTCCATGGATGGGTATGTTAACCCCTTCAAATCCAACTGCTATTGTGTAAGGGTAACTCTAAACCCTTTCAAATGCAACTGTTATTGTGGAAGGGTAAGCCTAATAATTGTATTAGATAATTAGTTATACATTACATATAACCTAACCTAACACCGCTTCGACAATAGAAGTCGCCTACCTTAATTTTGCTATTGGACATTGTTTAAATTACATAAGCAACAATACCTATTATGTGCACTATTCTTCGTCACGTAGGTACAGAGGCCAGCACATCAAGCTACCCCAATCTGTCACATTTTCCCAATTGAATATGAACCTTATTCCTTTGTAATAAAGTTGAAAATCTATCAAATAAATTTGACAGATTGGAGCAACTTGATGTGCTGGCCTCTGTACCCTAACCTACCTATAAAATAAATCATGTTTTATTAAACAAACAATTAAAGGGTGACTATTACTCTGTTATCACTTACTTACGTCATTGGGATAATTTTATAATACCGTATTCAAAACCACAACATTGGTTGTTTGCGCTAAACACCGTAAAAAGACATGAGTCAAAATATCCCCCGCAGCGAGTCTGACTGTTTAGGGAACTCGGTATGAGAGTGGTACTTATGTAGGTATATTAGACAGAAGCTGTGACAGAATCGAGAATTTATTGTATTTTACACAGATGTTTATACTGAATGATTTTTACCGTCTCGAAATTTTTACAGGACACTATGAATATGAACAAATTTCACTATGGGACCAACTCCGAAATCACAAAAAAAAATCTGCTGTTTAATACAAAAGTTCAATACCTCCTAAACCAAAATGTATGAAACAGCAGAATTTTTTTTTCGTGATTTCAGATTTGGTCCCATAAAGAAAGTTGTTCATATTCATGGTTAGAATCTTAGAACATTCTATAAACAATTCGAGACGGTAAAAAAAATCAACCAGTATATTTTAGCATTACTTATGGTATTTAATGTAGGTACCTGTACTTATATAATTTGATTGCAATATATGTGTAGGTACTTAGGTATATTTAATACTAGCTTCTGCCCGCGGCTTCGCCCGCGTGGATATCGGAAATTATCCACGGGACAGTACCGGTGAAGTAGCCCATGTCCTTCCCTAGGATGCTATCTATCTCCTTGCCAAAGATACTAAGCATGCTGTTGACGCTGATCTTGGGACTATTCCGGTGACTCCGCTGCCCTTTGAGACACCACTATACTCAGCATGCTGTTGACGCCGATCTTGGGGCTGTTCCGGTGTTTCTGCAGCCCGTTGAGACACCAGATACTAAGCACGCTGTTGACGCTGATCTTGGAACTATTCCGGTGACTCCGCTGCCCTTTGAGACATCAGATACTCAGCATGCTATTGATGCCGATCTTGGGACTGTTCCGGTGTTTATGCAGCCTGTTGAGACACCAGATGCTCAGCATGCTATTGATGCCGATCTTGGGACTGTTCTGGTGTTTCTGCAGCCCGTTGAGATACCAGATACTCAGAATGCCGTTGACGTCTAGGTTGACACTGTTCTGAAGTTTCAGCAGCTCGTTGAAATGCCAGATACTCAGCATGTTGTTGACGACGATCTTGGAACTGTTCTGGTGTCTGTCTCAGTAGCTCTGTGTGCGCCTGACGCACCGCCTGCTCAAACCTTCGCAGCTCAGTTTGTTGAGACGTCTCGTTAAGTCTAGCTATTTTTATAGCTCGAGCTTTATTAGAGCTTTATGAAATATTAGACTTACGCTTTCGAGTCATTATTGTAAGTACCTACTATTTAAAAAATCACAAAATCCGTAGTAATTTTCAAACTAACTAAAACAATTCCAACAGCTAATTATGAGGAAAACGAATCTATGTTCTTCCTACTTACAACACAACCTAAACCTATACGTTAATCTTAAACTAACAAAAAAAAAAACAATTGTAATAATCTAAGTAATGAAATGTGATTTGATTTGATTTGATATTTCTTTTTAAAATATCATCTGCATAGCCTTTTCCCAACTATGTTGGGGTCGGCTTACACTTAACGTGCTTTCCGAGGCACGGAGGGGTCTCGGTATGTAAAGATGGTCCATCCACAGACCAACCGCGGCAAGCGTAGCTTAACCTGACCGATCGACCTGTGCGGCTGTTATTATTTAGCCACGGGCCATCATTACAATGTTTCATAAATGAAGCGAGATTAAGTAGGTACTCCAAAAATAAATCATCTTTCACATTTCCTCGACCAAGATATGAAGTACTTTCTAATAATATATTAGATAAATACAGTTTCAGATTTGAGAATGGTACAAAATATAAAAAAAAAAATAAAATAAAAAAAAAATAATAATAATAAATAATAAATATAAAATATACTACCTAAAAATTATAATTCTGCCTACTCATTCATTTCATTTTGGCAGTTCAACAACATTCATTACGTTATTTATTTACGTTGTTGAGCAGACAAATTTTTCGAACATATACAGGTAAAGCGATGGATTAGCGATATCCTTCAAAATGATTCAGATTGAGCGTATTATAAAAGTGCTCTGTGCCTTACGCACTCTGCATGCCCGCGTTCGGGACTTCGGGTCCCCCCCCCCCTTCCCCGCTCTGTGCGCCGCCGCGCCGCTAATTCCTATGGCGCTCTACCTCAGGTCAATCTTATCGTGATAACTTTTAAAGAATTTGTCCAAATTGCTTGGTGTAAAAGACAAAGTTTATCTACATTAAATACCGAAAGCGATAAATGTATTAATTTTCATAAGAATTAACTAAGTACTCTAAAATGTGCATTGTAAAAAAAGTATCCGATTTAAATGTATTTATGGATCACTATTTTAAATATAATGGCTTCCACATAAAAAGTAGATATATGCTGTCGCGGACTTTTATTTAGAACTATTTAAGACAAACAGTCCCACGATACATTATCTTCGTGTAGCTGTAACGGTTTAGGCAGCGCACGCCAAGATAGCTCTCAGAGGGCAGGAATTTTTCCGACTTACTTGATACTTATCGTATAGGCAAAAAAAAATTACACAAAATCTTTATAAATTGTAGCCTATGTGTTATTCTGATGTATAAGCTATATTACTGTGAAGTTTCATCGAAATCCGTTCAGTAGTTTTTGCGTGAAAGAGTAACAAACATCCTTACAAACTTTCGCGTTTATAATACAGGGTGGCAGGGACATCGACGCGCAAACGTTGTCAAAAGGTTACACCTGATGCCATAAATTAAATTACGAAAGTCATTCATCTCGGAAATGAGCGGTTAAAAAAAATTACATTTTTGAGCGCGCAATGTATTGCAAACAACGCGATTAAAACGCTCCGCGGATGGCGAGCAAGCGCGCGCGCTGTGCCTAACCTACACACACATACAAATCTGTGGCGCGGCCGCCCGCCCCGCAGCCACCGCGCCGCCACCGCCGCTCCGCCCGCCGCGACCGGACGAACGTGAACGTACCTACGAAATATCGCCTAACGACAACATTGATAGTACCTACCACATAAAATCATGTTTAATTAGTCTTGATAACCGATAACAATAAGCTTATTCCCATAAAATAGCGATACCGATGAGGATTGATAACAAAAAAGATGCTTGATAAGAACTTAGCGATCCAGTAATGTTCAATTGATGAACTTACCTTAATCTCGCTCATTCCTAATGAGATAGGGGGTAGGTAGGGTTCGAAGTGGCCGCCACCAACCCGCTCGCAGATCTGAGCGCGGCGCAGAGTTTCAGCGTGGACACGGGGCAAAAAAGTGGGATCCTGGACACACTCCTCACACAGCGTCGCAAACACATTCACAATGCGATCTCTCATTTCTGCTGCGGTATCGCACTCGGTCATAAACACCTTATCCTTGACGTAACCCCAATGAAAAAAATCTAATGGAGTCAAGTCCGGTGAGCGAGCTGGCCATGGTTGTGGACCGAATCTTCCAATGCACCGGTCTCTAAAAGATACGGTGAGGCAGCTTCGGACAGGAAGGGTCACGTGTGGGGGAGCGCCGCGCCGTCGTGTTGGAACCATGTCTCGCGGAACTGGAGCACAGGCACCTCCTCGATTATTTCCTTGAGAGTTGTTTTTAGGAACTCGTGATATCGTGGCCCGTTTAGTCGTTCAGGGAGAAAAATGGGTCCAATCACGCGGTCTTTATAAATACCGGCCCACACATTTACCGACCATCGAGTTTGGTGCCTGAAGAATTGTTCAGGTCTGGAAGGCATTTTGAACGTCACTCTCAAACACACACACACAGAGAAAGAAAATTACTTTTGATTTTAAAACTACGCTAAGATCACAAATTCGCGACAAACAGCACGCCCGTTTGCGATCAACGAAATCTAGGAACTGGCAAAAATCCGATAAAATCGGCGAAATCAAAAGAAATGTACTTAGCTGATCTTTCTTTCAATTTGCCGCACTTGCTGCCGACAGTTAGTACTTGCATTTATTCTGTGAATACAGTGCCTACACCGAACAGATCAACAAAATGATAGAGTGTACAAACACATTTAGTTGTACCTAGGTACCTACTCACGAAATTAATTGCGAAAATGGATGTATTATTTTTTAATGAAACAGTAAATTACATTGTTGAATTGCATTCAAAACTAAAATTAATGTTGATAATAAAAAAATAATGAAAAATTACGTGACTATCAATACACTTCTACACGTTTTTTTTTAAATCTTCTTTACTTAAATCGATGAAGCTTTAGAAAAACAATTATCCCCTTAATGAATCTAAAATAAAAGTAATAAATGGGTCATTCATTTATGTAGATGATTAAAATGCCTCATGTGACGCGTCTGTTAGATTCATTGGGATACGTCGCATAGCTTCTTACGAGACCGCTCGCAGCCGCCGCGCCGGCGCCGCCGCCCCGCCGGCGCCGCCGCCGCCGCGGTCCCTTTGTCGGCATTTGAAAACGAATAGCGTCAAGGTACTAAGCCAGTGTTGACCTCGCAAATGAACTTTTGCAAACAGCTGATCAGGTAGCCCTTTCGAGTTTTATTTACATTGCTGTTTTAAGTGAAATAAGTGAATTTGCTATTTTTTTATTAAAAATCTCATTGGGTTAGATAGAAATAATGATTTTATACGGTTTACAATAAAAAAAATTGCAGAAAAAAACGTAAAAATTAAGAAAAAGCCGACGAAAAATTTCAACGCAGGGGGGTCCAGAATCATGTACTGAATCCATGGTAAGCGGTTGCGCGTCGATGTCCCTGCCACCCTGTATTAGTAGGATTTTAGTTTTAGATTTCTCATGTTCATATATTTTTCTTCTTGATCTCACACATTATTGTCTAAGTAGGTTAGGTAGGTAGGTTGTAGGTTATTTCTTTTCACTTCTCCTTTCGCAGGTCTGCTGGAAGAAATTTCTCACGAAATACCTAAGCAGTACCTTTGTACTCAAATTATAATTATTTTGTATCCCTATGTATTTTACTGCGTCCATAATTTTTTTTTTGGGCTTAAATTAAACATAGAAAACGAGACTTTTGTAACGAGTAAGTAAGTAAAAGTGAACTGAGCAAGAAAATATTGCATCTAAATGCGTGTTTACTAGTGACAAGACATGTTTAACAAGATTATGAATGCAAGCATCGGCTTTCAACAGATATGTGTAGGTTAGGTATATTATACCTATACGTAGGAACCTATATGAAACAGTAGATTAGGAAAATATACCTGGCTGGCCAGGTTACAATGGTCTTTATTTTTAATTAAACCCAACCGAGTTACCCAGTAACTGGAGGCTGGAGGTCGGACGCGCTGTTGCTTCATGTCAAACACTGCGGGGTAATTGTGTAACACACTAACAATAGCAATGGCTTTCATTTTGATTCATTGTTCAACAACATTTATTGCGTTATTTACGTTGAAGAGCAGACATTTTTTTCGAACATACGAAGCAATGGATTAGCAATATCCTTTAAAATGATTCAGATTGTGATTAAAAATGTGTTACGTAATTAGGGAGCTGGTTAGACTGGAAGCCGACCCCATCTTTGGGAAAAGACTAGACAAATTCATTCATTTGACACCCGTATTTTTATTCTTTATAGATGTATAGTTAGGTACTGTAGAGGTTATATATGTAGCCTTGTCTTATAAAACACAGGCCGGTCATAATTGTCAATTTATTCCTTTCGAACATCCAAGCAAACGTCAAGTACTTTATTATAATATTTTTAGACAGACAGAAGCATTGCTAGTTTTAACTCGGTCCTGTAAAGTACTTGCTCTAAAATATATTCAGTAAATCTTATCCCTCTTTGATTTAGAGGTAGGTAAGCTCCCTCTGAGCCTTACCTCTTATTCTTCTTTCTACCTACATCGCAATAACCATTTTTTGTCGTGGAATAAAATAAAATAATTTTAAACATGATTTGTGTGACCAGACTAGGTACCTAGGTATGCCTTCACTTACCTTGAAAGTTCTACTTTCAAGACAATGCGATTCGTAACCCGTGGCCATAACCACGATGACTTACATGTGTGTAGACTGCAGAAACTTACCTAGGTACTAGCTGCTCTGCATACCTAGATACAAAAATTTATCTATTTAGTTATTAGTAACCGTTTATGTACACATAAAATATAAATAAATAAATAATAGACAAGAAGAAAGGTACAGAAAGATACGTACAAAAGTGATGCTTATTTCTAAAGAAATCTCTTCTAGGAGAGTAGGTATAGATAAAAAGAGGTGTAGATAACGTTATAGTTAGTCTGTCTGTAGGTACTCATCTACTCTATCTATGTCCAACTGACCGTTTGTTTGATACGCTTTCACGTGGCTAAACTTAGACCAACTTTAGAACTTGAGAAAGGCATGGTTTGTTTTCATCTTTAATTTCAAAGATGACAGTGAATACTGTAGGTAGTAAACTGAACGAGCATTCAATTTTAATTCAATCTATCACAATATCACATCACATCACACTAATCCATAGGTATCAATTACCTATAGATAATCCATACTAATATTATAAATTCGAAAGTAACTCTGTCTGTCTGTATGTTACATTTTCACGCCTAAACCACTGGACGAATTTCGATAAAATTTGGCAGAGAGATAGATTGCATCCCGGGAAAGGATATAGGATAGTTTTTATCGACATACCTTGCGGGCGAAGCAGCGGGCGGAAGCTCTAGTAAATTATTATAAATGCGAAAGTGTGTCTGTCTGTTACTTCTTCACGTTTAAACCGCTGAACCGATTTAGATGAAATTTGGTATAGAGATAGTTTGAGTCCCGGGAAAGGACATAGGATAGTTTTGATCCCGATATACCCACGGGATTGAAACTTATACGGCTGAAACCGCGGGGCGCTGCTAGTTGAAAATAAAACTATCTTTAACAGGTATAGTTTCAAGGAGATACGTGATTGGAAACGGCAGCCATTAGTGTCTGGAAAATTCATTGTTCCTCATAAACCACCAGAAGTAGGTATCTAGTAGAGTAGGTGAGATACAATGGTACAATAACGTATCTCGAAAGGATACAATAAATCATAGTTTTACGCTTCCCGTGATATAACATACACCTTACTATGTACTATCTGTATCGCAGTCGGTTGCTTGCTAATAAAATAAGGGGACACATGGCCTTGCTTGTGCCACTCTATTGCACAGTAGTCAGTCCACGAACATATGCATCTATCGTATACAGTACCTACCTATGTATTTATTATATGACTTGAAGGTAATACCCACATTGAAAATTAGCATTATTTTACACATTAGACGGACAGGTCAAGGTACATCTACCTACATAGATAGGTAGGTACCCGACTACCCGCATATATACCTACTAGTTATGTAACTTCGAGCATAGACAAATATTTTTGAACAGGTGTGGGCACGGATTAGCGTGGTGTGGGTATTAATTTTATTATGTTAATTTTATTTATTTAGCCTCTACATATAATTAGGTATACTTAACCACGGTTATATAAAATATGATAAATTTGGAGATATCACCAAGTAGGCACTTATTAATTATCAGTAAATATATGTGTTTAGATAACAGTTAAGTAAATAAAAATAACATAAATAGGTACACACGGCTACACATCAAGCTATACATAACCAGTATAAGCTGAGTTCTGATTGTACGAAAAACCTATACAATGCGAGGTTAGCTAAAACTAGAAATGTAAGTATAGCTTGATGTGTAGCCGTGTGTACCTACTTACCTAGGTTTATAACCTATTATTATATACTAAGTACACCTCGGATAGGACCCGAAGCGCAATGAATTAGAAAAATAAACATAGGTACAGAGGCCAGCACATCAAGCTACCCCAATCTGTCAAATTTCTTTGATAGATTTTCAACTTTACCACAAAGGTATAAGGTTCATATTCAATTGGGAAAATTGGACAGATTGGGGTAGGTTGATGTGCTGGCCTCTGTACTTAGCACACCGATATATTGTGACAAGGTTCACCTTAGATTGTACCTACCTACCATAGATAGTAACTATCTATGTACATATATACTTAATAGTTCTACGTGGGCAGAGGAAACTATGCCATCAACCTTTTATGTTAAATTACGTAAGAAATAAGAATTTAGGTAATAATCCATCTTAAAAGTAAAAAAAATGTTCAAGAGCGAGTCGGACTCGCGCACCGTATCTACCATCGTGTTTTAAATTTTTCATCAGCGATGCTTTTATCCGTCAGAGAATTTTAACACTGCGGTGAAGAATATTGCAGTTTTAAGTCAGCACCATCTCTTGACCGATAGTGGAACTAATGTAACGTTTGTTGATGATTTCTGAAAAAGTCTGTCTATCACAGCTGGATATCTCAAGAACTACTAATGCTAACTTGAAATAGTTTTAGATGATGTTTGCCCAACTATTTTGAAAATAAGAAAGAAATAAAAAAATAAAAATAATTTGCAACAGGGACAGAAAGGGTTCTTTAAATTCGAAGTGGGGATACTAGGGCATATGGGGCATCATATGAAAGAGCGCAGTTTGCACATTGTCAAACATTTTTCTTTTTCAGCCGCATAGTTTTCGCCTTTTGATGAAAAATTTAACAAATATACCGTCCCCCCACCCCTTATCTCCGAAGTTTGCATAGAGAAAAATCAGAAATTATTGTATGTGATAGAAGTTTATGTAAAGATTACAGGAAAAATAAAACGATGTCTCTAAATAGCACACTTTTTCTCAGAAATCATCACCAAAAGTTACATTAGTTCCACTATCGGTCAAGAGATGGCGCTGACCTAAAACTGCAATTTTCTTCACCGCAGTGTTCAAATTTCTGACGATTATAGGCCTCGCCGATGAAAATTTAAAAACATAATAATGTGATGGTAAGGCGCCCTCGGTGCGCGAGTCCGACTCGTTGTTGACCGGGTTTTTTATACTTAGTAGGTACTACCTACTAACAACAATATTTCACGCAACGAATGTAACTAGGTGAACTAAGTGAAACAGGGACGTGCTTCCCATATCAACAAGTTCTTAGTCATGTTTGCTTGACAAAGCAACTCCACACGTTATACAGGTAGCTATTTACCTAGCAGAGAACAAAATGTGAAGCATCGACAAAATTGACTCTGCCTGAATTAGTTACCTTTAAACTTAAATTAGTTAGAATTCTGCTGAGCAATGGTATTCCCTATAGGCTTACATTATACCTCTCTAGGTAGGTAAGGCACTGACCTACCTATGTGCCTTCTCTGGTCCAATTTGTCAAGTCTTCCTAGTCATCACATCACGCCGGCTCTTGCTCATATATCACATAATTAATAAGTAGCTACTTAGGTTTACCATGAAATTATATCACTGATTTAATCATAAATCATAATAATGTCGTCTAACTTTCATAATAATTCCAATGCTAAGCTGTTAAGGTTCAGTTCAATCGATTGATTATACCTACTTAGTGATTTTCGGCCTTTGTGCAAACATTAACATTTTTTTCTTCAAACCAAGTGGAGCCGAGCGAAAGTGGCATATTTAAACGTATATAAATTAGCGTTCCCCGTACATGACACTGAATAACGTAACGGTCATTCATTCAATTATGTGACATAGAATGTATGTCTGTCTTCTTTCTAATACGCTACAGACACAGATAACTTTCCTTGTTGTATTTATTTTGACTCACTTTCTTTAGTAGACATAAATATTATTAGCGTCATCTGTTCCCCAGCATTATGAATTCTTCAAGGCTTACTATATTATGATGTAACACTTGTCATAACCATTTGTGACGACAACCAACAATACCTAAATAAGGCAACACTAACATTCTGCTAGACTTCACGAGTAGGTACTTAATTACATACATAGAAAAAGTCCCCCTTATAAAAGTCGTGCTGAAAACATTAGGTACCTAGCCCAATAAGGATTGCAAACCTCTATGCATCTTCGTGCTATTTTTTCCCTCATTGACTCTGTCCATGACGTGCCAATAAACAATCTTGGATACTAGAAACATATTTTCACAATAATTCCTACTCTTTATTGACAACTATAAACTTTCATATAATATATAATACCTTTATTATTACAGTAATGTTAAATTAAACAGTTTAATGTATTATTAAAATTAAATAAAAAACCAGCAAGAGCGAATCGGACTCGCGCACCGAGGGTTCCGTACCATCGTAATAATATGTTTTTAAATTTTCATCGTCAGAGAATTTTAAAAATGCGCGCTGAGGTGTAGAATATTGCAGTTTTAGGTCAGCGCCATCTCTTGACCGATAGTGGAACTAATGTAACTTTAGTTGATGATTTCTGAAGTGTGCTATTTAGAGACTACGTTTTATTTTTCCTGTAATCTTTACATAAACTTCTAACACAGAATAATTTCAGATTTTTCTCTATGCAAACTTCGGAGATAAGGGGGAACGGTATTTTTTTTACATTTTTCATCAAAAGTCGAAAACTGTGCGGCCTAAAAAGGAAAAGAATAAATGTTTGAGAAAGTGCAAACTGCGCTCTTTCATATGATACCCCACATGCCCTAGTAGCCCCACTTCGAATTTTTCAGACCCCGACCCCCTTTCAGTCCCTGTTGCAAAGAATATAATATAGTACATATAAAAAATTTTCCTTCTTTGTTATTTACAAAATAGTTGGGCAAACGTCATCTAAAACTATTCCAAATTTCAAGTTGATAGCATTAGTTCTTGAGATATCTAGCTGTGACAGACGGTCAGACCGACTGAGTCGCACCATAAGGTTCCTTTTTATATTTTGGTACGGAACCCTAAAAACAAAGTGCGACTTCTGCTGTTGCAAACTGGATGACTTAGGTACCTAAATTCCTGAAATGATACTGTCCATATTATTTTGTTACGTGCCACCAATGACACGCGTGCCATGTTCGCCATCCCTGACCTAGCCAATGCACACGGGTTTTACACATTAATACTACTACTAATAATACTAAGTATAATTAGTAGTAAATTTACTACTACCACACAGCTACTGCTATAATTAATAGTATACTAATAATTAGTAGTAAGTAATTAGTAGTATGCTACAAATTGTAGTAGTAAAGTTGTAATGCCTAGGCTTGCAAAACTACGTGGGTACCTAGTTACCTACTACAACACTACTATAGGTACGCCTATAAGTACCTACTTATAACTTACGTAATAATATAATACATATCCCCGTAGAGTCCTAAAAAAGGCACGAAAGTTATTTATGTATAGGTATGTTTAACACTGTTCATTTAGATACGAAATACGAACATCGTACCAGGTATTGTTAGTTTGATACCGAGTTTCGCAAGACTTGTACTATAATCAATATTTTTCTTTGTTTTAGATTCGATGAAGGTCGCGACGGTTACCTAGACTTGACTGAAGTGAAACGAATGATGGAGCGACTGGGAGCACCACAGACTCATCTTGGACTGAAGGCTATGATCTCAGAGGTAGACGAAGATGGAGACAACAGAATTAGTTTCCGGGAATTTTTACTTATTTACAGGTAACTAAAATACTTTTGTTTTTATTAGCACTAATTGAAAGAAAGGTAAGTCTTAGCGTAGGGTGGGGACTCGCCACGCACGCCTGGTTCGTCCCTGTACGAACTAATAGCGCAGTGGATCGGTTGACAGGGTCGCGGGTTCGAGTTTCGCATCACGACAATATAATATTGTAAAAGAAACGTATGACCTAGGTACACATAAACATTTGGAGTCAGTGTTGCCTAAAAGAACGTGTTCGGTTTAATAAAAGTTATAATAACATTGATTGGTTTAAAATAAGTGTACTTACTTATAGTGCGTGTGGCAAGGTTTGGCAGTCCCGTTTTTAATCAACTGTAACGAAATACCTACCTACTGATAACGTATTTAATGATTCGGTAGGCACTCCTGTTTTGGGAGTTTATCCCGAAAAATTTAGCCCAAGTTAACAACATTACTTAAATTATTTTTTGCCATCAAATTCAGCGTACCTACCTAACACTAGATAGTAATACCTCAATGGTTTTGAGTTGGAAAAACGGTACACCGCTTAGAACAAACTTTTTAACCTGTTTTTATTACCCGGGAAAGAACCGTAGGGGACCCCTTTACAACAGTAACATTTTACAAATAGGTGCAATACCTACCTGCGTCATAAACTTGACCACACCACAATGTATACGGTACCTACCTATTATGTCGGTAGGTACTACGAGTTGACTCACAAAAACAACTTCATGTCACAATGTTGGTGGTTGACTCAGTGTTTTGATTTAAAATTATTAAAAACCATATATGGTTTGAAGAACCCAATCCCCGATAAGCCGATCTATTGCTTCACACCCTTCAATACCAGCACCCCCCTTATAAGCACGTTGTTCACATTCTAATGTTAGCTGTATTTGTTTCTCAGAAAAGCGCGTGCCGGGGAATTGGAGACCGACTCCGGTCTGGACGCATTCGCACGACTCACAGAAATCAACGTCGACCAAGTCGGAGTGAACGGAGCGAAAACTTTCTTCGAAGCTAAGATTGAAGAGCTCTCCAAGAGCAATAGATTCCACAACGAAATTATCCAAGAACAAGAAGAGAAACGCAGAGAGGCCGAAGAAAAGGCCATGAGAAGGCAATTGTTCAAAGAAAAGGCAGCTTTATTTCAATAATCATTAATGTTATTTTGTAGTTTATCTAGTCTTAAGCTGTTACCATGGCTTTATTGAGGAGGGAATATTATGGATTTTATAAATTACGTTTATACTTTCCTCTCGCATGTTTCAGATTAGTATAATATTATATTTCTCTAAATGCTTGGGGAGCTGAAAGTTGTAAATAAGAGTTTAGAGATGAATTCCAAATATAAGTTGGAGAATGGAATAGAAATGAATGAGGAATGTAAGGAAATGTGAATGTTTCTATCTCACGAAGGTCTATCTTGTTTATGAATAGGTACTAATTATTTACTCAGACCTAAATCAATTAACTGTTTTTATTAGGATAATAATGTAACTTTAAAGTGGCCGAAACTTGTTGCTTCTTAATGTAATAAAAGATTTCTTTATACAATTTACCAATAAAAAAAAAAGTATTGTTATCAATAAATTTTATTTACCTACTGTTCCTAAGCATATATTATGGCCTAGAGTTAATGAAGCTCAAAAAGTAAATGCATGTTGCCTTGTATATGTTACTCTGTTAATAAAGATTTTATACTAAGGGCAGATTTTTTCATTACCAGATACTTAACCTATAGTTGAGGAATAAAATTGACATTTGACAATTTTTGTATGAAATAACTGTCAAAATTTCAAAATTATTCCTTGAATAAAGTTATCAGATTGAAATTCAGCCCTTAGTTAAGTAATAATATTGTAACTAAGTAATAAATTAGTCACAAACAAAAGAAATAAAGAATTTATGTATAAAGGTGCTTTTTATGTTGGCAACACAGAGTGAAGCTTGGAATACTGGCTGGCGATGAAGATTTTGAAGGAAGGAACTTCCATAGAGTATAATAGAAATCTTCCCGCCATTATTATTTTGGCGGATACCAAAAAAAAACGCGTTTGATTCTGTTGTATTATTATTTTCGGATTATTATATGTTTGCTTAAATATCTAAGTGTTTTAAACACCCTCCGTATAGAAATAGTTGACATCAGAAGTGTACATAAAACTTCTCGCGCCTCAAAAATAAAGTTAATAAATAATGGGTAAAAATGGTAAAAGACGCGTAAGTAAGCGTAAACACAGGGCAAAGCGCGCTCGTAAATCATCTAGTAGTAGCAATACGAGTTCTAGCAGTAGCAGATGTAGCAGTACGAGTTCTAACAGTAGCGGCTCAAGAACACCCCCGCTGGCATCTCGCAAAAGGATAAAGGTATCTAAGGCAAAAGATACCGGAACTGTGAGTACAACTTTGCATAATATGATACCGGATTTTGACCCTTTGAACGATAATATTACTTCTTGGTTAAATGTGATAGAATCGTATGCATCAACATTTTCCTGGACGGATAGTATAATACGCTATCAGGCACTGAATAAGCTCAAAGGCTCTGCTAAAATTTGGTACGAATCTTTATTGCGTAATGATCACATGTGGACTACTTGGCTGTGGAAGGATTGGAAGGAAAATCTGTCTAATACATTTAGAGTGAAGAGAAATATGTTTGACCTACTTAAGGAAATCGTCGACCGGAAACCTGTGGAAAATCAACCGCTATATGATTTCTTTTTTGAACAAAAATCGAAAATTGATAGTCTGTGCTTAAATTTTACTGAAAATGACGTAATCTCGATAATTTTAGGAAATATCGGCGATAATAACATAACAGCGTCTGTTGAGGCCAGCAACTTTAAATCATGCGATAGTTTAGCTGGATTTTTGCACAGCCGCGTTTACAAAGCAAAAATCGTTAAACAAATGGTTAACCATAGCAACACTCGTGATAATGTTAAGATTCCATGTCAAGTTCAAAGTTCTGTTTCTCAAACATCAACGGCAAATACGACAACCGGATCATCCGTGGCTAATCTAACCCCAAGTCAACGTAAACCCATAGAGTGTTATAATTGCGGCGGCAATCACAAACGATTTCAATGTTCGGTAAAATGTGAATTTTGCGGTAAAAAAGGTCACTCGGAAACTACATGCTTTCACAAAAAGAATTCAAAAAGTGACAAACTTGAACAAACAAATAACCAGGAAACAAAATACGTACAATTTTCTAATACGAAAGACAAGTTCTGTAAGAAAATAGGCATTAACGGTTTTGTTCATGAAGCATTCATAGATACCGGGAGTAGCTGTTCTATAATGACATTTAATTTGGCAGAACAGTGTAATCTCCAAAGAATTCCGTTGAAAAACCCCTTAACACTGCAGGGATTTTCCAAAGACAATTTAAAAAACGTCACGGAGGTGGTGAAGGTAGGCATACAATTAGATTCCGTGAAAATAGACGAGATTGAGTTATACATTTTGGATGAGCTATCGGGATGTGACGTACTTTTAGGACGCAACGTGACAGAACGGTCTGATTTAATGTATTCGCGAATTAGTGAAACCTTAACGTTTCAAAACGTAAAACATTTTGAGGACTTCTGCAACGTTGTTGGTGAAATATCCTTAGAGTTCGATACAGATTCTCACCGCAATGAGTTGATTAATCTATTCGGTAAATATCAGCAATGCATGGCTACGAATATAAGCCAACTAGGGAAAGTAGAAGGTCATGAGATGGTCATAAAGGAGATGTTTCAAAATGGGCCAGGTCTATGTACAGTAACTAAAAAAAAGAGAAAAATCCATAGAATTCAGGAAAAATACAGGTAATTCAATTAAATGTATACTGTTCTGGTAGTGAATTGATACTTATCAATTATTTTTATCGACTTTCAACATGGCGTCTCACCGATTTTGTTACTCTGTGCTTAAAAACAAGGACAATTAACCATTGATCATAGAAATAGAACTGTTAGCTGTCACAAAAGTGTCACTTCATCAGTCACTTTCGTCTTGTCGTCGGTCGTGATTGTGTTCGTTTTGTTTTGAGTTTCTGGAGTTCTTTTTAACAACCTCGCTTTCGTTTTTTGGATTTAATACCGTTTCTTTCCCATCTGTTTACCTAGCTTTCGTTTTTGGACTTTTACCCGGCTTGTGTTGTAAGGACTTCGACTTTCTTGTGTGGTTTCCTCCACAGAAATAAACATGTCAAACGTCATTAATCAATCAAAATGACAATTTACCGCCATGACGGGTTTTTGTTGTGTGTTGCAATTTCAAGTGTAATTTCTTGTGTTTACCAGCAAAACAAGCCATTTTAAAGTAATTGGACAGTTGAGAACTGTTTTAAATGAATTTTCCTATTTTTTTGTATAGTGTACAAGGACCTGGCCCAGGCTCCATACATTTTGAAACATCTCCTTTAAACGATAAAAAACCTGTGCAGTTGAGACCATACAGGACATCTCGTTCGGAAAGGCAAATTGTAAGAAGCATGATAAATGAACTTTTAGAGA
This sequence comes from Gortyna flavago, assembly GCA_963669345.1. NCBI lineage: Eukaryota > Metazoa > Arthropoda > Insecta > Lepidoptera > Noctuidae > Gortyna > Gortyna flavago. The sequence goes on from OY770144.1 coordinate 8,819,004, forward strand.
ATGGTATAGTCCGTGAAAGTAAATCCGAATATGCGAGTCCAGCTCTGCTTGTGAATAAAAAGAACGGTGAAAAACGATTGTGTATTGATTACCGCGCATTGAATAAAGTTACAACGAAAGATAAATATCCGATGCCACGTATTGAAGACTTGATAGATAGACTACAGGGCTGTAAATTTTTCACAAGTTTGGATCTTAAAAGTGGCTACTATCAAATTAAAATGGCAGAGGAATCTATTAACAAGACCGCGTTTATAACTGAGGACGGACACTATGAATTTATGCGCCTCCCATTCGGTCTAGTCAATGCACCATCGTGTTTTCAACAAATGATGGACAAGGTTATGGGGAACTTGAGGTTTGGTAAAATTGTTATTTATTTAGATGACGTTTTGATAATAAGTGAGACGGCTGAAGAAAATCTTAATCTTCTTGAGAAGGTACTGGCAATCTTTAAGGAAAATGGCCTTACGCTTAACCTAAAGAAGTGCCATTTCTTAAAGTCAGAAATAGAGTTCCTGGGCTATAGAGTAAACTCTGAGGGTTTGAAGCCGTGCGAGAGTAAAGTTAGGGCAGTTAAGGAATTCCCGGTCCCAAAAACAATCCATCAGCTTCGCCAGTTTCTTGGCCTCATCAGTTATTTTCGCAAGTTTATCAAAAACTGTGCCATGCTTTCTAGCCCGCTTTCCAAATTACTAAAAAAAGACTGCCTTTGGGTTTGGAATTCTGAGCAAGATCGCGCCTTCACGGTATTAAAAGAAACGTTAAGTTCAGACGATATTTTGACATTATTTGACCCTGCCAAGCAAAGCATACTATATACTGACGCAAGCAGAGACGGAATTGCAGGCATTTTGATGCAGGTTACGGATAATGGTGAAAAACCTATTCATTATTATAGCCGTCAAACTACTGAAGATGAAAAAAATACCATTCCTTTGAGCTTGAACTGCTAGCTATTGTTCAATCTTTGGAAAAGTTTAGGCGCTATTTGTTAGGGGTTAATTTCCGTATAGTGACAGACTGCAGTGCGGTACGCCATGCATTAACAAAAAAAGACATAATTCCCCGAATTTCGCGGTGGGTGCTTTATACGCAAGAATTCTCTTTCGATATTGCTCATAGAGAGGGCACTCGTATGCAGCATGTAGATGCTTTAAGTAGGAACCCATTAAGATCTGGGGAAAGATCTGAAGCGGAAATAGTCATGTCTATAACGGAAGCGGATTGGTTGCTCTCAGTTCAACTGCAAGATCCTCGGATAGTAGTAATTAGGCAGAATTTAGAGTCGGGTGAAGCAGACAAACATAGGGATGTATTCAAGAAATACGAGCTTCTTGGTAATAAAGTATATCGACGTACAAGTCACGGTCGTCGCTGGGTTGTCCCAAAGAAATGCATATGGCAAATTATCAAATGTAACCATGACGACCTCGGTCATTTCTCGGTTGATAAAACAGTCGAACGAATTTCTAGCCGGTATTGGTTTTCTCGAATGCGAAACATCGTTAAAAAATATATAAAAAACTGTTTAAACTGTGTTTACTTTAAAAACAAAGGCGGCCCAAACGAAGGTGAGCTATATCCACTACCTAAATACGCACAACCATTCCACACGATTCATGTGGATCATCTGGGTCCTTTTGTTGAAACGCGAAATAACAACAAGTACTTATTAGTCGCAGTAGATGCATTTACTAAATTTGTATTTATCTCGGCGGTACCTAATACGGATAGTAGTAACGTAATTAGTGAACTTGAAGGTATAGCAAAGATATTCGGCAACCCTCGTAGGCTTGTTACGGATGCTGGTTCCGCTTTTACGTCAAAAATTTTTAAGGAGTTTTGCAACGGTAAAAATATTCGCTTGCATACTATAGCCACAGGCATGCCGCGTTCAAACGGCCAAGCCGAAAGATTTAATAAAACTATTCTGGAGGCCATGAAAACTATGGGTGCAGATTTAGATGAAGATTCTTGGGATAACTGTATTACGCCATTACAACAGGCGATCAATAGTACGTATCACAAAACGATCAAGGCAGTTCCATGTGAGGTCATGTTCGGGTATAGACTACGTACCGATAGTGACAGCTTCGGGCCTGAACTTGAGCATGATGACGAGCATAGTACGGATGTGACGAAGTTGCGTAAAAGAGCGGACGAAAATATAAAGAATAGTGCCAAGTCTCAGAAGAAAAGATTCGACCGGTGCCGTACTAAAGCTAAACTTTATCATGAAGGAGACTTATGCCCGTTTTCACCATCGTTCCCTAAATTTAGGGTGGCCCTTAAGATATTCTAAGGGTTAGTTTCGTTTTCACCATCACTTAAGGGACACTTATGGTCCTAAGAGATCCCTTAAATACAGGGACCCGATATTCGGCATCTTAGCGTTAAGTGACAGTTTATTTTGCTGTTGAACGTTCATAATGGGGCCGACAACTGTCAAACTGGCGCTAGTAGCGCACAGACCAATAACAAAACAGTTTTTGTATGGGAATATTAGTGAATTCATAATTAAAGACAATTATTGAGGAAATGCCTAGATGTTGTGTACGAAATTGTAAAGAAACTGGAGGCCACCAGTTTCCTCGAGATGAGAAACTTAAAAAAATGTGGCTCAAAGCGATAAGGCGAGTAAAGTTTGAGCCTAAAAGCGGGGCGAGAGTGTGTCATAAACATTTCAAGGAAAGTGACTATGAAAAGATTGCTAAATACTCAGGTATGTATTAAAAATGATTACTTTCAGTTTGACTAGGTCGTCAAAAACTATTTCCTCTTATTTTTAGGTAACCTATACCTACCTGCATCATGTAAGATAATGCGATTAATAAATCTTAAAAGAAAACAGACTGTCCATAACACACAAACAAAAATTCTAATAATGTGCGCCCATGTTCTCGATATGGAATCTAGACCATTCCTTGTCGAGAACATGGGCCTTTTGAGTCCACTGGAGGTTTAGAGATCTTCACCACAGTTGACCCATCTTGTATTACTCCTTGATATAAATACATAAATTATTTGTTTGCTAAAGGCATATCACTCTTTCAGGATCATAAACCAGTGCAAATTTTTAAAAAAGTGTGCAATCCCTTCAATCAATCAATTAGTAAATCCGAAGCGTGTAAATGTTTGACAACTAAAATGACAACTGACAAGCAAATGACAAGGGTTCGTATAGTGGTGGCGCCATCTGAGATCAGCTTTCACTTGCCAGCCCCATTGCTACGAAATGGATGATTTTATTGAGTGTTTAGATGCTATCAAAACTCTGGATTTAGTGACGAATCAAATTTTATTCAGACGGCCAAATAAGAGAATCGGTTTTTTTTTTTTGATTCGTTCTTTGTTGTCCATCTGTTTTTTTATTTAATATTGTGTCATTATTTATTAATTTTATTTTATTTATTTATTTATTGGTTTACCAACGATTGATTACACAGGTTGTATGCTAATAGTAACATGCAAAAATTTTAATGCAATAGTGCAACAATCACTTACCTACAGGTAAACTCCGCATGCTTAAAGAAGTGGTACAATTTAAAATATTAATTTAGTTTTAAATAATTACTTACTTATCTGGAAGTTTAAAAGTCTAAATAATTAATACAACAACATATGATACTTACTGTACGTAAATACATTACCCCTCGAAGGATTCTATGGTCTTTATGGTCTATGACCAATTTTATTAATCTCTCTTTTTCGTCATTGTTGTAATTTAGAAAGAAAGAAAAAATATTTTTGCGACTCGTACAGGAAGATCACAAACCAAACTAAACACAGTAAAAAATAATAAATCAATAATAAAAAAATTGCCCTCTTTTCTGTTTTTCTGACATATTAGCATAAAATAGTAATAGGTGTAGGTAATATCTATTACAAGACAACACGAATTAATCAGTAATTTAATATAAATATTGGTGATATTTTATGTATTTTAAATGTAATCATGTTTGTTTTATGTTGTCTTTGTATTTCGTCATATTATTTTACGTAAAATCTTCATGATTTATCAATGGAATACAAAATCGGCATTTTTTTGAAAAAGTGAGAACTTTTGACTCCCTGATAAAAAGAAAACTGTCATTTAAGTAAGTGGCCCTTACATAAATATCCCTTAATCTGGTGAAAACCAACTTAGGTAAGGGGCTGATTTAAGGAGTCTCTTAAGGTAAGGGACCCTTAGATAAGGAGTGTTTGAGGGAACGATGGTGAAAACGGGCATTAGTCCTTATTAAAATACAAAGCCAAACAAATGACGGACGAAGTAAAAAAATTACTGCCTACTTTTAAAGGCCCATTCCAAATAACGAAATGCCTGGATAAAGATAGATATGAAGTCAAAGATATGCGGGGCAGTGAAAGAAGTTGCAGATCGTATACTGGGGTGGCCGCTGCTGAGAACATTAAACCCTGGATTAAAATTGACAACTGGTGTGTTGATTAATGCATCATTAGTAGGTGCAAAAAGGCATGTTGGCAAGGTAAAAAAATAAAATATATATTTTTTCTAAATTTTAAAGCCGCCTCAACGTATTTGGGAAAAGGCTAGGCAGATGATGATATATATTTAATTTTACTTGACATAAGATACCTGGTCAATTCTTCAATTCTTGCTTTGTATAATTTTCAGTTTCTGCTCAAGTTGATTACATTCAATTGAGACTGGATAAAAAAAAAAATAAAAAAATAAAAGTGTTATAGTCACTTGCCAGAATCGAGGTGGTGAGCTGAAACAGTTACTGCCTAAGACTAAAGGAGTGAAATGGACCAGGCATCACCTTGGATTAAGGAAGTGAGCTAAAATGACAGTAGCAAAGAGGTTGTCTAAGCTTAAAGACTACTCTGTTTTCCGATCCAGTACAATTTGAAATGGGAATAACTTACTGCAGAATAATTCACAAAGTCTCCTAAGTCTAAAGGGGCTTTGTTTTGAGTTCTGTAATATAAGAGCTATGGTAGATTCATGAATGGGATTACCAGTTGCAGAGTAGGGAGAGTTCCTAAGCCTAAAGGAACAGAAACGATGTAAACCCTGCAACTGGAGTTCTATTGAATCATGATTGGCCGAAGCATTTATTGTTTTATATTTAGGAACACATTACATTATCATAAAGTGTATGCTTTCAGATACGTGTTTATTTAAGCTAAGTAAGACTGATGGTGTGCCTGAGGACATGCACGGCGCAGGAGGGCCGTGTTGGCAACACAGAGTGAAGCTTGGAATACTGGCTGGCGATGAAGATTTTGAAGGAAGGAACTTCCATAGAGTATAATAGAAATCTTCCCGCCATTATTATTTTGGCGGATACCAAAAAAAAACGCGTTTGATTCTGTTGTATTATTATTTTCGGATTATTATATGTTTGCTTAAATATCTAAGTGTTTTAAACACCCTCCGTATAGAAATAGTTGACATTTATTCTTAAATCTTAACCACTAGAACTTAAAAATAACAAGAATTCAAGTCATTCAACTCAAAACCTGCTTACTCTCTATAAATATCTTCTATATTCAAACAAATAAAATTGAAGTGTCTGTTTGTTACGACAAACTGCTATTTCTAAATGCATACAAATATTTATACAATAACAAAATTCCTGACGAGAGGCCGCAGGCAGAAGCTAGTTAGACAATAAATTAACAGGACTTTCCTGTGATTAAAAGGGTTCGGACTTTTGATTCTTTTAATAAACAGAATATGTTCAAGTGTGAAACAAATGAAAAAATAAATATCAACAAATCACAGACACAACATGACAGTATTTAAGGCTTCTATATTTTCTTTCTGGCCGTCTTGTCTCTTTGCTTATACAATAAGGGCGTTTCAACTCCTATGCATTTACTGGCTCTCTTCTACTTCAGAGTCAATTCTTAAAGTATTTATTTGTTCTTCATAAGACACATTTTCGTTTGCATGCATACTCATATCTATTTGTTTTCTAGTGAAAGGAGGCAAGTTCTGTAAGTCAACTTGTTGAAGCTTTGCTAATTCCTTGATTAGTGTTGTGTTCTGAAAATAAAATAAGAAAATAATAATGTTTAGAAAAAAAGCATTTTACCTTCTAAATTTAGGATTTATTTTAACCAAATTGATAGTTAAACCTAACATTTACCTTCAAAACATTGGCTTCAAAGTCTCCCCCAGGCCTAGTGAACTGTTTGATTTGTTGTAGTTCTACTGATCTGCAAATCATACAATCAATCACATAGGTAGTTATAACTAGGTAGGTAAAGGCTTTAAAAAAAATCTAATGTTATGAACTGGCACGTTTTATATACTTAACTGGCACGTTTAATATAACTACCTTCAGACTACAGAGCAGAAACAGTATTAGTAGCCAACTTACTCTAGACATGCTCTACTTAGGTAAGTAATAGGGAGTAAGTAATAAAGTTATTTACACAACGAGTACAGTAAATAGACAACACTTTACTTACATTAGTCTTAACAGTTGATTAGCAGTGTTTAATTCATTTTGTAAGTCTTGCTGCAACTGTTTGGTTACTTGACTCTCGTTTCCTAGTGCTGACATTTTTGTTTTTGGACAGAACAGTTCGTGCGGGCAGACAACAGTTTGATACAATAAAATGATATTTCAAGCTTATACTTATAAGTACATGTAAAAGCAAAACTAACTAAAATATGCCGCCAACCGAACGTTTGTTTTGAAATTGGCAGATGACAATGACTAAAGATTCTTTAGTCATTGGCAGATGATGATATAAATTTGACATTAACACCCCAGTTGACAGTACGCCGCCGCCGTCGGTGTTCCTGGCTGTATTATGCTACACACACACGCAGCGACTTTAGTATCCATTGACTGGCTGGCGAAAAGTCGAGCATGGCTGATGGCTTGGCCCTTACCACAGGCTACTTAATGGTAGGAATGGAACGCAATTCTCTGTCTACGGAATGCAACGTGTGTCGATACTCCTGCCTGCGCCATCCCATCTTCCTGGATCGGTGTGCTGTGCTGGCCATGACGCTGCTGCTGCCGCTGTGAAAAACCTCAAGCGGTGTAAATATAATATCCTTATCGGTAATCATATTTTCAAGCTGCTTGGGGTGATAACTGTGGTCCAAGTTGTCTATTAATAAAACGGTTGGTTGGGACTTCCCGTGACCCAAGGACTGCCTTTTACCTATGGACTTCTAAGTCCATGTTTTTACTTAACAGCTGCCTAGCTATCTGGGCTTAGAATGAGGGTTTTTGAAAAATTACGTTTACTAGATGGCAGCACTGAGACGTCAGGTCCGGCCACCTGTCACAAGTGTCAAAGCGCCTATAATTTCTTTAGACGTGACTGAATGATGAACGAACGAATGAAACGAATGGTGATTGACATCATATATTTTATATTGGAAGACCTCTTGTCAAAGTGGCGCCAACTGGTGTCGTGAATTTTCATGAAAACCCTCATTCAGACAACGTGGTTGGTGGCATTGCTATGATAATTAAATTCCTTGGGAACACGACCCTAATTTTTGGCGTAGTCGAGAATATCAGTGACTCAATTTCTGACAACTTAACGAAGCGAATGTTCCGTTCTGCTGTTCCTCTAATCCTCTTTAGTCTTTGATAATTGATTGATTCATTCAATTTCACTCTATCAAAAAGTACTCTGTGACCTCTGTGTTCAATTTATTGTTGTCTTTGATCTTTGTGTTGTTGATTCATTGAAATACAAAACAATCAGAAAAAATGGAAGAAGCTGTTTCTGTCAAGCACGAGGGCAAGAACATTGATATAAAGCAAGAAAAACAAGAAAATTTGGAGTCCTACAAGTATGAATATGATTCGGGAAGTCAGGATAGCAGTAAAAGTGGTAGCGGAGGCTATCAACGATGGGCGCCCAATTTAAACGGTGTAAGAAAAAGTGCATTTACGCCGTACAAATCTGTCCAGTGCACCGCGTTAACCAATTTACAAAGAGGTAATTTCGTTTTCAATGTAATTTCTCCCTAGCACGACGTCTACATCTATTGATTTCCAGGAGTTTCTTTGTGGGTTTGAAGTAGGTAAGTATAACGTTCAAGGTCGCTTTTGCAGGTAATACGCAGGCGCGAGTCCCGGAGTTACCCCAGCCAGATTGTAGCTTACACGCGAAGGCTGGCCGCGGTGAAATAACCCGTGACGACGTGAAACTGGAGCAGTATGTTGACATCACTGATGAGCATGGACTCACTGCCCTGCACTGGGCAGCCAGCTATGGACAGTTAAACAGCTGCCAAGACTTAGTATGGTGAGTACACTGCAGGGGATCCTTTGTTCTTTGTCTGCACTTGAGATTGATTTTGGTATTCTATGACAAAGGGACAGGGAGGAGTCTGTTCTTACCAGCTTTTAGTTTATTCTAAAATTTGTTTTAAGTAACTGGTTTCTACCTTGAATAAAAACTGTCTTTTGTTATAACTAGGTGTGGTGCCAATGTTAACATGCGTGGTCCGGAGGGTGAGACGGCACTACACTTGGCAGCTGCGGGGGGACACCATGAGGTTGTGAAGTTTCTTCTGAGTGAAGGAGCTGATGCTGACATACAAGATGATGTATTATCACTTATCTTTGACCTGTGATAAAGTTTTATATGGGAAGTTATTTATTATGAAGTGATCATTGTTTCAGTCTGGTAGCACAGCGTTGATGTATGCAGCAGCAGCTGACTTCCCATATACTTGCAATGAGCTTCTCGTCAGAGGAGCTGATCTCACTCTTACCAATGATTATGACCAAGATGCTTACACATTGACCACTACCAATAACTGCAAACTGGGTAATTATTTATAATGTATTATTCATTCAGTATAGATAGGAAAAGCTTCCGGTAATATTTTTTTAATGTTTTTTTTTTTCAGCACAAACTGTGATAGAGAACTTTTTGATCGGTTGCCTCAGCAAAATGTAAAGGATATTACTTATACAACTACTGCTCATCTTATGTTGCTCTGGACAACCAAGACAGCAGATTCATTTGCCTCCAGGAGTTAAATGAAAATACAGGGATTTAGTTTATAATGTAAAGTTTATATATATTTTTAAGTTCATTATATACAAATTACAGCAATGTGACCATAAATATGACTCAATTACAGACAATATCAAAGTCCATGATTGTTTTATTTTTACACATAAGTGCAAGAGCTTATATTATATACATTTTATATACATTATTAGTACATGTATTTCACAAGAAATGCAATAAGAATGTATTTGAAGTCAGTTTTACCGTGGTTTTACCACTCTGGCCCCCCCACCCTGTTCATGTTATTATTCATACAAAAATTATTTAAATAATTAGATATCAAATGTAACAGTAACCATATCACAGTTTAGATTCAGTCAACCAGTTGAATGTTTGTGGTTTCCTGTTGGACTGTGGGTCAATAAGTATGTTAATGATGCTGGGCTTGTCTGTGACTGTTACGGCTTTTTTGACGGCGGCTTCGATCTCTTCAACGGTGCGGCAGAGGTGTCCAGTCTCGCCAAACATTTCCATCATCTTCTCATACCTAATTTCGCAACCGAGAGCAGTTGGTGGAGTGCTGAAATAATGATAGATAGTAAACAGCTATGTTCAATATATTTGTCCTTATTGATTTCGGTAACGGCGATCCTTCGAAATCACTTTCTTGCGTGTGATGGCTTAGATGGTTCACTATACTGAATTTATGAACAAAACAAAATGTTGCCTAGTAGGTACTTGTTATCTAAATAATCAATGCATTTACAGTCCCAAGATTAACTCATTGTTGAGTAGGGTTTTAAATGTTAGTCCTAACTTACCATTGAGCAATATCACCACCAGACTGTATATCTTCCATAACGTCTTTAGGGAAGCCGCTGTAAATACCGCTGTTGTTTACTATGATGATAATCACGGGCAGTCTGTACCGGACCATAGTTTCGATCTCCATACCTACGAAACATAAAAGCATCAATAATACGAACATATTTGTATGACTCAGAATAAAACAGCCCGGGCAATCATAATGATTGATATTGTAACATGAAATTATTGACATTCTCTGACAATAATTGTTAGTGTTAAAAGAAACAAGTTTACACTCATTGTATTGTATTATTTATACTGGTAAAATGATAATATACCAGAGAATCCGAAGGCCGAGTCTCCTTCGACGCAGATGACGCGTTTGCCGGGCGCGTGGTCGCGGCACCACATCGCTGCAGCTACCGCGAATCCGGGGCCCACCTTGAATGAGGAGATTTATTTTTAAAACGGGTTTGAGGAGTATCTATAATAATGCTATTCTTATTAAATGTAGTACATGAAGGTTGATAAATCTTCTTAAACATTTACTCCCTTATTATAAACGTTCTATAGCGTCTATATAGTTACACAACGCTTCGTCTTCTTCTTTCGAAAGTCAAATTACTGACGACTGAAAGAGAGAAATCCGTTTCATCCGTGTCTAACTATTAATCTGATATAATACGTTTATTAGTAAGGGGAAAATGAATAGTGTGTAACTATACAGACGCTATACAACGTTTATTAGTAAGGGGGTAAGTTAAAACATCGTCGTCGTTTGATTTAGATCTAAAACATCTCTAGTTATAACTACAGATCAAGAAATTCATTGTCTGAAAATGTTTTAAAAGAAATGCGTTCATTGTGGTTTTGGATTTATCAATGTTATGGGAATTTTTTATTACAAAATGATTGTGCTATACTCTTCATTTGAACTTGTGTTACGTACTTAATAGAATTTCAAAATACCAGCTGTTAATAATAGTTTGACTACAATATTGATGTGTTGTTTATGTATGATAATTGATAAGATTTACCCCCATAGTGCCGAAGGTACCAGCATCGAGCCTGTGTCGCGGTTTGTTGTTAAGCAGCATGCCGCGGCCGATGTCCATCGTGTTGGCGCCCTCGCTCACGATGATGGAGTCCTTCGGGATGTTCGCCTGAACCGCCTTAAATACTGCGAAGTAGTTCAGCGGCGTTTTTGTGTTGCTTGATTGTGCCTGGTGATAGAAAATAGGTTTAGTAAACAAAAATAGGACAGTCAGGATCTAATAGGTAAGGTTACTCCTATAATAGTCGCTGAACTTTTAGAGGTTTTCAGCGCCTGGGTAATATACTTTAGATTATTTTTGGCGTTTGAGAGATCCTATCAGGCGCAGTAAAATGTGGCAGGAGAATAGGAATGCAGGAAATATAGTTTCTTGCAGTTCCTGGCCGCTGAGTCAAATGATCTATAAAAAATAAACATTCTCGACATGTCTTTCATGTCTTTGTGAACATTCAGAGGTCCTGTGTATCTTGTTGATGTTATACCTTAACAAACTCAGTATTAGCCTTCTGTTTCTGTTGCAATGCTTGCCACCAGTTGTTGCTAGCGGGCTGCAGGCTGAACTTCTTCTCTGCCAGTTTGAGTGCGAGGGCCTCAGTAAATGGCTTGATGTCTGAGTGTACTGCCACCTCAGACTGAATACTGTTGTGGAACTCCTCAGGGGTTATATCGACCTGGAAAAAATAACAATAATTTAATAATTTTGTAAACATTTTTGTGTAACAGTGTCTATGACTTTTGAAGTCTGGTGAGAAACATTGGCTGTAGTTATTTTGGTGAATCAATCAATCATAACAGCTAACTTGAAATATTACAGATTTACTAAGACTTAAACAGGCTTTCAGAAACTATAGCATAGTGTATTATAATTTATACAAATAAATAAAATAAAATTTAGTAATGTCAAAATAACAGCTTTTTACTAAATGCTATTTTCGAAACTTACATAAAGAAAATGTTTGTTTCGGCTAATCTCCGAAATTGCTGGACCGATTTTGACGGGACTTTCACTGACAGATAGCTGATGTTATAAGTAACTTACTTAACTAGTTTTATTTTCGAATAATAATTAGGGTTCCACGCAAAATAATGTGGCGGTCGCAGCTAGTTTTGATATATTCAAAAGTAGCTAAACAAATAAAAATAGGCTCGCTAGCTAATTAAATGCCTGTTATACTACAAATCAATTTAGGCCTGATTTTTTCATAGGCAGATACATTTTATCTGAAGTATAAATCTGACAGTTTGACATTTCTTTTACCAAAAGCTGTCAAACCGCAAATTTGTTATCTGGCCATTGAAAAATCAGCCCCGTCGAATAAACTTATTTTCTTTGTGCGATTCTCCCATTACCTGTATAACTTTGACATCGGGTGCGAAACGCGGTTGTTGTCCGAAGTGCAGCATCCAGTTGAGTCGGGCGCCCAGCAGGAGGATGACGTCAGCTTTGAGCAAGGCCTGCGTACGCGCAGTCGACACGCAGTATTCTGACTCGTCCGGTACCACTCCTTTGCCTGGACAGAATTATGTAGTTATTAGTAGACATTTTTATGTTAGGGTTTGTTTATGGATCATATAGGGTTTTTGTTTTTCATTGCTAAATGCGCCTTTGCTCTTGACCTCGATCACGCCTGATGGAATACGACGGTGATGGGTCAATATCATAATATAAAATCACGAAAGATTTTCTCGATTGGGTAGGCAGATGTGTACAGTACACACTCATTTCGTCAGATATGTTTAAGACCTAGGTATGTACCCTAAGGCAATACTGAAAAAAATATTGTTAGAGTTTATTTGTTGATTTATTAATCATTTCGAGATTTTTGACCATCGTCAATCATTACGTTCTTTTTGTTTTACTAGCCTACGCTGACCCAGTCCTGGATAAAAGCCCCCTTCCAGTTCTTCCATCTTTCGCGAGCCCGCGCGTCGTCCTCCCAGTTTTGACGTATCCTTACAAGTTTATTTCCACACATACCCATAGGCGTAGGTAAGAACGGCAGCTTAGTGTTCTCCACAAGCTTGTTGATGGCTTCCTCGGCCCGCGCGTGGGCGGCGCCTTTGCCCACGATGATGAGCGGGCGCTCGGCCTTCGCCAACAAGTCGGCGGCCTGCGCCACTAGCGCGGGGTTGGGGTGGGCCAGGGATACGAGCGGGGCGTTGTAGAAGTCTATCGGTACTTTGTCGTCGTCTGTTTCAGCCTGATTAGAATTAATAAAAGATTTATAATTTATTATGCGTGGCAATTATGGAAATATTTCTTCGTAAAGCGCCATATAAGCAGGCCGCACAGCGAAAATGTGAGCATTAGAAAAATTCTCACATTTTCTATGAACCAACGCACAATACAGGCACTCATTGCACTTTTTTGTATGAAATATGTGCGCTTGGCTTGAGGCGAAAGCGTCAGGGTATCTAGCCCGCGAAATTCAAATTTTCTTACGTTTTTGCAATTTGCAGGTCAACTTCAACTCAAGATCAACTTACAGGTTTGTATTGATGATTTTAATGATCATAGTTATGTAAATACCTACTTGTTACGGTCACGAATCATAATTTGTTCAACATACAACCTGACACAAATTGCAAAAAACATAAGAAAATTTGAATTTCGAGGGTGTTGGGAATCGAACCCAACACAACACCTTGCGCGCGGCCTGCACTGCAGGCAACGTGAAATGTTTGAAATACAGTTTTATCAAGCTGAAAGTTAATAGCGTTGCTTCAAGATAATTAATATTTTATTCTCTCATCTGATTTTTGGGATGCCTTTTGGTATTTGTCTCGGTTTGTTGCTACCGAACACTTAGGTAATAATAATAATTATTATAAAATGTATGTCTGCATAAAATCTGTGATGGCTGCATAACCACTTGGACAGCGTGAGTCGATTCAGGCAATGTCTTTAAGCTCTAGTGCAAACGTAGCCATAGCTTTAGAAGTGAAATGTATTAGGTACCATGAGCAGTGTTCCGGGCATGTCGAGGTAGGAGACTCCCGCGCGGCCGCTGGCGGCGAGGCGCACGGCCTTCTCCACGTGCAGCGGGATGAGGCGCGGGGAGGGAGGCCGCGCCGCGTACTTGCAGTACAGGCGACTGGACTCCACCTGCGCGTTACAACAATCAATTAATATTTGCATAACCTTGTAAAGTGTCTAAATATAATACTTTAATATAAGGTCGCTCCGTAAAGCATGTGGAGCCCAACTCTGCTCAGAAACAAAGAACCTTGGGGGTTCTGTGTTTCTGAGCGGAGTTCGGCTGGCGATGTTAGGTAGGACCCACCACGCACAACAAACCGAATGGGAGTTTGAGTGCGGATGATGGAGCCCCAATTACCATACCCTACCTTATTATGGTTGTATAGAAGAAAATCTGTGTAGACCCCAAATAAATTATCTACTTTGAGGGCAGGAGGATGTTGAATATGGTTGTTCTGCTAGGTGTCGTTTTGGTGGTGAAGGTTTATGCTATTTCATAGAAATATTACTGGAGTCGCTGTCCATATATTAATATAATTTGGGTCAATCTATTTGCAAGGCATTTTGTAACACACTATCAAATATTATACAATAATCTGTAATCAAGGTCGTTAGAAGAGGTTTGTTGTGAGATTTTTTTAAATTAGATATCAAGATAATTTTCTATGCAACTTATTTCACACGTTAGATTGCAGTCTTCAACTGAAAGATTAAAGTTCATTGTTATAACAATAAAATGCGTGTTGATATGATTGACAGTATTGTTGATTATTACTGAATAAAATATTTTAAAGTTAATGGGTAGCTTATCACTCGATATCTTAGATTGGTAATAAGTACCTAGGGGCGAGATACCACAGCTTATGATAAATTATTTTATTTTTGTAAGTAGGTTTGCACAAACACTTTTACACGTCAATCGTAGTTTTTTTAAACTAGTTGAGGTCGACGTTTTGTATCTGACTACTCTGAGAAGAAAGGCCGAAAAAACTCAGAGGTCACAGTCTCTTTTAAAGTCCAGACATAATCTTGATATAACTTGTTTCATTATCAATTCCTAGCGAATTTATGACATGGGGGTTCTGTTATCTCCAACAATAAGGCTATGAAACCGGTTGTTTCTGTATTCGCCTGTTTTACAACCACCACTTCTCCAAACAAATTACTATCAAGACTTCTCATCATAGTCACCACCCATTGAGCTATTGTTGATTTCGTTTAAAGAACGCTTTTTTTTAAAGCGAATTTGCGGCTTGAACTAAGTGGATTACATAACACAGTAATAAAAGAAACAATAATAATAGGTACTGGGACTGTGATTTTATAACGACCTTTTCAAAGGTGAGATGAATATTCAGTTAAATTCACTTGCGTCACATGCGCAATGTGAATTATAAATAGGTACCTAACTACTATCTATAATTATGTAAGTACGTATATAAGTATATGAACATTTGCTGGAATTCATACTTTGTTCGATTTTTGTAAGTAGGAATATGAGTCTAATCCTTAGACAAACAAAATATCGGATCTAATCTAATCATTTAAGAATTGCTTGACTACAAGTTTTGGTTACATTATTATTTTTATTTAAACTCCGTTTACGGCTTATGATGACGTCAGTTGAGCGGCAAAAAGCCAATTTATTAATTATTTTAATTTAATTTGCATCACAATAGTTAAGATGGCGATTATGTTTTTGTTGTTTCCGAGTTTTGACAATGGGGAATATTTTAAATGATTAAAAACTTGTATTACTTACATTTGTGTGCGCGTGTTTAAGATTATGTAGAATTTTGGTTTTTATTGTAATATGATATAGTTAAGTACGTAGGTACTTAACTATATCGCTCACAAAACACACACCTACACACCACACACACACACATCACTACACTCACATAACTACTTATCTTCTGAGTTTTATTTTTCAAATATTTTTACAGTTGGGGAAACCAATAATTATAGTTATTAAATCCATCTATACTATACCTATACCTAATTGTGTAATTATAGGGGTACAGGGACCAGGGACATATTTGGGGAAGGTTTGTTTTTTAGTATTTGTTTAGGTACCTGCGGAGTATTTGTTTAGGTACCTGCGGCCATTCCTGGAACCCTCCAATGCCTTCATGGTCTTGTGGACACGAGCCGGCAATGACTATGAGCGGCCAACAGTTCACCTGTGCATTGGCCATGCCGCCGATGCAGTGCAGCAGACCAGGACCTGATACTGCAAGACACACTCCTGGCTTTCCTGGAATTTGAACCGATAATACTTAATTATGTTGTCAGTACAAGGTGGGGTGGGAGTAATAATAATTGTAGTAGACTGGACTGGATGACATTGAAGATGGTTTAGATTTATATAAAACTAGCTGTGGACGCGACTTCGTTTGCGTCGATATTGCGGAAAACAATAATGTGTCTCTTTAGGTAGGTACTAATTATTTTTCTAAAATAAATGTAACCTATATCTGCCAGTGAAGTTCCGTTAAAATCGATCCAGCCGTTTCAGAGATTAGCCTGAACAAACAGACAGACAGTCAAAAATTTTAAAAATTGTTTTTGTTCTAAGTAGGTACCATACTTATATAATTTCATATGCATTTAGTAAAAAGCTGTTATTTTGACATTACAAATGGACACTTCAACTTTATTTATTTGTATTTTACAAATGTTTCCAGTATTTGAATGGGTGATTGATTACATTTAACCTCATTACTATTTAATAGGTTGAAGGACACTGACAGAGAGAGACACAAATAGTAGACAGTAGTTTTATTGTTATTGTTTTTACGTCTTTTGACATTTCTCTGGACCCTGGGGTTCGGACCTTTGGAAGACGTACGCAATCAACTCCGCCGAAGCCAACTTGCGGAGGCCCGTTAAGACATATTTAATTAAATGTATTATTATGTCTGGGGGCGTTTAGTGTCCCGCAAAGTGTTAATTTATTTCCTAGTTGACAAACTATTCGTTAGAACAGCTAATTGATTAGGTACATTCCAATAATTGAATAGTAGGATAGAATTTAAATTATCTAACTTATCAAGTAAAGCCTGTTATATCATATCATATTAAAAGTGATTATCCTTAATTTGTTTTCAGATAGTGTACAGCACACTATTTCTTAGCACATAAAATTTTGGGATATTTAAGATATTTTAGAATGTAAATTATATGTGTATTATAAAATGTACAAGCTTCTTTAAAATGTTCTTTGTCCTTTCCCGGGACTCAAACTATCCCTATAGGTACCAAATTTCATTTAAATCGGTTCAGCGGTTTAAGCATTAAGAGGTAACAGACTGACAGACACACACTTGAATGGTTACAATCTAGCAGGCTTTGATTGGCAATTTGTTATGTCAGTGCTGCAAAGAGAGGTTCAAATTACAAGGGTCTAGGAGGATATCCTGAGGTAAAATTATGAAACTTGAATCAATGCATGACTCTTCTAAGGATTAATTTTTCATTATTATAATTATATCCAGAACAAAATATTAGTTATTGACTAATTGTTAAGTTGCTTTAATATGCCAGTTAACCCAGCAGTTGACATTAAAATATTTTTTTCTAAGTATGGGCTACAGGTATTCATTTAAATAGACAGTTCGGTGACACTATCTACATTTGAGAAGTATTTCTTTAATCAGAAAATAGGAGATATAAAATCTCATTTGCTAAAGTAGTGTATTAGTAAATTAAATCATTTATTTACCCGTGAGGTACCCCACAGCCTGTGCAGCGTAGCATGCCGCCTGCTCATTGCGCATGCCCACATATTTGAGGCCGGCCATTTGGAATGCCAGAGCTGTCTCAATGACAGGTATGCCCACTATGCCAAAGACATATTCCACACCCTGGAATAAATCATATTTGTTAGTAAATCATAACTTTTAATAACCAAATCATAGACTGATTACTAGAAAACCAGGTCATTGACTTGTTAAAATTTGCATAAATGCAATTTTATTGCATAATTGGTCCTTTGCAGATTTAATTCTAAATGTATCTTATCAATCGAAAGGGCAAGAAATGGGACAAATAAGTTTTTGAAAAAATCTGAGAAGTTTCACTTTACATTTAACTTTATTACAGATAAAATCTCACCTGTTTTTTCAAACTCTCTGCTAAAATAGTATTACCGTCGACACCCATTGCTTGACTTAATTTTGGCGACACGTGAATGGAACGTCTTAATATCAGCTGGCTAACTCTCCCTAATAACATTTTAAACAATTGAAATTATATTTTATCTCTAATTACAAGTTATCTCCGGAGTTACAATCCGAAACTAGAACAAATAAACTTTATACACTTAGCAAGGTTGAAAGTTTATTATACGTAACTGGAAGGGATATTAAAAACATAATCTGTCGAACAACAGTTAATATCTAGTCTTTACGTATCATCCAATAAGAACACCCAGTTCTCAATTTACAACTCTAAAAGATTACTTACCACTCCTAAATAATCTGATTTATGAACACACTGAAGTTTGACCTAAAAATAAGGTAATTTGACGATAAACAAATATAAACTTTAGACTTCGGATTTAGCGCGTCAAACTGACAACTTAGTGACAGTGACACTGTGACACTTGACAGTTTAAGCAGTGTGCTAACTGTTGTGATGCGAGATCCCACCTTATAGCACATAATTGTCCTCCTAGCAAAAGTAAATAGCAATCCTCGCAAAACTGATAATAATGCCCTTGTTTGAAGATGGCAGAGACAGAATGATGTTTTAAATACACTTAGCGCTATTTATGAGATCTTGGATATGTTTCTTTGGAACGAATTAAGATGGAACTTTTTTGGGTTCCTTGACATTAATAATAATAATAAAAAGTAATAAAATAAAGTACCTAAGTAGTAATAGTAGTAATAATAATATTAAGTGTGCCAAAGGGATCGTAATTGAATTTAAATTAAAAAACAATATTGAAAGAAGGCGGTGCACTGAAGGTTAAGTTTGACAAGCTAACTAACGAGCACTAACTTGTTAGTTCTATTATGTTATTAAACTCACACTCAATTCCACCAAGATTTAACCGAAAACTACTAAATATAATTAACATTTTTTAGCGTTGGTCACATCATCGCTGTTGTTTGACAGAATGACTTTTTCTAATGACGTTTATCCATTGTAGTTTTATGAAGTTAGCTTCGTCAATATTGCTTTGACTAGAAAATTAACACAAAACAAAGTTTCTTTTATATTTTTATATAATACTAGCTTTATAAACTATTTCAGGGATCCTCTTATCTAGGCCCTAGAGGATCGAGAGGTCTAGGGCAGTTCTCAGTAGTTCGCATAGATAAGGGTAAGTACTGTAGTTCGTTTATTTAGTCCGGTCCCGGACTTTTCGTCTCAACAGTTCGGTGACGCAATACGACCGGACTACAGAGCCAGTAGTAGTAGGTAGTTCGGTATGGGCTAGCCCTAGCCCGCGTTATCAAAAGGACCATACCTAACAGTTTTAACTAAAGTATAACAATTTCATGAAAATATTACGTTTCCGATCCAATTTAATGAAGGTTACTATTACAATGATGATTTCTCTAGGTATGTAGGTACCTACTTATTTTCTTTTTTAAGACACATAGGTACCTACTTCCAGTGAATTTAAGTCATGCTCTAACAATACACACACAAAACAACTCACAAACTTATTTATCAAAGCTGAACACATAGAACGGGCAGAAGCAGAAACTACAGCTACAGTTAATTTATAATAAAATAGCTGTTAGAGGCCGAAGAGAGAATTATACTTACAACTATAGATAATTATCTAAGTATTTATTTGGGCTTCGGTACCTACCTTACTCTTCGATTATTTTGTAAAAGATTTTTTTTTCTAAACAAAAAAAAAAGCTATAGGATATTGGTCGCAATGATAATAGGCCACGCTTCACCTTAAAAAAAAAATTAATAGACTTCAAAAAGAAATTAACTCAAATTATGAAATAACTTTAATTTCGGAAGTCGGTGTCTTGGGATCGGAGTTATTAATTTTAGTTTTAGTTTTTTGTCCGAAATTAAAGTTATTTCATAATTTTGAGTTAAGTAATTTCTTTTCGAAGTCGATATAATTTTTTAAATTAAGTACTATTTTATTTCGTAATTTTTAGTTTTAAGTAAAAACTGGAATTACTTAGTCCATATCTTGAAAATTACTGAATCTATTTTGATGAAACTTGCAATGTTCCCTAAGTTGAAGTATGTAAATGTAAGCCAATAAAAAAAAAAGGTCACGATATGATTATAATAGTTGTGGCGAAATAAGTGGACAAACATAAACTTACATACATACTACCTACATCTATAAAATTTTGTATATTTGTTCGGAAGTCATAATAATGAATGAAGACATCCAATAATAAATTAATTAATAATGAAATGATGACATTAAAAATGTAATAATATATGTATTTCTAAATAACTTTATATAATAATGCATGCAATAATAATTTAATTTATAATTAAGAAACATAATGTTGCGGTGCCCAAGCAGGGTTCATGTACGAATCTTATATCTATTTAATTTTTAACAACCTTGTAAACGACATGAATGCAATATAAATTGAATAAATAAATAAACAATAATTCATACTAATATTATAAATTCGAAAGCAACTCTGTCTGCCTGTCTGTATGTTACCTTTTCACGCCTAAACCACTGAACGGATTTCGATAAAATTTGGCAGAGAGGTAGATTCCATCTCGGGGAAGGACATAGGATAGTTTTTACCTACATACTTCGCGGGCGAAACCGTGGGCGGAAGCTAGTATAATATAATATTTTTGGACATTTCACACAACGCCATATACTTAGTCCCAAGCTAAGCAACTTATTGCTTGTGTTATGGTAACGAGTTGGCTGGTAAACTACATAAATACATTTTTGTAAATACATACATATTAAAACACCCAGACAGCTAGACACCGGAACAAATATACATAAATATTTGTTCCGTGCGGGAATCGAACCCGCGACATGCTGCGCAGCAGTCAATCGCTCAACCACTGCGCCAACCATGTCATTTAATAGATTGTCATATATGTGAATATATTGCAGTTCCAGTAATATTAGGTACATACATAGATACCTACGTGTCGAATTGATAATCTCCTTTTTTTGAAGTCGGTAATAAAAGGATCTTTTGGCATACCACAGGCAAGTTTTATTGTTGTGTATTGTTGGTCCATCTCTGTGATAGGTACCAAATCATTAGGTAAAGTACCTAGGTACGTTTTTGCCGGCCATTATAAGTTGAGAAAAACGATTTCATCTATCAATAAGTACCTACCTACTAACCACTTTTTAGGGTTCCGTACCTCAAAAGGAAAAAACGGAACCCTTATAGGATCACTCGTGTGTCTGTCTGTCTGTCTGTCCGTCTGTCACAGCCAATTTGCTCCGAATCTTATGGACCGATTAAGTTGAAATTTGGTACACATATGAAACTCTGTGACCCAAACACAGACGTGTAACGTAAATAAATGAGTTTTGAAAATGGGAGTCATTTTTGAGGGGTAAATAGACAATTAAAAAAAAAAAGTTTCGCAATCTGTACCGTGTGTTACATATCAAATGAAAGGTCATTCATAATTTTAAAGTAAATTGTATTAAAGTTATTTAAGACAATAGACGGAAATTTACCATTCCCCCCCCCTTATCTCCGAAACTACTGAGCCTAAAATTTTGAAAAAAATACAGAAAATAGTTCTATACCTATAGATTACAGGAAAATTAATAAGAAGTCTATGATCTTGAAACAACATGGTAAATCTCTCAATATTGTGCGTACAAACTTACATTTTCAGTTGGAATGTATGGGAGAACATGTTTTTCAACTACAATGTTAAGTTTGTTCTTGGGATAAATTCATTCCAACTACGGAACCCTTCATTGTGCGTGGTCCGACACGTACTTGCCCGGTTTTTTTTTTGTAGTCTCCATTCAAGTTATTGTACAATACACAGTCCGACACACATGATGCGATCATAACTACTTACAGAGAATAAAATCACAAAAAAGCTCTCTAAAAACATTGGTACCTACCTACACGAAAATAATTATTATGAGTACCTATTCTTAATACTCCGCTTGATTGTTACCTTTCTTAATCTTGCGAGTGCTTTTGGAAGGTAAGTAGGTACCTAATAGAAAATGTCGTACCTAACTAGACCTAACTCCGTGTCAGTGTCGTAGCTAGTCCTAAAGTATAAAAACTTGAGTGTTTCCTGTCCTGTGGAGCTTCGCTGCAGTCAGGTAAGCCTGCAGCGAAGCTCCACAGGAGAGTATTGTTTTTTACAAAATAAATAATAACTATAAAATAAGTACTGATTTGAAAGGTAAAGCTGTCATTATGACCTTACTAAGAAAAGTACAAGAGCGAGCGAAGCAAGTTGCAAAAATGGGCCATACTGGAGCATCCTGATTCGGAACCGGCTTCACCAAACAGTGAGCGAAGCTTGATAATTTGAGCATTCTGTACCGGATAGGTTAAGTTTTCAATGTGATTTTAATAAAAGAATGCAAGACCGAAAAATTGGAGCTGCACTCTGACCACTTGATGGCGTTGAATTCTCTCTCGACTTGTGTGACTTGGATACTAGATTAACCTAGCGAGTGCGAACGACTAGAAATAAAAAGAAAAAGAAACCATGCTAACACCGATCCCAAATAAATTTTGTAGGATGAGGACAAGGTGAATACAGTCTGAGGAGGCAGATGGACACTGTATTTTCATCCGTTTTACTTTTGTCATACATGTAGTAAGTAAATGTACTTACCTACATGTATCGCAACATACCTACCTAAATATGAATAAAACCC
Organism: Gortyna flavago; assembly: GCA_963669345.1. Taxonomy (NCBI): domain Eukaryota; kingdom Metazoa; phylum Arthropoda; class Insecta; order Lepidoptera; family Noctuidae; genus Gortyna; species Gortyna flavago. The sequence goes on from OY770144.1 coordinate 8,841,672, forward strand.
ATAAATGAAAGAAACTTCAAAAATAACAAACACAAAGTAGTAGATAGGTACTTAAGTCAATAACCCGGCTTGAATTTAAAACATTTGTCTGTTGTAGTTTTGTTTGTAGGTAACTTTATTTTTCTTCCTAATTATACCTAGGCGAATGTATGTATGTACTTAATCTGTTTTCGTAGAAATTAATTATATTATAAGTATCATCTTTTTTGTAGGACTGTTGATAATCTCATAACAATATTGTATTCCATTTCTTTTATTAGGTACCTAGTACGGTTTGTATTTTTTTTTCGTGTAGTAGGTACGATCTGCAACGAAAAATACAGAACGAAGTGTTACAACGAACACTTATTTATGAGAATACTACTTTGGATAGGGTTTTTAGTTAACCGCACAATAAGTTTTTATTTCTGGTCTTAGTTTTGTTTCTAGGAAAAAAGGCAATAAAAATTATTCGTCTTCGGAACGGCTTGATCTACACCACGTTACTCGATCTTTATGGCATTCTATGCGACCTCTACGGCCACGCTACGCAGACTCTACGCCAATTTACGCGCCCTCTACGGCATGCTACGCGATGCTAAGTGGCCTCTACACCAAGCTACGAGCCCTCTCTACGCCTCGCGACGCGCCTAAGCGGCGCGCGTTGCGCCGGAAAATTAATTTTTAAAATTGGCTTAGGTGTTTGAAAATTATAATAATAGTGTTTCAAGATTCATACTTGCATGCATTGATATCAATATGATGTCCAGACGCTGTCATTGTTTAATCTCGTGGTATTTTTGTTTGATTTTTCTACCACTTTTTGGGATTGGCGACGCGGTCGCGGTAAAATTACGTCCATACCAATAAGTCCAACGGTTATGTGTTTATTTTGCACACATGACGCCCGAACAATTTTAATCAGGTTAGCATCGGTTGACTATGAGTACTAGTTTAAGACCTCGATGATTTCCGGTCATGAATTTTTTTGAGTGTTTTTAATGAGTCACTCTCCGAGATACGGTTTCTTGATAATGCTTCTACATTTGAGATCAGCTTCCCTAACTATCTCCTGTTAGTATCTAATTGAGTAATATTAGGACCCTTTTTCATCAATAGTTCCTGGCTATAATGAAACCGTGTTTTTTTTTTTATAAGTAGCATGTTGCTTTTTTTTCTTCTGGTCTAGTCGATAATCGACGTTCTTAGTGACTGGATATCGCTTTATTTACGAATGATTGAATTAATGAATGGTTTTTTACTTATTAGAATACTTCACATCTTGATCAAGTAAGTATTATTTTAGGTCCTTTTGGATGCAAGCACAAGGACACAGATAGTGGTGCGCCGAGTAATTAAAATTATGCCGTCTTTTGTCGTATAATGTTTGTGCTTGCCGTTGCACCTGGCGTGAACCCTCACTTGCCTAGAGCAACGGCACGATTTTCACTCGTCAGTCGGCGCTTTATTTGGGCTACTGCCGCTAAAGTGGAAATTAATTAAGAGCTAAATTATAGCAAATCAAACTTAATAACTGAGTAGATTATTTTGGGAGCATTCGCCTGTAATGTAACAATCCAAGAAAGATAAAGATTCCACTGTAAAAGCTAGGGCTTTTCAAGTAGACTGCGCATTGCAGGCCGACAACTGCTAGGTAATGTAGAGAGATAATTGAAACCAGCAGGAATGGTTAATATATATAATTAAATAGACAGATGTAACACGGCTAGGTCGCCGCTAAAGGTTATTTTACAGGTGAATGCTCTCGGTAACACAGTTTTTTTACAACGTATAAACCGCGCCGCGCCGCCGAAAACTTGTGTGTTTGTGATACATGACACGGCGAACAACCGGACGAGGCATATATCGGCTAGGTACGGCTCAGTTGTGATTTTTCTGTGCCAAGCAGACGTGCGTCACAATTCTATATACTTGAATAAAGATTTTCATTTCTGATTATGTGTATAGAAAACACAAAAAAGGAAAAAAGGTTTTTGTTACGCTCCGGGCGTCGGGAGCCGCGTGACGACTCCCGGCCACCGTGCACCGTAGACGCGGGTCTGCGGACGGAGAGTAAGGGGTAGCTTACTGTCCGATCAGGACCAGGCCCGTGCCGGACTGCGCGTATGTGTTCCACGTGCGCCTCAAAGAGATGTTAGCATCAGAGAAGGGGCCCGTCAGGGCCGAAGCCTGCCGGGGCAGCGGGATCGCCAAAAAAAAATTGCAATGCAATGTTTAATAAATATAATAATTATCTCAGTAACAGTCCGGAGTTTGGATTTGGACCCAAATGATGTCAATAGGCTCGCCCCCTATTACATGGGACTTCCTAAACATAACTGGCGAAATATGGATGTCCTATTAGGTACCTATACCTCTGCGTACCCTAATGGTGTGTCCAGACCTGGCAAATGCGTCGCTCGCGAGCCGCTTGCGAACTGTGCGCGTGTTGCTTGCGTGCGGTTACAGCCTACGATTGGCGCGCCCGCGCCGCTCTAATGCAACTCTAACTCAACTAATAGCTTCTTTCGCGTTTGAACTATGAGCCTCGCACGCGCGCACCTCCAGCGCCGCCCGCTCGAGTACGGCGCGTGGCGCGCGGACGACACAGGGGCTGCGTACGAACATGAAATGCACGCGCGCAGTTCGCAAGCGACTCGCCAGCGATGACATGTTATTTTCAGAATATTTTATATGAAATGATAAGTAGCGTCTACCTAATCCATACTAATACCTATTATAAATGCGAAAGTGTCTGTCTGTCTGTCTGTCGTGTCTGTTAGCTCTTCACGCTTAAACCGCTGAACCGATTTAGATGAAATTTGTTATAGCGATAGTTCGAGTCCCGGGAAAGGACATACTTTTTATTTGATCCCATTTATCCCAATATTCCCACTGGAAACTTATACGGGTGAAACCGCGGGGCGATTCAATTCTTTATCGAGAGTAACCATGACACTCATAGTGTTAGTAACAGTAAAATAAACTTACATGTTAGTGATACAATTACCACAACATTTACACAAACACACACAACATAAAAATAATCGCTTCTTCCGCTTTCCAGCTGAGATACTGGAGCAACGACTAACAATACAGCAGTCCAGCCTCTCAGGATGCTGTTGAAACTGGTTCGCACCCTGCGCACCAAGGACGCACATCTTTTAGCAATCAACACGCAATCCCGCAAACATCCCTGAAGCGCTACAGAAGCGAGGCAGCCCCATCAACACCCTGAAAGCATTAATGTTTTGTTATGGTTTATAAAAGTACAAACATTGTGACAGTTAATACCTGTTCAATAGTAAGCCCTTGACGATAAAACATTTACCAAAAGGCTTTGTTGATAAAAATGTTGATATTATATGGTGTAAAAAGAGTTTATTGAGTTACAAACAAACTAATATTTTAATTTTGTCTCTCGTTTATTTGTCTTCACATCATTTTAATTATGGCCTGACATTCATCTATTTCGCTGGAATTGTTTGGCTATAACGTAAAGTCAATGAAATACATATATCTTGTTGTTTATCTATTCTGTTTGTAATGTCAAAATAACAGTTTTTAACTAAATGCATATGAAAGTATACATACGTTACTTAAAACAAGAAAAAAAAAACATTTTTTAAACGTTTGTCTGTCTGTCTGTTTGTTCCGACTAATCTCTGAAACGGCTACACCGATATTGACGAGACTTTCACTGGCAGATAGCCGGTGTCATAAGAAAAAGAATTAGGGTTCGGCGCAAAAAATATTAAACCCAATAAATTCAATTTGTTTTCTGACATGCACACGAACGAAGTCGCGAGCTAGTGTAATATATATAATTTTAATGACTATTTATTTAATAACTACATTGTGAATTGCATGAAATTATGATTGGTTTTGCTCTTAGGAAGCGTCGAATTCCTACTGACTAAATCCAAGCGTACCTAACGCCATTTTCCTTCTAAATTAGGAATAAGTCGCGCAGATACCTACCTATGCGACTCTGGCGCACTTAACTCAATTCAAGTCATGATGAATAAAACGTACTAATGTATTTTAGAGACTGCTGCTGAATAGCAGGACGTATAGTTATTAACACCTTTATTTTAACGTTGCCGTTGCTTAGAGTTAAGAGCCGTATAAACGTCAAAAATGTATGTTTAAACAGTCGCTTATCATTACTTAACTTTAAGTAATATTTATAAATAAACCCCCAAGTGTCTGCTTCAACCACTAATTATACTATTACTAGAGCAAGTGTCTGACTCTAGTAATAGTATAATTAGTGATTCCTCTTCCAATTTGCTTGTATTGTTCGCTCAACCGTAGCGCGTGATATGTAGCAGTTCACCCGAAAGAATCGCTATGAATTGGTATTTACAATAAGTACTCATGACTGGGCGGAAGTGCGGCGATAGCAGTTGCTGAACGGCCGAAGCCTCCCTGGTTGTTGATGTAACACGTCGGCGGGTACTCCGCAGACCGCGCGCCCGCCGCCGGCTGCCACTTGTCCACAGGTTTATTCCGCAGTACGCAGTCGCCGCGCTCTGTCCGCTGTCCGCTACCAAACTGTCATGTACCGTTTCTTTGACAACATGGTCGTATTCTAGAGTGACGGTTAAATTGTGATTCATTGGCAGTTATAGTAATAAATACATTAAATATCAAAATGGCAGTGATTTTAATAAAGTTTTTTGGTAAGTACCCTCTAAGTTGTGTTTAAAATGCGCTGTTTTATTATCATCCATGGTACCGGAAGTTATTTTATAACTACCGACAATTTGTATTTTTAAATTATTTTGGAATTATTAAAAAAAAAACAACGATGTTTAATCAAAGGTAGTAAAAAACCCACAATTTACTGCAGTCAAGATAAACATCACACAAGGCATGCATATTCAAGTATTTTTATTAATTAAATGGGTACCTAATAGAAAAGTGATATTGTAATCAAAGCTTTATTGATTTTAGTACTTACCTGTTTTCAGTTTACAAATTATTAGTAGGTACCTACTGTTGGCAATAAAATATGGAACGCTTAAAAATTTTGCTTCAGAATTTTGTTGCAATTTTTCCAGTTGTCGAAGAGTTTGAGATAATATTGTTATTAGGAAATAAACAAGCAATTTGTGTGCTTTTGTAGCATCAGGATATAATTGTCTATGTAGTCAAGTCAACTGACGAAAAATCTAATCGTACTCATAATGAAGACGCACCTATATGTTGAGTTTAATTAGTAAAACAAAACAAAAGAAAAACCATTACACCGAAATATTCTACATAATCATTAATATATTTATTAAATGGTTCTGGGCATAACTCGTAGTTAATGCATAAACCTAACGTCAATTTTCCATAATAATGGTCACATAATGTTCGTGATAGCTTCCTGGACATTTTCCGTTACATCTTAGCAGCACGAACATCATTCTAATTCCTTCTGAAGTATTTCTACTGTAATATTAACTTATTGTTTTTTTGTAATCATCCTACAGTTTTTCGGTCTTTGATCATTTCCATGGCATATTAAAAACATAGTGGACTTTTTAATGTTTTTGAACTGTACATTTTCGTTGGCTTCAACACCTGATCACACACTATCATTAAAGGTCATCGTAAGGTGGTCATATGCCTTCGACTTTGACAGGCACAATACGTACCTCGAGGTCAGGGAGCATTAGGATCTCTTACAAAAAATGTAAATCCGGACGTGCATTTCCATCGCGCATTAAAGAATCGCACATAATGACATGTGCAGGCAATACACACATAAGTGCTACATATAATTATTACTTTGAATGCATGTAATATGCACAAATGTTATTAAAAATTTAAACATACCATGCTATTGTCTTCACAAGTGTTGAAACATTTTACATGACGGTAAGGTACTTAGGTACAACTTTTCATAATAATTACAGAAGTAGGTATAGTGTATTATATGTCGACAATTTGTTTTGACGTTTGCGTATAAACCATTTATAAACACACTACGGGGAGTCAATTATTATACAGACAAAGACAATAATTTTGCGTGATAGATGAGAAATGTTAATAATGATTTTAGTGATAAATGAAGTATAATTGTTTAACTAATTATAGACACCTAAGTATATACAGCTGTGATGATCTTGGAAGTCATTGAGATCTGCACTATAATGTGTGGGGTTTATGAAGTTAAGCTCCATTAAATATTTGATGAGGTTAATCACGTTTTCCTCTACGTTATATAATACTGCCTGAGGTTTCCGGGGTTGATAATTCTACATTAATTAAACATTTAAAATCATTTGAAATTATTCAATATCTGGGCTAAACGGAGAAACAGAAAAGATCATGTTCAATTAAAAGTTTGTTACCGAGGCTCTTAGAGCAAAGCAACATAATTATTATCTATAAATCGTTCTAATTATGAATGAATATTACATACACATACACATATATGGATTGCTAAGAATTTAAAAAACTAACAGTTAGTTCTACTATGAAAAAAAACTGATGTCGCGATCAGCAGCCGTTAATCTGTTAAGATGCCAGCATAAATAAATATATGTATTGTGAGTTCTACGTAATCCTAACTCACAGCTATCTGCAAGCAGTCACGTTAATCAAGATACCTAAAACACCGTTGTAGAAATAACTGTAACCGTGTCGATTTAAATAAAATCTCAAGTCAGCGAAAACATTTGATTTAAAGATTGATGCAAAATTGTGAAAGTAGTAAAAACGCTCCCCTTTCTCCCATGGGTTACAGACCAATATATAAAAAAAAAAAATTGAACTTTGCATTTTTTTTGTATCGAGAAAATTTCATTGTATCGTGTATTCCTTTTATAGTATGCTAGACAATAAAGTCAAAATTGTATTGATTTATTAGCTTTATTTTATCCCTTAATGTAGTTTTGTGTTGTGTACTTTTTATTTATTTGTTGTTAGTATTGTTAGGTGAAAGGGCCGCCTTTTGCGGTGAAAGCCTCCTTATATTTTCCGGTTATTTGTACGATGTCGTCACTTCATCTTTTAAAAGGACGAGGAGGAGGAGGGAGGGAGGCGGGAGGTTTCTTTTTCATTTTCTTTTTTTTTTTTTCCCTTCCTTCTTTTTTTATATATTGGGTACCAATTTGAAATTATTTGTGACCATCTTTCGTCCATAGTTCGAACTTTTTGAAGAACGTTTTGAATATGACCTGACCATTTCCATTTCAGTGTAAGGACCTGTTTGACCGTATCCCTCGCCTTTGTTATTTTTCTTATCAGTGAACTTTTGACTCTATCTTTAAATTTGACAAAAAAAAAATGGAGTCAAAAAGTAAATTTTAATTCCTATTCCAATAAATATCAATACATTTTTTTCAATATATAACACCTTTTAAGGTTGACGCAAAATTGCAAAAGTAGTAGAAATTCTAAAAATATAAAAAGAAAAGAAAGAAAAATTATTTAATTATCTCCTTTTAACAAGTACCTGAGACGGTAATTGGAATTAGGTACAATAAAGTGTGAACTATCTTCTATTTATATCTCGCAGGAGCTGTTATTGGATAAACATAGCATGCACATGTTGTCTATACGTGACTAGTCTCGTAGAGGCGCCATCAGAAATAAGTCGATCCTGTTTCCTGAGGCTTGTTTTCTATTCTCAAGTAATGAAGCGAATAAAAAGCTATTTTTATCTGTACTTTATAAAGTACCTTGCATTACTTACAGCTCATGTATGAAGCAACTTTTTAGTGCTTTTTCGCTTCTATGACCAGTTTAAGTTTTCGGTGCCTTAAAAATGTTTAGATTGTAAAATTGAAAAAGTTCTTGCCAAAAACTGAGTGATAAACAATTAAAAATACTTTGTTATAAATAAAACGGACTAAGTACTTATAAAATAACAGGTATCGGTTTTCGTTGCGTCATGGATAATTAATGATATATGAAATTAAATTAATGCAAAAACATGTTTAAATTATTATCTTGAACTTGTCTAGGCACTTTGGTTAAAATATTCTTAAATTCTTGATCTATAGCTATAGCTGCCGAATCGTATAAAAAAGACGATCACCTGCCTGATGCGGCTCAGGAGTATCTATTAAATTAAATCTTATATTATATGCAGCTATGTAAACATAATAAAACTAGCCAAGCATGTTAGAATACTGAACATATTTTTAGGTAACAAATCGTTGGGACTTGAAGGAATAACCATTAAATAATAAATAAACAAATTTATTTCAGATTAAAATCCATATGTTGTTAGTGAATGTCTTTACCTAATATTAGTAAAAACACAAAATTGAAATGCATTCCAATTTTTTTTTGGAATTCAGTTTTTGTTTGTATCTAGATTTACTACTAGATTTACTAAAAACCGAAAAAACCTAAAACCATAATTTTAGATTGTTTTGTTGATAGGTTCAGTATTCGTAACAAACTTTTAAACTCCTACAAACAATAACGATATGGCCTTATTCAGAAAACTGTCGATTCAGGATGTTGCTCTGCAATCGTTAGCTCTGTAAGTTCAGAGCTAACGATTGCAGCCACAGACAACTGTTCAACTCTGATACATCCTTCAAGCACTTGCGTGAATGGAGGATGTATCAGAGTTGAACAGTTTCACACGGCAGCTCCAACATGAATTTGGAAATAGGTTACGAAATGCCGCTGATACGAGTATGAGAGGTAAAATTACCAAACTAAACAGGCTAACTTACAAATCCTCGTTAAAAACAGTTTAAAGTTTATGTAGATACTTTAGACTATTGCGTCCAGATAAAGGGACCATAATTACCTATGTTAGAATTCCTACATACAAAGTTGTGTGACTCTGCCTGCACGTTAACGTGCAGTAAGTCCTGTTAATCAATGAGCACACTCAGTAAACAAAGTTCAAATGCTGCCGCAGACACAACAACGTGATTTATGGAAAATGCATTTTCCTTATACTGTCATCGAAACCATCAATCAATGGGACAGTGTTAGTTGTGCCCACAACTCGTGCCAGGAGAAAAACACATTTTTCCTCACGCTGACAGCGGAACTAGTACCTACTACTAACTACTCAAATCAATTAATCAATGAAAAGTTATTTATTCAAATTACTCTGAGAGTCACCACTGTTCGAACGTCAAAATTACATAAGACTGTCGCCCAAAACGCCCGCCCTTCACCACTATTTTACTCAAGATATTATAGTGTTGGAGCTACTGTGTTCACGTGCCAGAAGCGCTGGACACTTATGCTACCACCGAAACTGTTCACCTCTGCTTTGTATATAGTTTAGACTATATATATCTATAGATACTTTAGACTAGAATACTCCACACACGCACTGTAGGTACGTTAAGAATTGCAGCCCGGCAGCATCCTGAATAATCAGTTTCCGGAATATAAAGACAACGTTGTTGTGTGTTGGAGTGTGAAAGGCCAGGTGTTATGATTTATTCCGGTCTGATCCCCTGAGCCCCCCCCCTCCACCCCCCACTCCTCGATCCCCTGCTAGTTCTTCTTCTGTTTTGAAATCTTTCTTTCGTGTCTGAGACAATTGTTTTGAATATACGAGAGTTCTCACCGCATACAATGCGTTCACAACTGTTTGTTCAGTAGTGGACACCTGCGAGATTGCATTGCGGCACTGGCTACATGAGTTAGTTTCACTGTATATTGGCCTGCCTCTACGATCTCATTTATAGGCAGGTACCATTCAAACTCAAACTCAACTGAAGCTCAAAGCATTTATTTCAATTAAACCATGTAGGTACTTTTGAATTGTCAAAATTAAATAGTCGGTCAGTTAGTCAGAAAGTTGAAGCTAGTTGCCCATTCCAAAACGTAGATCTCTATGGAGAAGAACGGACAAGAAACTCCATGGACACTATTTTAAATCAAGATATTACAAAATCCTGGGTACATTATTCTTGTTGCTTCTATATGTGAGAACAATGTAAAAAAAAACAAATGAAAAACAATTCAAAGTACTTATAAGATTATAAATAAGCCTTGGCAGTTAAGAGATGACCAGTCTCAACCGACGGCGCCCGTTCACGAACATGAGGCGTGGATCAGCACCATCCAGCTCAACCATTTTGAAGAGAACCGAATGATCGAACACACGCGCCACCATCAGTGAGACATTTAATTGAGCATGACACATTCTCAACTGCCATGCTCTTTCAAGTCAACATCAAAAAATCATAATAATTCATGTAGGAACCATCTCCGTATCCGCTGCCCTGTCTGTAAAAATAAGTGCTTTTATAAATTCCAAGTCTTTTTGGCTATTAAGACGATTTTGACTTGTAATTACCTGATATACCTGTTTTTTAAATAACTATGTGCTTTTGTTGGTAATTAGTCATTAATCAATTTTATAGTTAACTCGCGGACTAATATTATTACTTTCGGTTGGATGAATGGTTTATTGGTAATTACCGATAATGCAGTCGTCAACAGCATAATCATGCGTTAATATACTGTTTAAAAGCCGTGTACCTGATGGGGTTTTCCCAGCCCTGACAACGCTATACATTGAAATATGAATAACTGCGATACAAATTTAGGGGATGAATTAAAAAAAAAATCTTTCTAATTGTCACCTTCGTTAGAATAAAAGGAATTCTTGTGCAAAATTTCATGCTTACAGTGTTGTATACCCAGTGGTTTAGGCTATGAGTTGCCTATCAGTATGTGAATGAATTTAATATTTTTTTAAAGTAGATATTTTTTTACACACCTAGATAATGTAAAAACTAAACAATCGGAAATGAATTTCACATAATAGAGCGTTTAATTGCTAATTGTATTATCACAAAACGTAATTTTCAATTTATTCAACAACCGAAATTGATTAGATTTTGCTATCGATACGAGCAGGTATGTGTTTCGTCAGACAGAATCCCAAATTTATTCTGATTTAACGAATAGGATTCTGCGCATACCTCTTCATGAAATGACTAGTAGAAACACTACCCGAACGTTAGCACAGCATATATGACAACATTAGTGTGCAACAACTGTCGCAGTTATAAATTTATATTCTGGAATAAACCAACGCTACCTACGTCGTGGGCTATGGCTTTCACTTATTTGTTGAAATATAGCGTCATTCTAGAATATACTGTAGTAATGGAAACTACAGCCATTTCTAGAATCAATGCGTGGTTCTGTGATAAGTTGATTACAAATTCCGTAGTTATAATACTTACTTACTTTCAACGATAGGTATAGGTAATCTTGACTCATACAATTTTGAACTTACTTCTACTCGCCTACTTTAAAAGGTTGCTACGTGTTCTGCGATGCTACAAGGTTTTGTAAGCCATTAATTCGTTGACTTCTAGGACTCATCATAATTATCATTAAATAACGTCATAGATGTTACACATGCCGCACACAGGAAAGGCTAAGTGTTAGGTGACAATGTGTATTTTAATTCCGATAACAAGAAGATCTTATAAAATTGTGGAAATTCGAAAGACATTAAAGAATGATGTTTGTGAAATACGACCGATTCATTCGTATCGCCGACATGCTACTCGTAGTTATGTCAACAGTCGGATTGGTTGGACGGACCGTCGACTGTGTGTTATCAAATACTCGGCGATGTTGACGGTATCGAAAGGACGCTGACGATAAAGAATTTTCGCTCATTCGAGCAGCATGAACGTGATTTTATAGGATTTTTATCTCGCTGCGTGTAAAAACGATTGATTTTATTATGGCCGCAACACTTATGAGTTTGCATTCCGATGCACATACTTGCACGGCCGATGCACATGCACAACATACACAGCCTTGGAGACCAACATGAAGTTAACTAAATTGTTTATAGATATAAACATAATCCGAGTTGAAATGTTGCAATTATTAAGTAGGTACCTATTATTTTACAAATAGAACCTGCGGAGTAATTGCGTCACACACTATCAGTAGCAATTGGGTTTCATTTTGACAGTTCAACAACATTAATTGCGTTATTTACGTTGTTGAGCAGACACATGTTTCGAACATATGAAGCAATGGATTAACAATATCTTTTATACTGATTCAGGTTGAGATTGATAGGGTGTTCCGCAATCAGGTCTGGATGAGGCTGGCATAGAGGCGTTGGGAATAGCATTTGAAAAGAGAGGTCTATGCTCAGCATTGGGTGAAGTCGGGCTGTGGATGATGATGATATAAAAAATTAGAATGACCTGGATTCCTACTTATTAGGTACTAACAAAAGTAACACTTCGATTAGTCTTAGGTACCTAAATTTAAAAGGGTAAAACGTTATGTTCTTCATATTGTGTTTGCTTTGCCTATAATTATGAATACTGAATCATCATGTCATGTTTAACTTTACAAAACCGAGTCCTAAAGGTAAATGATAGCATTTCATTAACGTATTTGTTTTGCCGTATAAGGACATCGTATCAATTAACCTTTAGAAAGTTGTTTGCTTTAGCTTTTTAAATTTATTTTAAGATCGACTTGGTATTTTTTTTTATTATTTTGTCTTGTTTAGAAGTAGGTCTGCAGGTTGGCCTCAGCGTAAGATATGCATGCTTTGGTCAACGGAAGTAAAAACGTTGGAAGTTAATAAATTTGTTCATAATGCTCCATTCTCGATTAATCAGGAGAAATTAACACTTTTCGGAACATTTCGTACTTCTAATGTGTCTCTTTCAGTGTCCTTGAATCGATTAATCAAATTCTTTAAAAATCTAAAGTTATTGCTGCCCCTAATAATAAGACTGTATTTAGCGTGCAGTCACGTATGGTACACATAACCAGTATAAGCTGACTTCTGATTGTACGACAAACCTATACAATGCGAGGTCAACTCAAACTGGAAATGCATAGCTTGATGTGTAGTCGTGTGTATAATCACAATATGAGCATGATTCAGACATACGAACATAATTATAACTATTATTTATTTTCGTATGTCTCTATAAAGCAGAAAATAAAAGGTTTTATATTTTTGTTTCCCTTGGTCCACTGAAAGAAGACACCTAAACCTAAGTGTTTAAATAAGAATGAACAATGACCCCACGAAACGTTCCAAAGTACAGTTTTAAATCTCTTCTAAATCTGGAACTGGTTAATCTCGTTCAGCTTTGCATTTGTCACTTAGTCTTAAATCGGTTATCTTCTCATCATCGCACATGCCAATCTTGTCAAATTCTATTTATCTTGTACTTTTTGTTTAGTTGTAATGTCCAACAATTTATTTAGTAACCCCAGCAACAAAAAGGTATCTGTCTGAATCCTTTTTTTAACAACTTGATTTTCTTTCGCTGTGCCCATAAAAATATTTCAGCAACGATTTTCAGATGCCTGAAGCCTGCCTACAGGATCTTGATTGATTTTATTGTGACATTCACGTGATGTTGTAGGTGACTAACAACACTTTTGTAGTTTGGTATACAATCGGAATATAATGCAACTATGTGCGTAATCGAGGTCATACAATATAACGCCATTGACATTGAGTTACGGTGGTTCGGTATTAACAGTAACGTCCTTGATGACATTTACGGAAAAACTTTTGAAAATACTTTGTGTTTTTTCTTTTACAATAGGCGATAAAGATGCGTTCCTTTTGCTTAGGGTTAGCGCAATAATATTTTCTGTCATCACATTATCTTTTTCTTTACATTCATCTTTTATTTATATCTAATAGCATCAGCACAGGTCGATCGATCAGGTTAAGATACGCTTGCCGTGGTGGTCTGTGGATGGGTGAGACAATCTCTACATACCATGACCCCTCCGTGCCTCGGAAAGCACGGCCGTTGGTCCCGGCTGTAATTCGTGTATCTATGACAGTCGTTACGGGTCGTCAGAAGCCCGAAAGTCTGACAACCAGTCTAACCTAGGGGTATCGTAAGTATTAGGTACCCGGTAACTGGGTAGTGGAGGTCAGATAGGCAGTTGCTGAAATACTGTTATTCTGGCTAAACTGGAAGCCGACCCCAACATGGTTGGGAAAATTCTAGGCAGATGATGAAGTATATTTCAATAAATAAATCTTTTCTTTTGTCTTACATTGTGTTTTGTCAATTTTGCTTACAATTTGGTTAAGTAGTTGGTTCACTTCATTGTCACTTGGATAGTCTGTACTCAAAAAATGTGTAACCTAAGTGTTACGGGTATATTAAGGTACTGTCTCATAGGCTGGTGATGTCAGCTGAATACTGCTTATAATGAATTTGTCAAGCATGTTCTTTTGTTTCGGAATAATATTACATAGTAATTTTCTGCCAAATTGGTAACTGTCTACCACCAAATACGAGTACACTAGAGCCTAGAGCATATTATATTGGCTATTCACTGTCAACATTGCAGAGTTTTTTTTTACTATTTATTTATTCTCAGATTACGCCAGTGTCGCACTTTACTTTAAATTAAAGTAACTATAAAGAAACCGCAGTCATCATTGTTACATCTAAGTTCTATTAGTTTTGTGGCTGCTTAATAATGTTAAATTTGCTGTTTGTTTATTTAGTTTATAATGGTATTAGCGAGTATAAAAATTGTTATAATCTATACATATAATAAATCTGTAGACGAGACGTTTCTGTACATTGAAAATATTTCCAAAAAAAATAGTTGGGGTGTTAAAGGATAACCAACAGATGCCATTTCATCAATTTTTGGAATTTTTGTCTGTTTGTCTGTTTGTCTGTTTGTCTGTTTGGATGTGACAGATTATTGATTTGAACAGGGTAAACGTAAAAAGTACCAAACCAATACGGTTACTTTTTATACTCAAATATGGTGTAGAACTCGGAGCAGTGATTAGTTTTTGTTTCATCGCAATCGGTTCACTCTATCAAAAGATATAATCAATTTAAAGTATTCTAGGAACAACTTTTTACGTTTTTTAGTAACACGTAACGACATCTATTGGCGCGATATAGTACCTACTAACGAAAACATATTGTTGTTGTGATGTGAGTAATCACGTCCTATTAGTTTATGCTTACTTAAATGACGAAATAACACAGATACCTACTTATGTCTATGTTATTTTAAAAAGTAATGATAATGATATTAATGATATTAAAAAATCGCTTTGTTTCGTTTTTTAACGAAGTTCTTATATGGAGCTTGCGGTAGGAGTTCTAAGGGAGAAATCGTCAAATTACGAAAAAGCGTTATTCCTCATTTTTCATAGTAATAGATAGATAGACACACACACACAGAGAGAAAGAGAGCTATTTTTCATGGATCCTGACCCCGGTAAGTGAGGTCAAAAAGAAAATCAAAGATGGCGGTTGCCTAAATTTTTAACTTTTTCGTCATGGGTGTCGTTTTCATGGTTTTCGAGGGTGCTGAAGTCGATAGTCAGGTCAAAATGAAAATCCAAGATGGTGGCTGCAATTTTTTTTTGTCATGTTTGTCGTTTTCATGGTTTTTGAGGGTGCTGAAGTCGATAGTCAGGTCAAAATGAAAACCCAAGATGGCGGCTCCATTTTTTTTAAATGTTTTGACATGGGTGTCGTTTTGATAGTTTTCGAGGGTGCTGAAGCCGATAGTCAGGTCAAAATGAAAATCCAAGATGGCGGCTGCAATTTTGTTTTGATTTTTTGTCATGGATGTCGTTTTCATAGATTTCAAAGGTGCTGAAGCCGATAGGCAGGTCAAAACGAAAATCCAAGATGGAGGTTGCATTTTTTTTTATGGGTTTCGTTTTATTGGTTTTTGAGAGTGCTGAAGCCAATAGTGAGGTTAAAATGAAACTGTAACGGCTTCCCCACCGTCGATTGGCCCATGAACCGTTGGTGAACATTATCTTTAAACCATTAACTTTTTTCCAAAAGACTTTTCACCCACGATCGTTTTGCCAACATAACTCTAGGTCAGTGAATGCTTTACCAACAGAATGTTTTGACCAATAACTTTTCACCCAAAGAACAAGGCCAACAGACGCCGGGAAAGGTGAAAGTAAAATAATAATAAGACGTAGTCCTTTATTTCTGTGAAAAGGGTATAAATTAACCTAACCAAGCCTAACCTCGGGGTGCCCTTCGCTCGCTTTGCTCGCTCACTTGAGCCGCCATCATCCCCTCGAACCCTACCTGTCCGAGTCGGGGTGCCCCAAGTCCCGAGCTCGCTTCGCTCGCCCTTGCATCCTTAGTTCTATTTGACATGGGTCAAATGTTCTTTGGGTGAAAAGTTATTGGTCAAAACATTCTGTTGGTTAAGCATTCACTGACGTAGAGTTCTGTTGGGGAAACGTTCGTGGGTCACAAGTCCTTTGGATGAAAAGTTAATGGTGTTGACCAACGGTTCATGGACCGATCGACTGTTGGTAAACCGTTTCAGTACTGGTTAAAATGAAATCCAAGATGGCGGCTGCAAATCGAAAAATTCGTAGTGTGTGTCGTTTTCATGGTTTTCGAGAGTGCTGCAGCCGATTGTGACGTCAAAATGAAAATCGAAGATGGCGGCTGCAATTTTCTTTTTCTTTTTTTATCATGTGTGTCGTTTTCATGGTTTTCAATATAAACTTACACGACTTTGTGTGAAATAAAATAAAATACAACTGACTTAAAAACACACTTCAAAGTGCAATAGACCTTTGCTTTCAGAAGTCTGTAATTTCTTGCCAACGCGCAACGTCTTCCCAAACTAAGGTTATTTTGCACTTTGTAGGGTTTTTTATGGAAGTCGGTTATATTTTTTTGTAATTAGCTTTACAATTCTTTTTCTGGTTTTCGGCAGTATAAGGTCTAAATCAAAATCATGTCTAAAGTTTTCATGGGTTTCATCTTCGTAGTTTAAATGGTGGCCGGTGTCAAATATAACCAAAGTTTAATGGGTTGCTTTTTACACGGGCAACTTTATGTAGAAGCTCTTTCCATTAATGTATTCTTCCTTTTATCATATATATATCTCGATACTTTATAAGGCATAATATTGGTAGGTATATATGATATCTTCAATACCAAGTTAAGAAATTCTAAATTTACCACAGAGAAGAACACAAGACTTAGAAAAACTAACTTCAAACTTCACCTACTAATCTCAGATATACTTTAGATAAAATGGTGATATGATGTTACAAGTTGGTATTCTAAGACAGACGCAAAATAAAATGGACATAATTATGGCTGTTTGGTTAGATAATCAGTCTCGAGCAGGCGCTTTTATTTTAATTTATTCTCAAAAATGAAAGTGACACTTCGTCGCATTGTCATTATGAACCATGAAGACGCAGTGATTGCAGTCGAAAGGGCCGTGGTAGCGAACCCTAGGTAAGGAAAGCGTTACCAGGCAAGATCTGATGATTCTTCCTTTTCAATGAAGGAGTGGCAATTACACCTTTCCTAAGCGACATATTACCTATTGTTTTCCGACATCCACGCGAACGAAGTCGCGGGCACAGCTAGTGGTATAATATATCTATTTGTCTAACTAGCCTGCATTGTCCTATTGAAGGGCAAAGACCTCTCTCTCCCTTTTCCACACAATTCTGAGCCGGCCAGTCCTTTCGGTAGGAGTCAAGCTCTTCCTAATATAAGACAATATATGATATATCATATCGTATTCATCTGTGTTTATTGAAGTTTCATTGTGGTGATTCTTAAAGGAGGCCTAGATATATCCAGCAGTGAAAATCTTTCAAGGTGATATGGTGATGATGACGAGAAATGTGTTATGTTGTATGTACAGAAAAACAGGTAGATACCTAAAGTACGAGTAGCAAATCAGTTTATTTCGAAAAACTGAAAACTCCAAGCCACATAAGTTACCGATCATGACCATCAAGATTAGAATTGTTAGTCATCTCTAGCAGGAACAATTTATCTGTCGTTAGGTACCATGTGCAAAGTACCCAGACACCTATTAACCACAGTATAATTAGGTATGGTTGGACGATCCATGTAATGTGTACCTATCTTACGTTTCATGGGACATTGAACTGAACGTTCGTAATTATAATAGTGTCAAATTGATTTCCTGGATTGAGCTTAGTTAGTAGGATATTATTGGGCATTCTACCCCACCTTCCGTTCCGTCGGCTCACTCCGTTCGCCTCGTCACTCTCGGTGGAGTAGAATGCCCAATAATATAAACGAAATTCCGTTCCGTCGGCTCACTCCGTTCGCCTCGTCACTCTCGATGGAGTAGAATGCCCAATAATATAAACGAAATCTGTGCAGAGGTACTGGTTATGGCGTCTATTCCAGTTCGACGTCTATTCCAACTGATGGAACGGAAATATTTTCCAGTGAGTGGTTTGGGCGCTACTCCACTTTCGAATCGTGTTTGGTTGACAATAACATAAATGGATTGTCCGTTTGGCTTCTATTATACGATATACTTCAGTTTTATTCTTTCTGACATTGACTCTTTAGGTTTTTTTATTATATATTTTTTTTACTTTTTTTATTTATTTATTTTTTTTTTGTTTTAATTTTTTTTATTATTGTTTTATTTATTTTTTTAATTTTGTCTTCTCCACAAATATTTTTCCTTTCACAGCATTTAAATAATAGCATTCAGGAAAGTTTATAGCATGCTGTAACCAAGGATCATCGTGAATCTCCCAATCTTCGATACTACCTCCACAAGAAAAACACATGACTTTATCGTTTACACCATTTCCACAATAAAAAAATCCTGCATCAGCCATTTCCATCACCAATCTTTTTCGTGAATGAGCGGTTGCCCAATAATGTCTGAACGAAAATAGACGAATTTGATGTTTGTTATAAAGTTCATATCGAGGACTAAAATTCATTGGATTCATTTTAAATAGCTGTTGATACGTTCGCCTTCAACGCTTTCGGTGGTTAGAATGACGGTTGCTCATACATTTGATCGAGTTAGCGACAATGAGTTATAAATGTCAATGTAGTACATTAATTGACTCATTATTAATATAACCGTTTCAAGCAGTCATCATGAAATTTGTAAAACAACCACAATCGTTACATGTAAACAAACTTTGTGTTCTTTCTCAGGAGACTGATTTTCGCCATGGAGAATTATTACCTAAATCGGTACGATGCATCATTTGCGGGCCGTCAAATTGTGGAAAAACTAATTTATTGATTGGTCTCCTTATACACGAGAATGGTTTAAGATTTCAAAATGTTTATGTTTATTCAAAAACCGTGCAACAACCCAAGTACGTTTTTTTAGAAAAAGTCTTGCAACGAGTACCAGGCATATCATTTCAGAAATATCATGAAAATGAGCAAGTACTGAGTGTACAGACCGCAAAACCGAATTCTGTAATTGTATTTGATGATGTTGCTTGTGAAAATCAAAGTAGTATGCGTGATTATTTTGCTATGGGGAGACACAAGTTCATAGATTGTTTTTATCTGAATCAAACGTATAGTAAAATCCCTAAGCAGTTAGTAAGAGACAACGCAAACCTAATCATACTTTTTAAACAAGATGAAAGAAATATGAGACATGTTTATGAAGAACACGTCAACACTGACATGACATGGATTGAATTTCGTGAAATGTGTTCAAAAATATGGAGTATACCTTTCAATTATGTTGTAATTAATAAAGATTGTTCCAAAAACAAAGGATGTTATCGAAGTAAATTTGATACGTTTGTAGTCTTTGACTAAGAACACGAATACATATATAAGACTATTACCTGTCTGAAATAATTATTCACCTTACGACGCTAAGTCAATTACGACCTATTTAACCAATATGGAAAAATCACTGAAACGACAAATTGTTGATGCGGCAGAAGCTGTTAAGATAAAAGTACGAAAAATGAGAGATGCTGAGATGAACAGTAAACAAGCACTGGAATCTGTTTTCAAACCTGTAACAGAACCTCTCAACCAAATTGTTAATGCTAGTAAGCAAACTCCTCTCCTGCATGCTAGTGATAATTTTGCTGGTGTTCCGTTTACTGACGAAATTTTGCAGAAAAAAGGAACTGGTAGCGCAGGAAGTAATGATAATAATAATGATGAAGACAAATATGAATCTGATATCAACAGTGATTCTTCTTATGAATCAGTAGTTGAAACGAATCCAGATTGTGATACGTCATCTTGGTCAGTATCTTCAGAAGCGTTGGTAGATATTCCATTTGGGGTTAGAGTAGACCATGGGAAACTGATGTTAGGTTCTGCTTGCATAACGATGAACGATTATTACATCACCGTGTCTGGACGTAAATACCGAAATACCCCTGGTTTAAAACAGTTGTTGCTTAAGAAAGATGTGGACTTAAGCTTGGTTACAGACAGTGATATGCAAAATTATAAGTCGATGCTACTTGAAACAAATGCACATCGTCGAGACTATGATCGAAGTAAGCCGATAAAAAGTAATAAAGGACAAAAATATTTGCAAGTTATTAAACCTCTTTTTAAACTGAAGAATGCAGTTCAAGGGAAGGGTCTACCGTTAATAAAAAACTGGAGAAAAAACGTAGATTTAGTGTACTGGGATGATCCTAATGAATTAGTGGAAAGGTTGAAATTATTAATTGCGTCTAGAGATGCTGGCAACACAGGATTAGATAATGAAATCATATCTATAATTGAAGAATTGCGTGAAAGTAAAGTTATAAATAAATAAATGTTTAAAATTGTGTTTATTTTACTATCAACCTCTCGATACAATACACCTTCAACATGAACGTAGACAAATTCGGACACTACATTCACAAAAGAATGCGTTTATCAGAATTATTTGAGTTTAATGAGAATGCATTATTAAAATCAGAAAACGGAGATTTTGATTTAAAAACATTGAGACTGAGAGGAATTAGATCTCCAGTAGATGCAGACGATGCTGTGAACAAGGATTATGTAGATCAATTGAATGCTAACACGTTCAAAGAATTAAATAATCTGGTTGTTAACAAGGATTATGTAGATCGAATGAAAGATAATATGTTTAAAGAATTTAATAGTCTGATTGGTAAATTGCGTTCTCAAATCATAAAAGACGCAAAGAGTACAGTTCAAGCTTCTTTAAAAGCAGGGATACCTGAGGTTTCAGCGCATTTGGAAGATAAGTTTTACACTAAAGCAGAGGTTGATAAATTACTTCAAAAAACTCCGTAATGGTAAAACAGCAAATTGTAAATGAAATACACAAAGCGGCACGAAGAAATTTCCTTCGACGTTCTGTTGTTCTGAAAGGAATCCATGATTTATGGCAAGCTGACTTGATGGACATGCAAAACCTGAAAAAGTATAACAATGGTTACAATTTCATCTTAGTGGTAATTGACTGCTTCTCTAAGTATGCCTGGGCTGAACCGTTAAAATCGAAAAACAAATTCGATGTTACTCGTGCATTCGAACATATACTGCTAAGTAGTCGCAATAGCCCAGTTAACTTACAAACTGATATGGGAACAGAATTTTATAACATCACTTTTCAAAAGCTTATGAAAAAGCATAACATTAACCATTATTCATCGTTTTCTACTAAAAAAGCATCAATTGTAGAAAGATTGATTAGAACTGTAAAAAATAAATTATATAAATATTTTAGTCTCAACGGAAACTATAAGTGGTTAGGTCTGCCATTGGAAGATACTTTGAAGAAATACAACAACACAAAACATCGTACAATTCAATTTAAACCGGTTGATGTGAATAAACGTAATGAACATGTAATCAAAAAAAATATAAATAAAAATAGGAATCATGATTTAGTTCAGTGGAAGCCCAAATTCAAAGTGGGTGATTGTGTTCGTATAAGTAAATACAAACATAATTTTGAGAAAGGTTACACTCCTAATTGGTCAACAGAATTATTTAATATAAAAAAAGTAAATAAAACCTTACCAGTAACATATCAGATAGAAGATCAACGAAAGCAAAACATATTAGGAGCTTTTTACGAACAAGAACTGCAAAGATCTAAATATCCTGATGTTTATTTGATAGAAAAGGTTTTGAAAAAAAAAAGGAAATAAATTGTATGTTAAATGGTTAGGCCTAAACAGTGCAGAAAACAGTTGGATTGAAAAAGCGGCAATAATGGACTAAGATATTATATAACTACTTTTCATTTGAAATCCTATCATTGTAATTTGAGTAATGCAAGGGGGTGGACTAGTTAACACCATAATTAATAATCTACCATTCGAAGTTCATTTGCCAGGATACAATTATTGCGGACCAGGAACCAAACTTCACAAACGCTTAGCGCGAGGTGACAGAGGTGTAAATAAGCTAGACGAAGCTTGCATGCAACACGACATTGCGTATACAAACCATACAGACTTAACAAATAGACACAAAGCCGATTTACAGCTCCTTAACATGGCTAAACAAAGACTGAAATCAAAAGATGCAGGAAAAGGTGAAAAGCTGAGCTCATGGCTAGTGAGCAAAGTTATGAAATCAAAATTAAAGTCTGGATCCGGTATTAAAACATTTAAAAGCTTAGTTTCAAAAATAAAATCAAAAATTAAGAAACTCAAACACAAAGATAATAGGACTTTAATTAAAGCAGCTTACTTAACTGCAAAAAAGTTATTTCCAAAAATTCATCATCGAATTCGAGTACCCCGAGTAATACCCATACCAAAAACTGGTGGAGTTCTACCTTTAATTCCAATTTTCGCTGGTTTATCGGCTTTAGGGACTTTAGCTGGTGGTGCAGCTGGCATTGCAAAAACCGTCAATGATTACAAAGCAAACAAACAAAATTTGCAAGAAACAGAAAGACATAATAAAGCTATGGACGCTTTAGTGTTGGGCAAAGGTTTATACATTAAACCGTACAAAAGTGGTAAAGGATTGTTTATAACATCTTCAAAAAACTGAAAAGTATGCTACCCAAACGCCCTCTAACTGATGTAGACATCCGAAAGTATTCAAGGAACATCCCATATTTTCGTGGAGTCTACATGAAGGATCGGTTACCTCGAAAACCGAAACGAATTGAATGTGGTATCGTTAACTTAGACGATTCTAAGAACGAAGGAACGCATTGGGTAGCTTATGTTAAAGTATACAATCACTGTGAATACTTTGATAGCTATGGAAATTTAAAACCTCCAATGGAATTGATGCAATATTTTAAAAATTGTAATGTTTTTTATAACTACACAAGATATCAAAAATTTAATTCAGTAAATTGTGGTCATTTATGTTTAAAATATTTGTGGACTTTTTGGAATAAAAATGTATAAAATATATGCTTTTCTTTCATTTCAATCATTTGCAAGATGTCACTCACTTTGTCGATAACTGGAAACTCGTCAGTGTTATCTACGTACTATCCTAATACGTTGCAACTAGATGGAGAGTATGAGTGTGCTTTATTACACTTTTCAACATTTAATTCTATTCCAAACATTGACAAAAGTAATAATAAGTTCTATTATGGCTTAAACGAAGTTATTGAAATACCGGAAGGCACTTACGAATTGCAAGATATCAATGATTATTTAAAATCTGAAATAAAAGATGCATCAATCAAACTACAGTGCAATAATAATACTTTAAAAACTACAATATTCTGTACAAAAGACGTTAATTTTATAAAAAAAGACTCTTTCAGAAGACTGCTAGGATTTAATAAACAAATCTTGAAAGCAAATAAATGGCATGTGTCACAGTCTCCAGTGAACATTCTTCCTACGACAGTAGTCAGGATTGAATGTGATATTGTAAGCGGTTCATACATAAACGGTGAACCAAGTCATATTATTCACGAATTTGCACTCAATGTGCCACCTGGTTATAGGATCATAGAAATCCCTAAAAACGCAATATACTTTCCAATAAATCAAAACAACATAAGCTGCATACATATTAGGCTATTGGATATAACAAATCAATTAATCAATTTACGCGGTGAAGAAGTGCAGCTATATTTGCATCTTAGAAAAAAAAAATGATTGACTATAATAAAAATGTGTCTCAACAAATAAAGAATATCAGTTCTACTCGAGCTACCTATCAAATAAGACCTCTCTCTAAGAAGAAAATAAAATTAACTAAAGACAACAAAGCATTCCTTAGAGCGATCGGATTGCTAAAATGAATATCTTAGACGTTTTATCCGCTCCGACTTACGATAATACTATAGAAGGAATCGAATTTCATTCCTACAAGCCATACGTAACAAGTTTCAACAGGAACGATGAAATTCGCATACCTATAAACCAACAGGACTTGTACATACTCCCATCAGCTAGCACTCTATATTTGGAAGGAACTGTCATCGTGAGCAAAAAAGATACGAAGGACAAAGCTACTAGTGTCAATTTCATAAACAATGCTCTACTGTACTTGTTCCAAGACATTAGGTATGAGCTAAATGGAGTAGAGATTGATAAAGTAAAAAATGCAGGTATAACAACAACAATGAAATCATTAATGTCAATGAACGAAAGTGAATCAAAAATGTCTAATGCTTGGGGTTGGAATATTGATGGCATAAAAAATATTAATGGAGGAAGGTTTTCTGCTTCTATACCACTCTGTAACGTCCTCGGTTTTGCTGAAGATTTTAAGAAAGTTGTGATAAATAGTAGACATGAACTGATATTATTACGAAGTAACACTAATTTGAACGCTGTAAAACTTAATACCGGCGAAGTAGTGGATGATGTTCAGATCAACAAAATCATTTGGCGCGTACCGCATGTTAAAGTATCAGACAAAGAAAAAATTACTTTGTTAAAACTATTAGAAAAAGATCGACCGCTTCAAATGATATACAGAAATTGGGATCTGTACGAATATCCAGCTTTGCCTAAAACTACGAAGCATACCTGGTCTATCAAAACTTCATCTCAAATAGAAAAACCAAGATACATTATTGTTGGTCTACAGACAAATAGGAAAAACAATGCAAGTTCTGACATGTCTCAATTCGATCACTGTCATGTTCGAGACGTTAGAGTGTATCTCAATTCAACCTACTTTCCATATGAAAACCTGAATATAAGTTTTGCTAATAACAGAATCGCTTTATTATACGAACAATACACTAGATTTCAACAGTCGTATTACGGACGTCGGCCGGAGCCCATATTAAGCGAGAAGCAATTTAAAGATTTAGCACCGCTGTTTGTTGTTGATTGCTCTAGACAAGCTGATAATCTGAAGACAGGTCCTGTTGTGGATGTAAGGGTGGAAATTGAGAGTGATACAGAGATACCAGATCAAACTTCAGCATATTGTCTCATTCTCAACGATTGCATTGTTGAATACAAACCATTAAGCAACATTGTAAAGAAGCTATCATGAAGCCGGATACCGTTATAGTGGAAATCCAAGGATTTAAAGATTCGACAAATTATTTTATTGTGAAAGAAGTGGCCATCGTAAGTCAGGAGCATACACAAACGTTCCTGGTAAAACCACCATATTTGTTCAATTACCTAACATACGATGAAAAGAAGCAAGTGAGGTGGTTAGAAAGAAATAGAGGAATTTACTGGAGTGAGGGCTTCGTAGACTATAAAGAATTTCGACGCGTCATTATACCATATTTAGAAAATAAAAAAATTATTACGAAGGGATTAGAAAAAATTCAGTGGATCAAAGACTTATGTGATAACTGTGAAGTGATAGATATAGGTGAAAAAGGATGTCCTAATTTTTCAACATTGAAAAAGAAATATCGTAAAAATAATACTGAATTTAATTGTGTAAATCATAGACTAAACTGTGCTTTGAATAATGCTATATGTATTAAGAAATGGTATTTTGATAATAATATGTCTATATTTAATTTATTTTGTTAATAAAAAATATTTTAATCTACTTATGTTGTTTTATTTATTCCTAATAACTAACTATGATTCACACATATGAAGCTCTAAATTAGCTGTAGTAAAATAAGTCATGTAAGTAAATTTAATATCAAGTAGGTACCTAGTAATTTAATACAATATTTTTATAACAAATAATGAGAACTGGCAACGAATAGTAAGCTAAATATTATTTTACTACAGTAAATTTGAAGTTCATGCAATGTAATGTAAAATAAAAACAAACGTAATTTAAATTACAAATATATTTTTATTTACTCTTTATATTATTTACAAATATCTAATGAATTCTAATTATATTTTCTTAATTCTATTTACCTAGTTGCTACATGAATTACAACAAAAAGCTTATAATACCTATTTGATAATTATTTTATTTATACATTCATCATTTACCTACTTATTTACAAAATTGATATTAAATGTATCTAGAATAAAAAAGGAATAATTTATTTCTATGTGAATTACAAATTTAAACTTACTTATAGTTATTTTTATTTAGTTACTTTTATTCGGTAATACGTAAAACATTTATCTATTTACAAATTTGTGATGCATAATAATTATTCTACTAAAGAAAGAAAATAATTTTATTTGTACATTTAACATATTTTCCAATTTACAAATTATAATATTGAATTATTTCATCTTTCTAACCTATACCTACTTTATGTAGGTACCTATTATTTATTTCAACATTATTTACAATAAAATTAAAAACTATTTGATATTTTATATAATTACACAATAACTAAGGAACTATTTTTAAATACAGAAAAATAAGAAAAAATAACTTGTCATTACTAATACCAAAACACTTACTTAATAATATCACTAATAAGTTAATAACACTCATCACAGAGTTTTCTGGATATTTTGTTAATTAACGATAGTGTCTCGTCCATAACATTGTCCACTGGTTCACTGACTACATACTGCGCACTTAACACTATCACCTCCTCATTGTCACTTGCAGGTTCTTGATTTTCACTGATGTCCAAAACTTTCACTTGTATAAGTCGTATACCTTTTTTCTTTTCATTGTTGACGACGTACGATTGACACGAAGACTGCTCAGATGATTTTCGTTTTTGGCACTCCCGTCTGGCTCTAGGCTTCTTGTTGGCAGACCCGTGTGCTTCTGGGATATGCCAACTTAAACTCGGAGTCGGGAAACCTTGACCGTATTGGGAGAAGACAATATCAGGCGAATCTGACATTATTGATGATCTGAAACAAACAAAATAGTCATTAATATTATTTAATTTTATAACAAAAAAGGCAATTTATAAACATACACAGAACAGAATATACTTACGAATTATTTGCTTTGAACCGATGCAGCGATGTGACCACTTCAATAAGTGACTGCGTAATGTAATGACAGAGTATCAATATTATATAACATGGATGAATGTTCTAGTGTAACCAGAGCCTGTACAATATATTGCGAATCAATTTCATGTTGAATTCGACAAGTTTGAACCTGTATCCTTGTGGACGCTTACCACTTCAGGAGCGCGAACACCTGATAAGTGTCGTATATCTCAATGCCGCGCGCCGGCGCCGGCGCGCGTGCTTAGTCATCAGGAATTGTATAGATTTATAATAATACATAAGCATAAAGTATTACTTAGTACTTGCTATAATACTGCTAATCAATTTCAAGTTTCAACAAGTTAATGCTTGTAATTGCATAGCACATTGAATGCAAGCAGAATGTCTTATCGGGTTGTCAATGGGTATAGAAATTAAAGACATATTTAAACAGAATAGTAAATTTTATTTATATTTATTTATATGTATAAACAAAAGAAAGAAAACTTATAAATAATTAAGGATACAATTATTTTAATTTATAATTGAATACTATCTAAAGTATTACTAAGTAATAAGTAAGATGGGTGTAATTACAAATGTAGAAAAGCCATAAATTACAAGTACCTAGTACCATTTGAAACTAGTAGCAGTAGTTTGTAGTACAGACGCTAGCACATCAACCTACCCGAAATTGTCAAAATTTCCCAATCAACTTTGAACCTTATACTTTAGCGATAAAGTTGAAAATCTAACAAAGAAATTTGACAGATTGTAGTAGGTTGATGTGCTGTCGTCTGTACATGTCTAATATTTCTTAACATTTAGACAGTTACATTTTTACAATAAACAAAATACATGATAATAGTGAATCTGTTTTAGTTAAATTATAATAGTGGATTACATTAATATAGTTGTATTACCCCAGGCTAAAGTAGATACCTTATCAGCGCATAGCAACCGTTTATCGTCATTACTTGAAAGTGCTACTTTATTTACATCCTGGGTGAATATTTCATGTTTTATAGATCTAAATAGCATATTTTTTTTGCGAATTACATCGGAATTGTACAAAGCATTTTTATAATCTAACATATTTAAATTTGCTGTAACATTTTTTCTTGTGCCTTTTGCTTTTTTTATTGTTTTATTTAAAGTTTTAATACAATACAACTTTGAGCGCAGTCCTACGAACTCTTGGATAATTTTACCACCCATTTCGTCCTTAAACAGACCTGGAATCTTCTTATTAATAATTGGCAGGTTAAATTCGTTGTTTAAATCGTAGTTGCTTGTGTCAAAATATTTTAGAAAACGGACCTTGAAATCTTTATACACGTCATTACTCTGCACATCATAAACAAGACTATCTGTGTCAGTATAGCACAATTCAATTCGGTTCCCATAAAATGGTTTTATAATAGAATAGTGGAAATCATACATGTGAGTCTTAGATAATTCTAATACTGTAAACCCTATGTATATCGGTTTATTAAGAACAATACGCGAAGGTTTCATTTGAATTGCTACTAGATCATCAGAAAATACAGAGGCGCTATGAAAATATGGGCTGGCTATTAATTTTTCAGCACAAGTAGTCTTTTTTGTTTTATTGCTTAAGTCACACCACTTGTTTACTAATTTCACATCTATTCGATTTTCATTATTTTCTAACGTCTTTCCAAAAATACTATTGTTTAATAATTTGAAAAAATCTTGTTCAAACGTTGACTCTGCTTTTTGTCGTAACTGAGTATTAATATCAATATATTGCTTTAAAAAAGAACTTTGCTTAAATGTAATAACACGGTGGATTTTTCTCAATACTAAACCATGCTGTAAGCATTTTTTTAAATGTACGTAATAAATAACATAGTGATATTTATCATACAAATTGGGTATTAGTTTTCTATTCTTACCACCAGGTGGTAAACATTTTTCTGGACAAAATGGAAAGTCATTGTGTTCAATGTGCAAATTCTTTGGATATATTAGATCTACTTCAAGAATGTAACCATTTTCCGCAGTATCACTAATGTCAGTCAAGTTTAATTTTAAATGTTCTATTTCTTGTCTATTCATTAATCTGAAGTCGGAATAGGGTAGGGATTGACACATACTATAGCCGTATAAATTGTTACAGTCTAAATAAATGATAAACGAATCTGGATGGGATGGATCGTAGGTATCTAAATATTTATTATTGGCTTTAATGTGTCTTTTGGAACACATACAAACACCACCACGAATACCTTTTTGTATCATTCTAAAAATTTCAATATCACTTATCAATTCTAATTGAACTCCGGTTTTTAAAAGCATTGCATCAAAAGATAAACTTGGTGCTGTGAGATAAAATGCAGGATCCAGATTGTAGTGTCGTTTACAAGTTTTACGAAAATTTTCGAATACATCTGTTAGCAATAGAACGTCGGTTTTAAGATATAAATCTGTATACATACCCATATTTTGGATATTAAATACAGACCAAACGGACCAAGCATGTGCATAATCTTCGTCGGAAATGGGCTTATTACTCAAAGAGTTATAAAAGCATTTTTTAGAAGGCAAACACGTATCTTCATAACGTTCCCATTGACACATAAAGTCGTATGGATATACCCCTTTACGGGTAAGTAGGTCAAATTCGTTTTTGTCAGGAAAATAAGATTTTAGTTGTTTGAACTCTTGTTTTTTCATTGTAATGACCAGCTTTTCTAAGCTGGTTCCTAAAAACTTAAAAGAATCTACAAACCGGACCTGTATGCTTTCCTCGGATGAAATCGGAATAAACTTTGTAAATGAAATATAGTTTTCTTTTGTTTTAGGTATTACTTTAATAGATCCAGGAGCTTCACCTAATTCTTTTATGAAAAGGTGACAATCATAACCAGATAAATTATGAAAAAACACAGGCAAAAATTTTGGTAATTTAAATTGTAAGTTACAATAGCTGTGAGCTGCACCGCGATATTTACCTGTTAAATGACAATGATCACGAACTCTATCACCGAACAAGAAGTGCTCGCAAATGTGACATGTCATCGCGTTTTCAAAGTCGCGAGCATTATCGTCGGTGTAAATCATAGGAACATTATATTTTAAGATATTATGAATTTTTTGCGCATCTTTATAGATAGACTTTATAAAATTTGGTACACAATCCGAACCGCGATATGAAACGTAACGATTGTAGC
Source organism: Gortyna flavago (assembly GCA_963669345.1). Classification (NCBI taxonomy): domain Eukaryota; kingdom Metazoa; phylum Arthropoda; class Insecta; order Lepidoptera; family Noctuidae; genus Gortyna; species Gortyna flavago. The sequence goes on from OY770144.1 coordinate 8,871,876, forward strand.
GTTCGTCTATCGCACACGTAATATGATAACCGTAAGCTACTGGCATGTGTCGCTGACGTGTTACTGTGCTAGCTTTAGTTGGATCAAGGTCACAAGATTCGTACCGTTCAAGCATTGTTTCAAAATCCGCGTATATAACAAATGGTACAGTTTGCTTTCTATTATAGTTTTTAAACTGTATAAAGGAACCCTTTGGAGGTAGTTCAGTGACAATACCCCCACAACTATGCGAACTAAGATCATCATTTGAATTAAAAAACATTAAACAATCATCACAAAAGTAAAGTTTACCGTGGTGTTTTGATATTTGACTCTTAACAAGTCGTGGCAAGTCCTTAATAAAACAGTAATGTGACAAATCGTCCTTTTCTAAGTAAAGTAAATGAATTACCATTCCTTTCAAAGCTTTTGGTCTGTACAGCGGTCCCGTGACGACATTATTTTTTAAACCATAGATGTAAATACAAAAATTTGGGTTATTTAATTCGAACCGCGCAACATCTGAGAAACTTATTGGAAATGATATGTCTTTTACATTTAACACGTCTCGAAAATCATGATAAGATGATACTCTTTCAGGATGACTTTTAGCTGGATATAAAGCCGCAACTACTGACCATAAAAAACAATATTCATCGTTATTGTGTATATTAACGCATGCTTTTTTCGATTTTATAGCAGCAGGCAATTCGATAAAGCCTGAACCGCGCAAAGGTTGATATTTGTTGACATTGACTTCCAAATGAGAACTGTACAAGAACGTCCATCCACTGTCACGGTCTTGAAATTCTTCTATTTTTTTTGATAAAGTGTTTTTAACTTGAGACAATAATGGTGTAAATTCATAATTCTGATGCAAAGTAAAATTTTTTGTGGAAAATGATTTCATCTCTTGACAGTCATTTTTAACCATCAAAAACATAGCAAAATATTCGAAATTAACTTTTATACTAGTGTGGTCTTTAAGGGACAAATCAATTAAACTTTTAATTTTGTCTTGAACAATATTTAAAAATGATTTTGGACAGTAATTCTCAGACGGATCGGCAATTCTATACGAAGCTATACGATTACGAAAAGCAGCATGTATTATTTCAACACCTTCGCAAAAATACGAAATATTTTTGTTTTTATGATTAGTACTGCGTAGGTGACCTGTCCACTGACTGCGCTCAACGGATGTATTGCAAACAGTACAGAAAGGCATTTTTGTATAATTATTATTAGGTCTAATGTTCACGTAAAATACAAACAAAGATACAAATTATCAAAGAAAGCTATGGTGTCCCAAATATTTTTTACAGTTAAAATAAACCTAGCCTAACCTTAGATTAAACGGACAACAAAAATATAAAATAATAATTATTATATTATTTTATATGTATGTTGTCGCTGTAAAACACGGGCTCCGAGTCTTGAAACATTATATGAGCCCGTCTCATAAATGTCTGCAGCGCGTCCCACTGCGGAGTTTCTTTATTTAATTGCACTTTAAGTGCCACTAATGCTTTTTTCCACCGTTCAAGTGGAGTCGTGGACGCTGCATCGGACTTATTATAAACTTTTACCTCCACGTAAAAGTCGCCCTCTACGTGCACCGTCCGCCGCAACTTCCCGTTAGCGACTCGGCTCACGAGAGACGACGTGAGGCCTTCGCCGCCGGTTGCTGGTGCGCGATGATCACTATCCTCTAGACCGAAGAGGTCCGAGTTCTTTTCTTGTTGTTTTTTACTGTAAAAAAATGAAATAATATAAGTACCTTGTCATTACAATAACAACACCTTGAAAACTTTCTACCAAAAAATAATCAATGGAATAAAGATTATGAATCATTGGATTGTGTTCCTGGTTTTAAGTATAAAATAAATCCACTACTAACGTATAACACTCTTATTGAATAAAATACACAAATACCTAAAGACAAGCAATAATAGAAATTACCTTGATTTAGATTCCGATTGCGAGGTGGAGGTACTCTCAGAAGCTTTACGCTTCTGAGGTTTCTTTTTAGGCTGCACCTTTGCAGCCTCAGGTGCGCGACGTGTATAGTCAGATTCGGAGTCAGACCTGTAATCGAGTACACAACAATTAATGTCAAATAAAAAAAATCTGTAAAGGAGATTAGAACAATTGAACGCTCGACTTATAAAACACAAGGACACTACAATTAATGTCAAATAAAAAAACTGTAAAGAAGATTAGAACAATTGAACGCTCGACTTATGAAACACAAGGACACTGAAATAACATAATTATATTTAAAAATACTTACGTACATTTTATGGAAGTATTCGGTATTCGTAATTGACGATAAACTTAAGTAGAGCTTGTCACTAGAAGACGCAGGAGCGAATGTGAATTTTCATATAAATTAATCGAATTTAAGTAAAGAAAATACCATCTCAGCAATTTTTTCCTCATTACAAAATTAAACCTTAAAGCTTAGCATTACAATTGTATTACTAACTTATGTCAGTTACGTCCATTTAAATCATAATATTGATTCCGTCAAAATGCAATTTTATCGTGAGAAATGAAATATGAAACCAGCATTTTGTCCGACAGCGACAAAGGTGCTGTTAGGTACCTGCTTAGGTATCTGTGATTACTACCAATGACTATTATTTATTTAATTTCTGTATGTTTGTTTATTTAAAAAATAATTACAAGACATTATTATGCACGGTTTTAAATAATAGATTTTTGAGACACATTATAAAAATCTGGAACAAATATTCGGTGATTACTTTACTAGACACATTTATATAATTATAATACTTAGGGTACCTACTAACGCATGCTGAACGAATTTATTAACTTAATTATTAACTTATAGGAAAAAGGATTGCGATATGGATTCGAACCTGAAACCTACATAAACCTATTTGCTACCAGAGCTATTCGCAATCCTGTTTGCAGAGTGGAACTTAACTTGTACTTTGATCTTAAAGGGATGACGTCAGCGTCACCAATCAATAAGTTGCATTCGAGATAATTTATGTGTAGAAAAGTTTTGAAACGGATACGCGTACTAAAACTAGTTTATTACGTATGTTGCAGTCAAACTGCAAATATAAAACCATCAACTATAATATAAATATAAGTATAGTACCTATATTAATAAAGTCGTATAGTAAAGTTGTATTGATATCTTACAGTTTTGATAATATAAGTAGTATTTTTAAGCAATCACTAGACCAAAACAGTTAAAAAAGGTAGTTAAAAAATATTTTTATACACATATTTATTGTAACTACAAATTCATAAAGGTCATAATTATACCAATAAAGTAATTTCCAAGATGAGTGTGTCATACCGAAACTGAAGTACCTATTTTATGAACATAGGAAGTCCTGTATAAGACAAATTTAAGCAATGTTTGCAACAAGCGCAGTGCTTATCTTGCATATTATACAAAGGTTCCCAGGGAAATTACACACACACACATGTACACCCACATACATACCTTACATACAACAAAATATGCGCAGCAAATTATTGCTACTTGCAATTTTGCAGTTTCATAGACTGTAAAGGGTCATTTACACCCACTCGTAACATTGTCTGATACGGTCGATTCCGACGCCGCGCCGCCAGGTATTTCATGAAAGAATACAATGTAGCGAAACTGACCGGACTTACACACACCGGACTGTAAATAATAATGTAAATGCGTCTTAATCCAGCGCGCCGTGCGGTTGGATAGCAATCAGTACAAGACGTGACGTGTTCATTAACGTGTAAGTAGTGTCGTCTGGGTGAACGTATTAAATTAAAATTTCGGATGTCCTCGGTACCAATCTGGTCGCAAAATATGAGTGTGCGTTGAACCTTTGTGGTAATGCGCTATCTCTAACTTTGTGGAGAGACATGAGACAATCTGTCCTGAAGTTTAGGTAATCGGTTCAGACAGCCGACGCATTTACTTGTTTAATAAACGTGTAAATATTCATCTATATGAAACGAAATTAAATTAAAATTTCGGATGTCCTCGGTACCAATCTGGTCGCATAATCTGAGTGTGCGTTGAACCTCTGTGGTAAGGCGCTATCTCTAACTTTGTGGAGAGACATAGTGACAATCTGTCCCAAGTTTTAGTTTAATATATACGATATCCTAAAATTCAGATGTCCTCGGTACCAATCTGGTCGCATAATATGAGTGTGCGTTGAACCTTTGTGGTAATGCGCTATCTCTAACTTTGTGGAGAGACATGAGACAATCTGTCCTGAAGTTTAGGTAATCGGTTCAGACAGCCGACGCATTTACTTGTTTAATAAACGTGTAAATATTCATCTATATGAAACGAAATTAAATTAAAATTTCGGATGTCCTCGGTACCAATCTGGTCGCATAATCTGAGTGTGCGTTGAACCTCTGTGGTAAGGCGCTATCTCTAACTTTGTGGAGAGACATAGTGACAATCTGTCCCAAGTTTTAGTTTAATATATACGATATCCTAAAATTCAGATGTCCTCGGTACCAATCTGGTCGCATAATATGAGTGTGCGTTGAACCTTTGTGGTAATGCGCTATCTCTAACTTTGTGGAGAGACATAAGACAATCTGTCCTGAAGTTTAGCTTACCACGTTTCATTTAATTCAGTTATTACTCTCTAGTAGAAGTAATAATTTCAGGTCTTGTAAAGTGGTGAAATGTGTAGTGAAACTATGAAAGAATGACAGTAAAGTAGTGTAGTGAAACTATGAAAGAATGACAGTAAAGTAGTGTAGTGAAACAGAGTATAAACCGTAGATCTGCTTTTTTTAATCGGTAAGTGGTTGATATGTAGAGCTAGTTATAGTACCACACCGAGAGTGACAAGGCGAACGGAGTGAGCCGACGGAACGGAATTTCGTTTATATTATTGGGCATTCTACTCCACCGAGAGTGACGAGGCGAACGGAGTGAGCCGACGGAACGGAAGGTGGGGTAGAATGCCCAATAATATCCTACTTTAGTTGTATGCATGGGCTTCATTGGAGTGACGATGCGACGTTTTTGATGTGGGGTGGTAGCTAATCTCAGGATCAAACTGTCAAGTCTTCGTAACTATGTTCTTTTTTAAATATCGGCCTTACAGATAACCGGACTTTTTGTGTTGGTATCTAATGAAGAACCTAACATGCTACATAACCATAACATTTTTGATCATATAGTTATACCTATGTTCCCCGAAGGAATACCTACCTACGTCTACCTACGTAGTCAATCCTAGGAAACGTTTAGGTCATAATGTCCGAACTTTTATTTTGCTAAACTATTCATGTATCTGATGACTAATGATTCCAATTTGGTTAAAAATAATAATTAGGTTTTACTGATATTTTGGGCCGTTGATGACAAAAGGCTCGTACCCACAGATATAGGTACACCTAGATAACGTAAGCAACTACTTCGCGTGTCAAAAATCGCACCCGCTTGCGTACAAAAATCGTAAGCCGCCACTTTCGCGCTCAGTCCTGCGTACTGCTGGCTGGGTGACCGCTAAGCCCTGGGGGTGGGGCGAGACGGCAGCTTGTGACGTAATAGTGCTTGTGACGTCATAGTAGTTGTTAATAAAACCATCTAATGATAATAGTTTTGTTTCTGCTACGACTCGACTTCTGTATCTATACTCATCAATCTATACATAAACATACATAAGTACGGCTTTCGCATACGGGGCACCGAACCATTAGTGCATTACTATAGAGTGTAGGTTCTTTTCAAACATTTTTCCATCGCTTCAAATCAGGATTCTCCAAACTCTTTACTCCTCTCAATTTGACAGTAATATGTTTGTTTTTGACAAGTTTACTTTGCAGAAGTTATATTTGGTTATATATTAGTATTTTAAGTAGGCATAATTTGGGTGTTTTTCGACATTGATCTTTAATTATTTAGGTACTTATGATAAAGTCAGATAAAATAAAATGACCTTTTTCGAAATCAAAGAAAATGTGAAATTTATACTGCCTGTAAGAGAAATACGTAAGTACCTATATTATATCATCAGTAGGTTTCTATAGTTCCATATACCTAAGTTCTACATATAAAACGATGATTGCTGTGCCTCTCTTCTACCTAAGCTCCTAGTAGTTTAGCCCGAACTTCAGAGGAGGTCTGCAGGCTGATGATAACAATGGTCTTCATTGGTTTGCCCGCAGCTAGTTCTGTTCTCTTAGTACCTAGGTAAGCTTTAACTAGGCATAATGTTTGATTGGGACTTGGTTCTTGAACTTCGTTTATAACCATATTGGTTATATATACCTATAATAACCAAAACCCTTTGTCTCAATAATTATATGTTCAAAAATCTTTATTATTTCTGTAACCAAAATCAAACAATGTTTTCGCCTATAATACGGGAGTATGGTCTTTGTATTCAATTTTTATGCTTATTTGCCATTATACAAAGATTTAACGTAGCAAACAACTTCTGATTATATTGTGTACGTATAACACTATTTACTTGGTCGCAGTAACTCCCTATCGCTTTCAATTACGTTTTTGAAACGCTCGCTTGGTTATACAATCGGACATAGGACATTACTCTTGTTACTTTACAGATAGCCCGCTAATAGTGGACAATACAGCTAACAAAATGAAAATGTTCTTTTCCACAGATGTGGTTCCCGTCCGTTTCAACTTGTGGGTGATGTTGTTCACAAGTTGCTGGGTGGTGTACATGCTCCGCGTGAACATGAGTCTCAATCTTATCGCCATGGTCCCACAGACATCCAACAACTCTACGTAAGTCATCAGCTCATCGTATTCCTGTCCCAATCTTAATTTATTTGACGTAGCCGCAGCATCTTCTACCTAACAGCTGGCATGCTTAATGGAATACTGACTTAACTCAAAACAGACGATTTTTGGGAAAGCGCAAAGAAGATCTCGCTATGAGGACTTATCCTACTTTTTGACGCATAAAATTAAAACTGATTGGACTTGATAAGATTAATTAATCTTCATGATTTGCTTGAATTTTGACCGTATGATTAACTATTGATGAGATCTGAGTAAAAAAAAATCGGGAAATAATTCTGACCTATCTACTAATGGGTCACTGTTCCATTAAGCATGCGAGCTATTAGCTGTCATCATAATAGATGGCAAACTCACACAATGTATCCATCTTTTCTTTGATTTTCAATACAATCTCTGTGTAAGTACCTATTAGTTAATAAAATCAAGTTCAAGGCTAGACACTGCGAAGAATTTATAAAAAAAAAAATAAGAAGTCGCGCACCAATAGTTGTGGATGGATATTAATAGTTATTATTAATAGATACTATGCGTAATACTGTATTCGTATATTATTAATATTTAGACCTTTTTCAAAGCCATCTGTCGGAGATATTTCCATGCGCGTAGCTAACCGGAAAACTTCTATCTTTACTTAACTTATTGCTTAGGTACCCATGAATATTATGATGGGGAAAATAATTATTATGAGGTTTTCTTCTCTGTACCTATTTGAATATTTTCCTGCTAACGACTGGAGTTACTATGCTTGTTTTGCTTTATCAGATCGCGATCTCAGTGTGACCCGAAAGACGACGCGGTGACAAATGAAACTCTCCATCGAGTAGACGGTATTGATGTTCACGCGGCTCACGTCAAGGTAACTACATAAATATATAAAAACTAACTCATAATTCTTATGCCAATAATGTCTAACATAAAGACCATCTATGATTATATTATGTTATGTTTGTTTTTGTCTCATTCGTTTTTTGTATTGTTGGTTATGCTTACTAATGTTAAGTACTTAATTAAACCATTACAAATCATTGCGACGTAGGTAGGTAGGTATTGAAAATGGCTTAACCCCTCAAGCGTTAAGTGTACATAAGAGAAAGTGCTCGAAACGTCAACGATACACCAAGTGTACACAACAGTGTCATTGTTAAAACAATGACTTTATTGCGCCCATTCAACTACTCTGACGCGTGGGGTGTTTCGACAGGTAGGCGGGCAAACGTGTGAGAGGTTAATAATTATAATAAAATTAAATGGTAAGTCAAGTAAAATAAAAAAACACTAAATGGGCCATTTAGCATTGTCATCTTTTCTTCTAATAGAAGCAGAAACAAATAGGATAAATTCCTAACAAGTGTGTCTATTGATTAAAGAATACAATTAATTAACTGCTAATTAATTTTGTCATAATAAACTAATATAGTAGATACGTACGGTTTATAATAGCATGCATAATAATATCATGTAGTATTTTTTGTAATTTTATTGTAAGACTGCATATTTTTGGACATCCTAATCTCGTACGAATAGTTTTTACTTTTGTTTTAGGTAGGTAAATCTGTGTTTAATAATAATTAATTAAATTCAACAGTGCCAGCCCTAGTGGTAAAAAGTGAACTTACAGTTTATGCTAGTGTAGTTTACCACATACATACATACATAATCAGCCTATAATGTTCCCACTGCTGGGACACAGGCCTTCTCTCAGTGAGAGGGAGTAGTTTACCACACCAAAAGTAAATAGCGGGAAACAGTGAACGAAATATTGTGAACATTCCATTTTGTCCCACTGGTAATAAGTCCTTTTAAGATCCTTGTAGAGAAAAATTATAGACATAGATCCCTTTTGCAGTTTTCTTTGATAGAAACTGGTATATACCAAGAAAAATAAAACTATTACACTTTACAAGCAGTTGAAGCCTCCCAGTATGAAAGTTGAGGAGAATCTAAAATTCGAGGTGCAGTTAGCCCGGCCACCTAGGTAACCTGCGAACTGACCTTCAAAAAAAAAAAAATCCGAGGTACTCCACGAGGAAGTCAAGTTAGTGAAAGTAACACTGTAGTAATACTGTTCTCGATCCATAGCAGATCCCAGGTGGAGCGTCATTCAACTGGTCCGGGGAGCAGCAGGCTCTGATCCTCGGGTCATACTTCTGGTGCTACCCTGTGACGTCACTGGCGGGGGGCATGGCCGCCGAGCGGTGGGGCCCGCGCTACGTGGTGCTCGTCACTTCCTTCGTCAGCGCCATTCTGACAGCATTGAGTCCGCTCGCTGCGAACTTGGACTACATCGCTCTAGTTGTTATAAGATTCTTCTTAGGTTGTGCTGGGGTAAGTTGACATTTCAGAACCTATTTAAAATTTTCCAGATTTGTTGATGAGTTGTGTGCACTGTTCTGGACTTACCTAACTAGTTTATTCTTGTTACGACTGGCCAAAATTCTATGCCTAGATTAATAATTAAAATAATTTTTATTATGATTGCTCGATAATTATCAGATTAGGGTATAGGGGGAATTCAGTTTTAGGGAAATTATAGGTCCACGCACAGCCATGGTCGTAACTCCATTGAGGATACGAGAAGAAATTTTCATGAGAAATATAGTATATACATTTTAGTAAACGCTTTGTACAATCTACTTAGCTATTAGCCTGTCGCAGTCCAGTTGCTTCACCCGAAGGGGAGTTTAATTCCTAGACTCCTCCTGAGTGACTCAGTCACACGCTAGGCTAGCAGGTTGGTGACCGCTTCGAGACTTCTAATGAATACGAGTGAAAACGTACTGCGTAGAAACTTAACCGCATTATTTAATGTCTAAACTTGTTTTGAAAAATTACTTTTAAAAAAACCAGTCAGTTGCGTGTTGGGGTAAGGTTGCACTGAGGGTTCCGTCCTTATTAAGAGCATGCAATGAAGATAATTTCTCCAGACGCAAATAACTTAACTTGCATTAGGTCTAGTAGGTTTAGGGCTCTTGGTGCTTTAAATGTATAAAAAAGCAGAACTTAAAAAATATTGTTTGTAGAAGGGTTTCTTGAATTCACTAGCAGGATTATGAGTTACTTCAAAAACAATAAGATGAAGGCACAGGTGAAACGTTCGATCTCGTCACCTACTTAATTTATTTTAGTAAGTGATTCATATGAGACAAATATTAAGATATTTGCCAAATAAATATGCGTTTTGCCTAAGATAATATTTTTTTCCTCATATTTCGAAATGTACATTATAAATTATGCATATTTATTAGCAAATGAAATAGGATGGTAATAAACCGGTAAATTTCTAATTTACCGGTTGAATATATATGCCTTTTTACGTCCTTTACCCCACTGCGGTAGAGCAAAAAAGGAAGGTAATGTTTTTAAACTTGTAGTGAAAAAATAGATGTCACATTGTTAAGTTATTTGCCATGGTCAAAACGTATTGTTTTATTAAACTCGTTTATATACGGTAAATAATTTGTTCTACTTTCCAGGGTTTTATATATCCGGCACTTCACGTGCTGGTGGCGCGTTGGGCACCGCCGGCAGAAAAAGGCAAGTTTGTAAGTGCTATGATGGGAGGAACTCTGGGCACGGTCCTCACGTGGTCTCTTACCGGACCCCTCATGGAAAAGTTTGGATGGGCGTCAGCTTTCTACGTGCCAGCTGCCCTAACAGTGGTCTGGTGTTTCTTCTGGTGGTACCTCGTGGCCGACTCACCAGCAGAACATCCCAGAATAACAGACGCGGAGAAGAATTACATATTAGACGCATTAGGAGACAAGGTCAAAAAATCAAAGGTGAGATAATATTTGCATTGGCGTTGTCATGCTAAGGTAAAGTAGTTCGTGCCAAAATGATACATTAGGATTTACAGTGAATCGTTCGGATTTGCTAGTAACGATGCTAATTGGGCTTCGTAAATGTTGTGTCAATATCTTTGTCCAGTTGTAGTTTGACAAATAATAAAGTGAACTAATGGAACATAGAGCGAAAACCCCATTACATCATCCTTAATAATGTTTGTGTATTATATGTGCAAAGTTAAATGTTTGTTATGTAGGTTTACTCTGAATATGCTAATTGAAACTGAAACATAACATATTATACTTATTTATCTTTTGTTATTTCCAGGGATTGCCACCGTTCAAGAGCATTGTTTCCTCATTCCCGTTCTTGGCAATGGTTATTCTGCACTATGGAAATCTTTGGGGCCTGTACTTTATCATGACAGTTGGACCTAAGTTTGTTTCAAGTGTCTTAGGCTTTGAATTATCGGCCGCTGGAGTAATATCTGCTCTTCCGTACCTTGCGAGATTGTTCTTTGCGACGATATTCGGAGTGGTTGGAGACTTCATAATGGCAAGAAAACTAATGTCGACGACCCTTATAAGGAAATTCTTCTGTCTGTTCTCACACGTCCTCCCCGGTGTCTTGTTAGTGTTGTTGGTGTACGCTGGATGCTCTACAGCACTATCAGTGTCGCTGATTACAATGTCAATGGGATTCAACGGTGCGGCAACATTGACTAACCTACAAAACCATCAAGACCTGGCACCGAACTATGCGGGGACTTTGTATGGAATTGCTAATTGTATTGGCAGCACTGCTGGATTCTTCACTCCCATGATTACAGCATACTTTACGAGCTCAGGAGTAAGTATCTAAACCCAAAAGATTAATTAAGTAATTCAACTATACCTAAGCGAATAAGCTCCTTGGCTTACTAAGTTTGCAAATTATGTAGAACTTCTAACACATTCCTACTTTTCTATTATATTTAGCTAAACCTAAATGACTGAAATCGGAAACTGTCTCACATTATTACTAAAGCATGTTTTAAAGAACTGATGATTTATAAGAAAAATGTAAAATACAATGGCAAATCGAATTAGAAATATAAATATCTGATAAAACCGTTCAGATATTACCTAATGGTAAACTTTCCACTTACAGAATAGTTTCGAGAGTTGGCGTCCTGTGTTTTTCGTGGGGGCATCAGTATACATAGTCTCAGCTCTCTTTTTCATATTCTTTGGAACTGGTAATATACAACCATGGAATTTTCCTCCTGAAGACAAGGATGCAAAGGAAGACAAAACAAATGGAGACCTCAAGGAAATGAATGGTTCGTCTATCAAACTCGGTGACACGAAAGAAGTGAAAGAAACTCCCCTAAACGTTGCCAAGTAAATGAGATTGTTAACATTTTTGAGTGAGACTGGCAATATTATAACCTGTATCTTAGTTGCGAACATCGGCATGATATCGATGCAAAAGGTGTACTGCAAATATGTGATAAAGGAATTAGATACTAGGCTGTGGACGGAATTGAAAATATATTTCATTATTAAATCTCATAATTACCTTAACAAATGACGGAAGATTATAAATAAAATATATGTGCCTTATGTAACTACTGAGGCTTCAAGCGCTCTATTACAGAGGCGTAGATAGAAACATGAACTTTTAAAATTTAAAGCCGCCAATTTCAGTACGATGTGGAAATTATTTGAATTATGCATATTGATAAAGATACTGTCTCAATGATAAATTTAGTTTGATGTTATTGGAAACTCTTGCGACATTGGTGCTTATCAGCGTTAAGTGCTTTGTGGATTTAGTAGGGCCCAGGATAGAACCTTGGGGGACGCTTCTGTAATAAGTGCTCTTTGTTGAGAAGAAAGTGCATTTTATTATAATTTAATTGTGAAATAATGATGACTATAATATAATACTATTTTGAGCAGTTTATTTAATGGATTATTAATTTATTTTCTATACTTGTGTTTATGTGTACCTACTTAGTAATTATTTTTAAAATTATATGATGACGTAAAACTTATATAATGTAAATGCATTGTAATCGCTGTGATCTTTATGAAAATGGAATGATAATTATTCGCATGGTAGATAGTCGGCAACCCCAGTGGTATTATTAAATTTATTTATAGTTCATTAGTGCTAAAGAAACCTCGCACTGTTTTTGCCGTACGTGAATTGCAAAGCAGTAATTTTCTGCTACCTGGAAACCTACTAGTTTTTGATCTTGACTATTGTAGGACGATGACCTTATCTACAGAATTGTATTCATTTAAATCTATATCTATTTTAATCTGACGTTTTAATCGGAGTTTGGCGACAATGTTTTTAAAGTAAATAAATATGAGAAATACAATTTTTATAGAGGTTACGTATTAAAATCTACTAACTGTTTTAAAATTATTCTTGCAACTTGGCGTTGGGTGTTTTAAAAAGGGACAGAAATGAATAAAACTTGAATTGGTTAGTCCTTTTATGAAGTTGTAATTGCCATAATTTAAGATATTTACAGAGTAACATGACATGACATGACAAAGGACTCAAATCCGTTAAAATGGTTTAAATTTTAGAGATAATTTTAACTTATGACCCGATTATATTCGTGTAAAGCTATCAATTCGGTTTAATTAATCATTGTACCTAGATTTATATTTCGACAGTTATTGTATTTGCTAATGAATATTGTAATTAACATGAAAATTTTAATTTGTCTTATTGATAGCATCACCAATCATAAAATAAACGTCTATTGTGATTTTATTGTTTTATTTATATTTCTTGCAATTTTTTCTAGCGTCATAGGTTTTTATATATCTCGGTATATACAATTAGTCTGTCTACAGACTATACAAGTATCCGTCTACTGGTTGGGAGATACGTTCTATTTTATTGAGAAGATCTGTTACGTATAGTTATGCGTTCAATATGGCCATGGATATTTACTGTAGGTACTTAACATTGTCATTTTATAAATATTTTTGGGCATGGTTATGTTTAAAATTAGGATACGTGCAATAGTAAGCGAAAACAGATACTGACATAAATGTAATTGGTCAACAATTGCTTTTGTTCTTATTATGTTGTGTTTTAGGTGGGAATTATGATATTTCTTGGGTATTTTTTAATGTACATCGTTCGAAATAACCTAAGTGTTCATATAGTCGATATGGCCCAAGTAATTAAGAGAGAAGACTTTACTGTTGAGAACGACACTTTTGCCGTACAATGCTGTGCCAAAAGAGCTGGGGTATGATCCTTATTATGCTTTACTAATAATTTTGAATGATGTGTAGGTAGTGTTAGAAGAATAGCATCGTTACTTAAAAACATTTAGGTACTTATTACTGTATTAAAAAAGTAATAGCTGTTGTAACACCTGACTTCACCAAGCCATAATATTGTAAAGATTAAATGGAATACCTAAGGTTTGAATATAAATGTTTGATAACAACAAGAAATCAATAGGTTTGAGTGCCAATCTAGGTAGTTGAAAGGAAAGAACTTGAGACAATAATATTAAGGCATTAATTAAACGAAAACAGTATACCTACTGTATTAATTTGGAGGTGAGCAAGTAGTACCTAGCAGAGATCGTTGTGCACTAGGTAGTAGTATAGGTAACTACATGATAATATCAAGGTAGAGACATGCATGCCTATTTCTACCACCAAGTCTGACGTCGGAAGGTAAAAATTGTGAATGAGTCTAACTTTGACTCTGGGTTCGAAGCAATGTCACATGCATGTGTAGTATGTGCACGTTGGTTTCATTTAGGATGTCCAAGGATGTATTGCAGTCGAAATCGTTATATCTGGTTAAATACCGCAGGAAATCTAACAGTTTCATCACCATTACCCAGAAGAAAGAAATATAATCTTTGCACCGCTCTTCACATTTGTTTCCAAATAAATTTTCAGATGGTGGACATAATAAACTGGGATGACACGAAAGTAGGGAAACTTTTCTCTGCCTATCACATAGGATATTGCATTTGCTTTCCCATTTTCCATAGTGTCGGAGATAGGTAAGCAGCTACAGTTAATTTAGGAGGTGCAAAATAATAATACATAATAGGCTGGATGATATATGTAGGCCTCTCAAAAGCTGCGTTATTTAGAATATCGAATTCCCCGCCTTCAGCATCCAGTCTGTCTGTCCTAACCAGCTTACCATGGTCATTAGTTCAGCTTGTACAGCCGGAAGGCATCTATTGCTACGCTTGCACGAACATGGTATCCACTCCAGGCCTCGCCTACTCCAGCGGCTATCAGTCTTTTGAAAAACATGGCTAGCCCAATGCCATTTCAGCATACCATCCCTACAAGCTATATTGTGAACGCCTGCTCCTCCTCTGTAATTGCAAACTAGCAAAACGAGATTATAAATTTGCAGTTAACTTTTCAGGCTAGGTCCAACGTGGGTGGTTGGTATCGCTGGAATCATATCAGGAGTACTGACGTCACTCACACCAGCCTCCGCTTATTACCACTTTTGGGCCCTGTTTTTAGTACGAATCATTAAGGGATTTTGTGCTGTTAGTATTTTTAGTTTTTACCAAGTTCTATGAATCTTACTAGTGAATAATTTGTGACAGTGCCAGGATGGCTAGCAGCAGAATCTACTGATGCATCTATGGCTTATGTATGACGACAACCTCACAAACATGGTTGTCTGGCAGCCCTTGTTCAGCAGGAATCGTTTTAGAAGTATTTTATGGGTTCAAAATGAGTACTTAGACCAACTACTTAATCTTTTTATTTATTCTATAAAATAATTGTGTCAGCAGAATTGCAGTGCGGCGTTTTATGTGCACAAGGTGCACCTACTGCCGCCAGTTAAGAGTTCGTAAATCTTTATGCTTTCTCAAACAGGGAGCCATGCAACCAAGCATGGTCCAGGTGTTAAGGTACTGGGTGCCACCGATAGAGAGGAACCATTTTATGTGGGCGTATTGTGGTAAGTTTGTCTTGCTTGTTCCTAATAGGAATTAACTGTGCGAAAAATAATTTGCGATTTAACCTAAATTGAAAGACGATTGATGAAGGATAAATTTCTCCCAAGGCTGACTATTACAAGATTGTCACTATTCCGTTATGCTCTCAACAGGATAATATTTTTATTAATTATGACTGTAACTTGAAACGGTACCTTGTTAACTTTGTCTAAATTAATATTTAGATAGATAAAAACATGACACTACCTATATTTTACCGGTGTCCCAGTATAAAAACTTTACCGGTGCGCATCGCATCGAGTCGGTTTCGTTTCGAGTCGCACTATCGACGGGGTCGCATTGGAAAACGGCATGACTAATAACTATGTATACAAATGTATGTATATTTGTCACCAGGTATAACCACGGGGACTTTCTCCACGTTCCTCATGTGTGCCGCGGTGCACTACTATTCGCGATGGCCGGTAGGGTTCTACGTTACCGGTGGGACGCAAATTACGTGGGCCATCATTTGGATCCTTGTTGTTACCGATTACCCAAGGAAACACCCTTGTATATCTGAGGAGGAATTGGCGTATTTGTTTAATACTATTAGTAACATTTTTCCAATAAAAGTGAGTCCTACTTAGTATGCAAATGAAGTTTCAACATGGTTTTAACAAGTTTAAACTGGCACTTAATATTTACTGGTGTACAGACTAGGTTCTTACCCACTAAGATCAAGGTTGTGTAGGCGTAAAAAACAGCACAATTTATTGAATAAGGGCTTTGATAGCGTCTTCAGACCTCTTTACATATCCGTAAAACAGTCGTAATGTTTACTGTTTAGCAAGCATGAGAAAGTTGTGATGTGTACAGGTGCCAAGTTCCAGTTTGCCCTACCTTATCCTACTTATCTTCATTAACATGGACAATTAATTAAGGGCTGTCTTTTTGATAGTCAGATTTTTTTTCAGAAGAAAAAAAAAATAATATAGGTACCTACCTAACAGTTTGACGTATTATTTTCTTTACAAATGCTTTCAAAGCAATATTTTTTCCTCTGTTATCTCACTAATGAAAAATGAATCCTAAGTATATATATTTTAGATGACAAATTCTCAAGCTCCATGGCGACTGATAATAAGATCTGTCCCAGTTTGGGCTCTTTGTATCCTCAACTTTGGATACTCATGGATGATTATTTCCCTTTGTCTCTACGGTCCACTCTACTATTCTAAGGTCGCCAAATACAGCATCTATAGCGTTAGTAAAAACTATGCTAATTTTCACTATTCCTTTGCGTAGATCTTTATCATGGTCATCATAGTGTACCTACCACTACTTATCTATAAGAAATACGGTTAATTAAAAAAAAAATAACCAAGTACTTCAAAGTGTTAAATATTTTTCAGGCATCAGCAATAACAGCGCTGCCATTTTTCTTGCGTTTGGTTTTCGGAACAATCCTCATACAAACTTATCACAAGTACAAACACAGGTCCCAAGTCAGCCGGATTAAACATCTAAGGAAATATTTTATTATCGTGTGTGAGTAATTTATTTTCTTCAAGGTATTGACTCTGCTCTTAGTTTGCGACGTAAGGTCTTTAGGCCGCCAAGGGTAGATATATAACCTTGGTGTCCTAAAGATCTACCTAATTCTAGTACCACCCAGTCAATGCAACCATGAATTTAGGGAAGTAATGCCTTGTGTGTGGTCATACCTGAAGCTACCTTTTACGAAAGGGAATCCACAAGGCATCTTCATTATCTCCGTCTAGAGAAAAACAAGGTTTTTAATTGGAAAATTGAATTCGTCGGGCAATGAAAATCGTCTTCCCTCCTGTCAAGGCCTACGACGCGCGATGCCTATCAACTATCACGTCTCTTCATGTCTGTGCCAAATGAGCATGGTGGACGATGTGAGCCTTCCTTTATTGATTTCATTTGGTTTGACTTAGCTCACGTGATCCCAGGACTGTTGGTGTGTATTTCGTGGATGCTGCCTATTATTCCAGGACCTCTTCTGTTAACATTAGCAGTAGCTTTAACCGCTGCTGGAATGGATCTTACATTAGACCTCTGCTATGTAAGTTTTGCTCAAATTAAGTACCTACGTAAGTACATGTGAATAACTTTAACTAGGTGATCCAAAAAATCGTACTTTTTCAGGACCTCACGCCGACCTTCGTGAATTCTATAAATACAGTTATTAAGATTATTGGAAACACGTCAGGTATAATAATATCACTTTGCGTTGGACAAGTAACATACAAGTATAAGGTACCTACCCTCGTTATAAGCTATGTAGGTAGATAATGTTACTTTAGAAAAAGAGTTTCTTCAGTAACATGAGAATTCAAAAACAGTGGGAGTTCGTACCTATCTATGTAGATGGCTGAATACTCTTTGGCAAACAACATTGCATGCTAGACAGCATAAAGACTTATTCTGTCCAAGTTCTGTCGTGCTTTTCAAGTCTTGCTGACTTTATCCACGAAGTTCTTTATGACTTGGCTACTACTTAGTCCATCTCAATTAAAAAGGTACACTATTGGGCTTGATAACTATAACTATACTAGCTTCCGCCCGCGGCTTCGCCCGCGAGGTATGTCGATAAAAACTATCCTATGTCCATCCCCGGGATGCAATCTATCTCTCTGCCAAATTTTATCGAAATCCGTTCAGTGGCTTAGGCGTGAAAAGGTAACATACAGACAGACAGACCGACAGAGTTACTTTAGAATTTATAATATTAGTATGGATATATCATTTCATTCTGTGTGTTCAAAACGGTACTTCCACATTCTACTCTTCCCAAGATAGGTTAAACGGCATAATATTGACTAAAGCCAGACGAGCTCTGATCGACTCGTTTTACCTACCATAAAACCGATTCATCCTGTTACTCCTATGGTGACATCAAAAAGCCCATTGCTGTCGGGTTTGACCCGCCCGCGCCCCACTTGTTAAAGGACGTGCGTGCGTTTTGCAATTGACAACCTAGTATGAGTCCAAGGCTTACATTTCCAACCATTATTTAAATACAATGCCCTGTAGGTATCTGCAATTCTTATATAATGTAGTGGGTTTGTTATGGTAGCCTATGATGGTATGGTACGTGACATAGAGGTGGGATAGTCCTTCCTTGTCACGGGGGAATCTTTTCTAATGTCCTACTTATATATTCGAAATGCATAAACAAACAATTCTAGTCTTCTTTTGCCTCAAAATCCACAGATAAATGTTAGACAAAAAAAACTTTGTGTTTTTATATAGGACATTATTCGTCTGTTCTAGAATTTGCCGATTGTATGGAAACATATTTGGTGCTTTCATGCTTTGATATTATTTATGAGTGGACTTGTATTTCTAATTTGGGGAGAGACTGAAGTACAACCATGGAACCAGACTCGGCGAGAAAGACTGTAAGTTAATTTTCTGCAGTTTAGGCGTTAGAGCACTTTAGCAGGTTTGGAATCTAATAAGCAGCTATAACCGAGGAAACCTGAATATTAGGTAGGTATGTAGGTAGGTATTTCTCACATCTTGGGCTTGATTATCACTTGGCAGATATCCCAATATTGTAATACTACCTCTATTAGAATAACTAGATACAGGGGGATATCGCAATCTTTGATGTAAAAACTGTAGATTTATTTGGATAGGTATTGGCGAAACACTCCGTTCACGTCTATAGAATCGTTGGGCAGGACGAATCGATCTATTTAATACCTATAGGTTTTCGTTTTTTCAGCCCTCGGCGCAAGTTTATGATTAATCCTTTGCCATCTATAATGTCAAATATATCCGAGGTTGAAGAAGGGAGTGTCAGGTCTTCATTGGCGTCGTCAATGGCAAAAATGCCTCCAAGTTAAAAAAAAAGACTGCAACTAGGCTAAAACGAACAATTAAATCATTTTTGATAGCTATATCTATATTTGATTTTGAATTAAGAAGGACAATCGTGGAATATTTTGCAAAAAAAAATCAATAAACAACTGATAAAGATAAGAATGTGCAATTATTTATTTCCTCTCGGATACCTACGTAGGTAGGTACTTCATCTAATTGCTCTAGGATTT
Source organism: Gortyna flavago (assembly GCA_963669345.1). Taxonomy (NCBI): domain Eukaryota; kingdom Metazoa; phylum Arthropoda; class Insecta; order Lepidoptera; family Noctuidae; genus Gortyna; species Gortyna flavago. The sequence continues at coordinate 8,891,452 of OY770144.1, forward strand.
TGTCTAATCACTTTTGGTTTAGGCTAGCTAAGTAGGTAAGTAGTTCATTGTTGTAATCACTGGATAGCAATCTCTATAGAAACAAAATACCACCTAGGCGCCTTGTGAATTCATTTTTTATTTGACTTAAGTTTTTGTTTCCTAGGAAAGTGGTTGCGTCATACAAAGTACTCTTTGGTCATAATATTATTATAACGGCCGTAATGAAAATCTGTCATTTTCATGAGTATTTATTTGAAATAGTCAAACCCATGGTCAAACCCCGCTGCCCAAAGATGTAAATCGCTAGATTTGCCCTCACCGTACCTACTTAGTCAGAAGAAAAAGTGTCTCTGAGAACAGTGAGCTTAAACATTATAAAATAGCGTTTTCATGACAATCAAGTGAAGCATAGACTTATAAATTACTAGCGTAAAGTGAAGTCTTTGCGTCATTGTGTGCACAGAACATTCAAAATCAAAATCAAAAGTCATTTATTCAAACTAGGCTGAGAATCAGCACTTTTCGAACGTCAAAATTACATAAGACAGTCCCCCAAAACGCGCGCCCTTCACCCCACCATTATATACCCTAAAGGGATTGTGTGTCAGAGGTGTCAGAAGGAATCAGAAATGTTACCTATTATGTTTTGACGCGGTTGGGCGAATCTAACGATTAAAATCTTTGTCACTGCTATGGTTTTTATGAATATCGTCACTGCAGCCGTTAGTTGCAGCCACCGCTCTTCTAGGAAACCGTACGTAGCATAAGCAAAAAGACTGTGATGTGTGGTTCTTTGTGTAAAAAGCGCAGATACATTTTTCTCACTGGCAATCAGGAGCCTTTATGTGTTTTCTGTCTTTTAAATTGTAAATAGAAACAAACTAGGTATAGTGCGTTGGACATAAAGTTTTTTTGTGCATCGCCATGGACGTACCTACGGAGAGAACGGTCTCGAAAAAGAGAATACCTATCTTTAGTGTGTCCCTCTCGCATTATGTGGCACTGTTCATTAATCTCATAACTTATCATTTGTGAAGGTATAATGCGACAAGGTACAGAGGCCAGCACATCAAGCTACCCCAAACTGTCAAATTTTCCCAATTGAATATGAACCTTATTTCTTTGTAATAAAGTTGAAAATCTATCACAGAAATTTGACAGATTGGGGTAACTTGATGTGCTGGTCTCTGTACCTACAGATTCTGAAATAGAAATCGTCTACCTACGACTGTCAATGTAAACATTTAACACAAATAATGATTATTCTGACTTAATTAAAAGACGACTGCTATTTAATCCACAGTCAGGTAACCGAAAATGTGTATTTTTCTGTCAAATAATTGTGAATAGCTATGCAGTTGTTCTATAAAGTACATACTAATTCCATGCTGACAAGCGTATAATTTGTCTCGTTTGTTTTGACAGAGTGATCTGTGGTCTTGACTTGTTTCATGTCACCCAGCACCAATGACTAAATAAACCAATGGACTGGGCACACCAACAAAATTAGCGTGTATACCTACAAAAATCGGGCACTTAATATGGCCGCCTTTTGTAAGGTTGTTTTTGTTTTTTCTCGCACCAGACTGTTCTAATATACAACATGAGGGCATGATTTTCCTATTAATGGATACCAAAATATCTAGTTTCTAGACGTATTTCTCTCGAAAACAATAAAAATGGAACACCAGCAATCTCTTAAGAGGTCATTGTACCCATCATTATGAACAACTTTTATTACGGGACCAAACCTGAAATCGCAAAAAAAAATCAGCTGTTCCCTACATTTATGTTCGTATAACTCGTCAAAATGTAGGGAACAGCTATTTTTTTTTTCGCGATTTCCGTATTGTTCCCACAGTTTTTCCAATAACCCTGTATATCTACAACAAACCCATTCATAAAACTCGGCACTCAACTTGGAGACCGGTCACGCATAGACATGATTTTTACGTCACACCAAAGTGTTGCCAAATTTAGTACTTGACAAACATTTAGATGTCTCTCTTTTCATATTCAGCTCTTAATTAGTTAAAAAGAAACAGAACGCTTTTTGACATGTGTGTGTGTCGATATAATAGATATTTGTATAAATCTATTATTTCTACAGTAGAATATGCCGTCTCCTTGCTTCTCCTATCTCAGTGCCCAGCACCCTACTGTCACTGTCAGTGTCACTTCTGTCCACTTCTGTCAGTAGTGTCAGTATCATCAGTGTTATCTTTTCTTTTCCTCTTGGATTTTGTTTGGACCAGGATTTTATTCTAGTACGTTAATTAACTCCGCGAAATAAGTTGGTGGAAATAACTGATAACGGCGTCTCAAAATGCTACGCAGCATTGTAGAGTATTATGCCGAACATGAACAATATAGATGTGGCTATTGTAAGCGCCCTGATACTAATTATAGCCATGGTAAGTTTGTAAACATTTTTTGAGATTGATCTGTTGTTACCATAATATTAAGTAATTATATTAATTCAGGTATGTGGGCTCATGCTATGACTGTGAGTGATTATCAAGATTTAATTGATAGAGGATGGAGGCGATCAGGAAAATATTGCTATAAACCAACCATGGATGTAACTTGTTGCCCTATGTACACTATACGGTTTGTATATTTGATGTAGAATCACTTCATGCTTTCCTTGAATATTGAAACAGAATCGATCCTGAAATCTAAGCTTTGATTATCGAATACTCAGTACAACTGATTCATCACTGGGATGTTTGTGATATGGCTGCTTGGTGCTAGCTATAATATTATGCTTTGTGTTGGAGTACAAAGTAATTTATGAATATTGTTATTTGACACTTAGATGCAGGGCCTTAGAATTCAAACCAACAAAGTCTCAAAAGAAAGTATTGAAGCGGGTCAACAAGTTGTTGGTCGGTCAAGAGTCCCAGCCATCAGGAGATGGCGGAAGGAAGATGTCAACCTGCAGCAGTGGTAGCGAGGTACTGGCTGAAGGGTTTGAAGAGGGTGGGGAGCAGTTTGTGGAAACTATGCGGGAACATCAGGATATCAACTTTGATATTGCAAAGAATAGTGAACTCTTAGACTGTAATGCTGGGGAAGGTGTTGGAGGTAACATTTCATTATTCATATCTCCTTTTAACATCTTGACACTTTCCTTTGTTTGATATACAAGGTGGCAAGGACATCGACGCACAAACTGTAACCATGAACTCAGCACATGTACCCACCACAGAATTTTTTCACTGGTTATTAAAAAAACATCTGCTGTTTCAAAGAAGTGAAATCAGGTTGTGCATTAATGTCCCTGCCATCCTGTATATGAGCACAGTTACAAAACATTTTTAACAGGTAAAAGCCTTCATAAAAATTAGTGTGCACAATTTGTTTTGTAACTTCACGCATTAATGTAATAAAATCACATACCAATGTTATGCATGTTACATAAACATTGTGAAAAAATATCCTGATAACACCAGTAGGCAATGATTCACTTGTAAAACATTTCTGTATTTATAAGTTGAAGGTAAATATTGTCATGCACTTTAAAAGTTATTACAATGAATTGGATTGCTGATATGATTTAACTGTTTTTTTCAGATGGCTTGGTTCATAAGGATACTATAAAAACAGAACCTAATTCTACAGCCCCTCAAGAAAAAGTAGTAAAACCAGGTTTGTGTTACTTTCTTCTCTATACTAATAATAAAGCTGAAGAGTTTGTTTGAATGTGCTAATCTCTGGAACAGCATACCTACCACGATCTCTTAATGTGATCCACTTTAGGACCTAAACTGAACTGTTCTGCTAATTCGTACCATGACGTCAGTTTAACGATTCAATTTAGGCCGTGCCATCTGGATACCTACAACAAGCTCTTAACGCTCATTCACTTTTAACGATCCAAATGCTGCTGAGTGTATTGGACGTCATGGTACGACTGTGAACGATGCAGTTTAAGAACCTAAACTGAAATGTCTTGCTTTTGAATCGTTTTTAAATAGATCATGGTAGGCCTCCTGGTTGGATTAGAAAAAATATTTTTGCATTTGATAGCCCAGTTCTTGAGGAAGGCTATAGACTATTTAACATTACGCTGCGGACCTTAGTACCCGCGCAAATAGTAAAAAAATCGATATTAACGCTAAGCGAAAACAAAGTAATAGTGCAGGCGGGCGATGGGATGCGAGTGCGATGCGGCGGCTCTCGGGCCGAAATTTCACCCGAAGTCGTGGGCAGAAGCTACTTAGTTTAGTTTATAATGATCAACAAAACTAAAGAGAAAAATTAAAGGTGAGTATGAAAGCCTTTTAAAGATAGCTCAGGGGTTAAAACCAAAAAAATTGAGAGATCTTTTAAAGAGCATCAAATCAATAAACTATAATAAACACAAAATTAAATTCTTGCCTTAAAATTAAGGGCCTACATCTACTGGCGGCATGACACGGCACGGCAGGGCATCTTTCGCCATCACTATAATTATGCAAGTGCCTACTGACGGCAACTATACCGTGGAGTGTTTGCACTCCACGGTATAGTTGCGTCAGTAGGCATGCCGTGACGTCCTGAGATACGAGATACGCCGAAGCGTACCGTCGCGTCGCGACATCGTCAATCATTCAACAATGGCTCTTCATGAGAACAGCCGTAACGCTACCTGGGCATCCCAATAGCTGCCGAAGCATCCCGAGAAATGCCGAGGCATTCCGAAGGCTGCACACGTCTGCATGTCTAAGCATAGCGCAACTTTGTTTTGTACCTACAATGATTATTATTGTCATTAAAATTTCAATTGTATTGTCATGCTATAAATTGTATTTCTATTTGTTGCATAAAAATCCAGTGTCAGTGGGTGCAGGCCCTTAAGAACCAATTTTGCCATGACCAGACACATGAGCCACTTGCGTCTTATGAACTAAAAAACATAAGTCCACCTTTGTACAGTATTTCTTTTACTTGTGCATAATGTTTTAATAAATAAACATTCAATATTTACTAAAAACTTTCAGAACCGGGTCCTGATCCTAATAAGGCGCCATGTAAAAAAGCTAAACAATTGAGAAGAGAGAGGAAGTTAGAAAAACTAAAAGAGAAGGGAATTGATGTAGCATCCATAAGCACACGCAGAAACAAGGAGAAACAAATTGAGGATTTTATAAATGAGTTGCCTGATGATGTCAAACACAAACTAGAGGTAGTCACTCAGTCAATGTAAAATTGCTTTTTTGTTTCCCATTGTCAGTTTTTTGTAGTGACCATTTGAGTGCTTGTACTTACTCTTAGCTAAGGTAAATCATTAGACGTGTTTTTCCAATTGATAACAATCTAAATACGAATTGTGTTGTTTTTATTAACTTTGCCATTTGCTGCCGTCATAGTGAATCTCGAATGTTCCCGTATCTACATAATTATTTTTCATGTAAGTGCTAATTTTTAGATAAAACTGGTCAGGACATCCCCGCAGAGTCCGGAATGGCTGGCAACCGCTAAGGAAACTCATGAAGTATATGTTAAGTATCAAACAAAAATACACGATGATAAGCCAGACAAATGTACGGAACCCAAGTTTAAGGACTTTTTAGTACAAAGTCCATTGTTGGTGAGTTACATAGTACTTTTAACACAAGGTATATGGTTTAGTGGCATAGATAAGGGTATACCCCCGAATCAGAAAAGCCAATTGCCTGAAATAGGCAATTATAGATATCGCGTGGTCACACGACTTCGTAGTTAAAATTAAAAACAAGTTCGCGGTAGGTGTCGCTACTATACTTAAATTAACCATTACATAAAAAAACCTATTGTTTCCGAGAATTCAGACCGATAGGCTATTATCTGTGCTAGCTAGTAGTTTGTCTATAGTATGACAGAAGCCAGATTAAAATTTGGCGCGTACATCTAGTATATATTAATTTGAAGTAGGTATTGAATAAGTTCATCATCATCTGCCTAGCTTATTAGCATAGTATCATTTATTGACTGCTTGTCTGACCTACACAATCCAGTTACTGGGTATTAAGATACCCCTTGCTGAGAATGGTTGTCAGACATTCAACCTTCTGACTACCCGTAACGTAACGACTGTCGAATATCGACTGTTTAATTGATAAAGTTACGAATTTTATAAAAGCGTAATTTGTTTATTGTGATAAAATGAACATTTTAATATTATTATTTTTATATAGGAAGAGCACAGAGAGAATGGTCCTCACTGCGGCTACGGATCGTTCCACCAACAGTACTGGCTGGACGGCAAGATCATAGCCGTCGGCGTCATCGACATCCTGCCCAAGTGTGTCTCCTCTGTTTACTTCTTCTACGACCCGCAATATATGAACCTGACCTTAGGAACTTATGGAGCTTTGAGGTGAGGTATCTCCATAGGTACCTACTACGCTTTAGAATGGGCAACTAGCTTCATATTTTCTGACTGACTGACTCCTTGACAATTCAAAATGCCTGTAAATGGTTTAATTGAAATAAATGCTTTGAGTTTGAGTTCTCGGCTTTGTTAAGTGTCTTTTTTACATCCGTTATAATACCCTCGTAATCTAAATAGTACCTACCTAATTTAATAAAAATATTATCTGATAATGTTATTGTACCTAGTATAATAGTATTTTAACTACATGCAGTTTTCGTTATATTTTAGGGAGATCGAGTTCACAAGACACATGCATTCTGAATGTCCACAAATCGAGTATTACTACATGGGGTACTATATTCACTCTTGCTGCAAAATGAGGTATAAAGGAAACTTCTTTCCGTCGGATTTGCTGTGCCCAGAGACGTACAAATGGTTCCCGTTAGTGGAATGTGTTCCTAAGTTAGAGGCAACGCCGTACTCAAGACTAGACCCCGATCTCGACAGTGTGGATGAGAATTTTCCAAAGGAAAGTGATTTGAACTACATACCGATATGGATGAATGGAGCCGTGATGCTGTACAAAGCGTTCAAGAGGCATGCAGCCGGCAAGAAGAATGGAAACCAGACAAGCGAGCTCATAGAGTACTCTCGTTTGGTCGGTGCTAAATCTGCAAAAAGCTTAATTCTAGTGCGGTAAATATTAACTGTAAAATCATTTTCTCTAATAGCTTATAATAACTAATGTTGTATTATTTCAATTTATTATTAAAGTCGCGAAGTCTTTAATGCATTTCGTTAATAACGTTTTGAAGTCCTTGGTGTTATAAGCCGAGTTTTAACACCAATCGACCTAAAGCTTGTAAATGCAATAATGTACTATCACTTTTGCTTCAATTACACAAAACTTAATTACTTTGTGATTCTTTTGGTTTTAAATATCTGGTTTTGGAAGTTGGGAAATCCAATTGATGTTTTGTACATTTCTACATACATACGTAGTTAATGTGTAAATTAACGAAGCGTGAATCTTGGCACCTTATTGGTAAACATGTCGCTCTTTTGTTAGGAACATAAGAACGGCGAATAGTTGGTAATAGACCTTGTAAAGGGAATGGCTGTCACACTACCGGGCCGCGTCAAAGATCATGTGAAGTACGTGTAGAACTATCCACTTACGTAAATAGATGTATTTATTAATATTTCATTAAGAGACAAAGCTCTGAGCCCTGTAGCGACAGCTTCATCTGTGGACAAAGTATATAATTTATGGTTTAAATTTAACCTGATTGTAAAGAAATACAGTATAAAATGTGTCTGTCCATTATATTTTTGTCTCTTCTACGTAAGATAAATACCACTGATGAATGAAAGGTCCTGATTGAAATTAAATTAGGCTAAATTTAGTCAAATATTTTCCTTCTAAATGTTTGAATTAAAAACCGGATGTTTGAACTAAACCAGTTACTCCATTATTCTATGGATATTTCGTAGCACCTCATCTTTTGTAACATTTGAAAATCAATAAACACTTATATTAAAGATAGGTACTTATGTAAAATATGTTTAAAAAAAAGTGAAATGTTTACAATTTTATTAATATTAGTAGGTACAACTTTGAGTTTGATATTGCCGTTTTGAAAAAATAAAACATTAAAATTAGAATGTTATGTCTTGAAAATATTACAATTGCCATTAATCAACCAAAATTCTTTATGTTAGCAGTTAGCCGGACTCTTGATAAATGTAATCGTCTCTTTGCCATTTAAAACAGTAAGTATTCATTTAAATAGTTTAATGTTACTACCCCACCTGATATAAAACAACATAATTATGTAATGTTACGTTGTGTGTACTTAATGGCATTATGTTTAATTAAATAATTAACTAGTCATGTTAACATCCTTTAGGTTGCGTTTCTTTGAGGTTTCTTGCAATATATTATAATTATAATTATTTTTGAATTTTATTTTGATTTTCCTGTTGCCCGCTGCTTACCTACCTGCTGATTGTTTTGGTAACCAAATATTTAGGTGTAACTTTATCATGTTTGATTTGCTTTGAGTGCGATTACGATTAGATAGGTACTTATGCGTTATTCACTTATTATTATTTATTTATATATACTTTATTGTACACCACAAAAATACATAACAAAAAAATAAATGGAATACTACAAAATATTCAAAGGGCGGCCTTATCGCTGTCTGCGATCTGTTCCAGGCAACCTTGGAATGGATAATGATTTGCCTGGACATAAAATGGGGTTGTCGTTGGGTCAATAATAAGTAATTTACATCGGGCCCTTCATGGGCCCTATGTAGATTTACTAGCGTCCGTAGCCTGGCTGCGTTTCGGTGACCTCCTTGGAGAAACCGAAGGTTTTGTCTGTGCAATTATGGACGAAGTTATGACTGGAGCGGCGTGCAATGATTGTTGACATAACCGTCCCGCATGATGAGAACCTCGTGAAAGCCGAGAAAGATAAGCAAATCAAGTATCTTGACTTGGCTCGCGAGGTTGTCGACTTATGGGATGTGGTGTGAACTCAGTGATCATTGTGCCGATAGTCGTGACAGTCAATGGGGTATTATATAACACCTGAGAAGGCTCTCGTTGGGCAGCTGGATCAAGGGCCTGATTCAGAAAACCGTACCCTTGGACACGGCTCGCATTGTCAGGAGGTTCCTCTCTCCGGAGCCCTGATCGTAGCTTGAACCCTGTTCCCGATACCGGTGGGCCACTATTTTTATATTATTATTTATAAGTATTATATTATTTAAAAATATAATTTATAGGTAAGTAGGTATTTCATGAAATAAAATAATGAGTTTATTCATATAGACATAAAAGATTTATTTGCATGGTGTTTTTCTAAATACATAACCGACCTCAACTAGTTTAAAAAAATATTATTGTCGTGTGTTTGTGCAAACCTACTTACAAAATAAAAATAATTTATCATTTATTTTATCATATAAAAGGCCTATCCATATCGGTTTTAAATTTATGTTATTTTATCAACTTTGTGGTTGTGTAATTAAGTTGAATTTAGAATGATTAGTAACTATTGAAATTAATAAAAAAAAATTAAGTTGTAGCGCAAACTGAGCTTTGTATGTAGGTATCACAGTTATTTTTCCAAAAACTTATTTGTTAGGTACATGTTTGGAAGCTATATTGCGTACGCAGATTAGGTACGTACTTAACTGGCAAAACACCTGGACATGGACATCATGGCCAGCAATCCGCTGCTGGACAAGTGCTTTTCTAATCACACGACATTTACCAAGATCCTCGGCTAGGACGCGGCCATTTGTACTATTAGTCACCCTTTGAAGATGTCTAACTCTATCTATCTAACTTGTTGGCGTACTACCCTACGTTTGCCAATTCGTGATCTCCACTAGAGAACACATCTACCCTTACGGCGTTTGTCCACCGCTGCCGTCACCGGGACGGATACCTACGTCTGACCTACGTAGGTACATTTTTACCTGTCAAAAAGAGTAACCTAGATTAACACCCAGTTTCTGAATTGAGAATTTGAAGTTGAGAACATCTTAATCTGTACTTAAGTATGACTTAAGTATGAAGTATGACTGTATTTGAGAATAATTAGTTGAGATTTGCTACTTTATTCAAATCAGAAACCAGTCAATAGTGCATAAGACAGAGATTAAAACAGAAGAAGAACTAGCAGGGGATCGAGGGGGGGTGTGGGGTGTGGAGGGGGTTTCAGGGGATCAGACCGCAATAAATCGTGTGTACCTATTCCGCACGTCCTTCACCCGAGCACCGTCATCCCGGCCGCCGAAGTTTCGAGTAGGTAGTCTCGACCGCTAGAATTCGGCCCGTTATTGCAACGGGCCCATAAGCCGGAAATGCAAAACACGTTTGCTCTTGTCCACATACTGCCGTCGCCCGGCGTCGTTCGCCCAATTTTTGTTTTGTCTATCATGCTGGGTACGGTCACGGTGGACACACGATCGCCGTCACTGGGACGTCACGTTCTGTTCGAATAGGAATCTAGTTTTTCAGTGGCGTTCCGGTGACGGCGGTGGTGGACAAAACACCCTTCTTGCAACGATCATCGGTTCTACAGCTAGTTAGTAGGTAGAGGTACGTAGATATTGCCAGCCCTCAGATCATAGAAACTAATGATCTGAGTGCCGGCCAATTGCCACTTTAGCTTGCGTATTCTGTTGGCTTTGTCTACTAGGAACAGGAACTTACCTAGGTACTGGTCTATTAATATTCTCTGTCCGACCACTTTCTGGATTCGATCCTAAATGCGAAGGTAGGTAGGTACTACCTTCGCATTTAGAAACTAGTAGGTAGGTACTACCTACATAATGCTTTTAACTTTTCAACCTAGGTATTCGGTTTTTTGTAGTTTTCAAACAATTGATAAAAACGTTGCTGATAGCGTTCAAATCATGCTTCTGCCTTGTTTTTAAAGACACGTGCGCATACCCTGAAAATAGGTGCCTATCTAAGATAGCTATAAAGAGATCATCCTTATCTACTACCTACCCATCATGATTATTCACGCCCATCAAATATTACCGGATATACCTATGGTCTGTTCCAAAAGTATGTAATGAAAATGTAATAAAGTTAAAAAATTTAAATCTTTTAAATTAAGTAGATACGAATACGAATGTCATAATCAATCAACTCAGCCTATTTCAGTCCACTGCTGCACATAGGCCTCTTCCAGGCTGTGCCACAACACCCTGTCCTCCGCCTTCCGCATTCAGTCTTTCCCAGTCCATCGGTCCATCAGCTGAAGGGGGCGTCCCACGCTACGCGTGCCGTTACGCGGTTTCCACTCCAGGTCTCGTCGGCTCTGAATACGAATGTGTTCGATTCTAATTCCCTTTAATGAGTGATTGCATAAGAATTTAACGTAAACGGTCTGTTTACATTTTCATAGTGAAGACCAGAGGTCTAGGAGGTCTATTAGGTACGTCCATTAATAAGTTAAACTTTTTTGCCAACCGTACAAATACCTAATAAAAACGTCATAAAGGTGTTTTGGGTTACATAAAAAATTTATTATTTGAAATTGGCGATAAGTTCGCACGGACGGGTAATATTTCTGTGGGTTGTTTATTTTTTATAATTCTGTCATGGAATTTTATACCGGGATCTTGTCCCGCATCCAGAACTGGTCTTGCAACGCATGTAAGTCTTCGCCGTTCGTGAGAAAACGAACAAAAATTATACAACATTGCAAAACCACTTGAGCGCAATGGCTTTTTATTTAGATCTTGCCTCCGATCCTTCGGTAATCGTATTTGCTTGGCTAATTTATAATCGTGTGATTTCTACGTAATTTTGTTGCTAATAGGTAAAGTAGCGTAAAATAAGTATGGTAGGTAAACATTCGAGCTCGACGAGTTAACAGACACCATTGCCGATTCGTTACTGTCCACGACTTCGTTTTGTTCGCGTGAAATTTATTCTAGTTACTTACTATAGCATTGCATCGCCCGCTCGTGCTATTATCTACTTCGTTTTCATTTAGCGTTCTCTCTCACTTTTTTTCTTTTTGCTGAGTTTGTTCATGCGGAAAAAACAGAGGTGCTAGAGTATTGATTATACCCAAGTGTCGAATGCTTGACATTCATCGTAATCTCATCTTAGTTGATCTTAATCTAATAGAAGTTGACGTACACACCAGTTGATCATGTTAATTGCTTAGGATACCTTATTACTTTTACACCTATGTATTGTTGACCTCAAGCTAAGTGTCTTGGTAGTTTATCCTAGTCCTAGATAGTGCCCAGCCACAGTGCCTACCTAGGTACAGCCACACTGCCTACCTAGGTACAGCCACACTGCCTACCTAGGTACCATAATAACAATAGAAAATCACAATGTGCAAGGTGGGCAAGTTAGATAAATAATAATTATTGTACATAATTACAAGTTTTGCAAATCAAATCGATCATTGTTAGCTAGTATCGTGACTGCAGGAATTTAACAAAATACTATTGGATGGAGAAGTTGAATCAACAAAAGATGGTTGCACTTACCTACCTAGCTACCTACTCGATCTGTCGAAGGGTTCTGCCTGTTGGTATCTATTTTCTATAAAAGAAGATTAAGTTTTAAAGTGATTGATGTCCTCCTTGACGCTTCTGTCAACGATCATCCAAGTCAGCTTCGCAGTTCAGAGCAGAGGTAGGTGACAAACAGCCCACCCAACCCGATTTAGTTTAGAAGTTCCTGAAATCCTGCTGCAAGGCGTATAGTACTACTAACCTGAATAGTTGTATATGTACCTGAAGAAGGAAGCCTTAGCTCATAAAAGCGTAAAAAAAATCTTGTAGGCTACCTCGCTGGGTCAGAGTAGAATGCAGGTCGTCAGACACAGCTTCCACGAATAGCTGACTGTACTACCTACTTAGATAAGGTTGTAGCTTGTAGTCTAGACTCTAGTACCTAGTGCTTCGCATTCCTCATAGATTAACCTTGATTTCTAGGGCTACTTTATAAAAAACAGTATTCATGCAGATTTTTTATTGACGTGACTATGTTAAATAGTTATTTTAGATCAGCCGAACTAATATCTTTATATACTCGTATATAATTCTGCTGTAGGTACGTGTGTGTCACTGAACTTCTCTTAAACGGCTTGCCCAATTTTGATGAAAGTTTTTTTGTGTGTTTGAGTGGGTCCCTGGATGGTTAAGATTCACAATTGGACCCGGTTAGGTAGGTAGTGCTGCGATCTAATTCCAGAAAACAAGGCAACGTCTATCAGTTCCGCTAGTTCTTTAAAAATGTTACCGTGAAAACTAAGGTGAAGTGAGCAGTCAATAATATCAAACCCTCCCTAGCATCAAGTGAAATGACGTCACTTCATCTAAGCTTTGACGGTGAGATTTTGACGAAATATACTGGCTGTGGTCTAACATCAAATCGAAAATTGATTGATTCTTAGAACTAACAAATGTCCGATCTCACTTTAACGTTAAGTATCTAAAAAGGTTTTGTTGGTTTTTGTCACACACATATAACTAGTTGCAAGCGCAGGATCATGCCCTGAGTTTGATGAATTATTCATATACAGACAGGTATTACCTACTATAAGTAAATAAGGAAAACAAAACTACAAGGAACTTTCTACTTTTATAACGTCCTGTTCTACCTACCACCTTACCTGTAAGATTCACAGGAGCAGAAATAATATCTTATGTTTCGGTAATTATTGTATCTTTAAATTCTAATGATTTAGGTACTTAACACGTTGACTGCCAGGCAACAGACACAATAGAAAATCCATTGTTCGCGGTCACCGGTGACCGCGTTGGCAGTCAATGCCTTTATACTTATTTGGTAATAATTTTAGCTTTAGATATAGGTATTCAAATGGTTTTAACCGACTTCCAAAAAGGAGGAGGTTATACCTATGTTTATGTATGTTCACCGATTTCTCAGTCAATAGTGGACCTATTTAATTCTTTTTTTGTTTGAAAAGGTCCCTCGCACAGAGAGGAGAAGTGTGCCGTGGGAACATTATAGGCTGATTATGTTATTTTATGTTATGTACTCTCGAGGTGGTCCCATTGTCATCAAGTTGGAATCTGATGAGAGGATCCCAGGGAAATCGAGAGAAATCCTCAAATTTTATAGGCAAACCTATAGCGATATGGGTATTTTTTAAAGTAACTTGAGCATTTGCTCTCGGAAATCATCGTTTGGTAAAGTGGAGCTGATGATGAAGACCACAGATGGCCATCGGTACTCTCAATGAAAATATTTCACGGGTTGCGATTCGATTACTTTATTATGGTTGCTAAGCAATTTATGCTCGTCACAATGCGTATGGTGAGTGGTTTTTGAGGAGTTCTCCTGGTTCTTACCAGAACTCCTGAACATAAACGTCCCAGCATCGGGAAAAGCAATATTTTGTAAAAGGAGATGAGCAGTTGACATTAGGCTATTGTAACTTAGATAAATTACAAACTCTCCCCACTAAAAAGTGAAAAATAAAAAACGTAAAAATAAAATAACCACCTTCCAAAAAAATACACTACAAAATTAAAAATACCTAACTTTAATTTCAGAAGTCGGTGTCAATAAACGAAAATGCAGAACCAACGACACCGACTTCCGAAATTAGAGTTATTTTTCATTTTGTAGTTTTTTTTGTTGGAAGGCGGTTGTTTTTTTTTAAGTTTTTTGTAAAGTATGATTGTATCAATTACATCTGTTTTTGCCATTCATGACGGAGATTCTAAACAAATTATGAATGCACGGTTGTTGAGTTTTAGGTAGGTACTTACGTCACGTTCACGTTCTGTTCATTCAGAATTCGGATTAAGACGTACCTAACTACCTCCGTAGGTATCTTGAAAATTATTGTTATTTCCCATGTCCACACCTTCTTAGTCCTACGTTAACTCGGATTTTTTATTTGCTACACTAAAATGACAGCTGCAATTGACATTTCTAAGAGCTGATTTTTCAATCATCTGATAACTTTATTCGAGGAATAATTATGAAATTTTGACTGTTATTTTATTCCTAGAATAAAAGTTATATTTGGCCTAGCAAATAAAAAAACAGAGTTTAAATAGGATCCGTTTTTCAAAAGTTTTTTTGTAGCTAGGTAAATACCTAGCAACAAAACAACTAAAAAAAGAATGCAAGCCAAATGGCTTGCATTCACCTAACCCAGATTTTCTCTTCCTAACCTTCTTTTTAGCGTTTCAGTGGCAATCTATATGTGAACTAAATGAAGTCGGCCCAGAATTCAGCTACGAGTTCAGCTAACCTTGAACCAAGCAAGTAACTCATGAAGTTCATCCTGCGGATTACATAGAAATAGAAACCCTAGATCACATCGCAAAAAGGAAAAACGTAGCCACGATTAATTAGACAGTAGATATAAAACGCAAACCTGTTGGATACGCGGCTGCGCTACACAGTAGCAAGGAAAAATAACTAGCCGTTTTATTGTGCTAGTGATCATCTCGGCTTTTTATAGTGCATTGTCTCATCTAGAGTTGATAAATCTTATTAGGTACCAAGATAAATTATGGGTAGATTGGTACTAGAAAATAGCGAAGTGTAAATATTTTATTATAGTTGCAATCCTTCATCAATTTACTGGAATCAAATGGTCTTTGGGCCTAGCACGAACGCACGGACTAAACGTGGTTTTTTTTAATTGAAAATACTCCTTTTACACATAATATTTGTTTAATTTTTAAACTTTATTCAATCAATGGGTGATACTGATTGTGCTTGCTCCATAAAACACTAAAATTGCTATAGGATAGTTGAATGTTTGATTCAAATATCGATCAAAGTTACGTTACGCTTGCTTCGCGGATTCGTGGCAGGACCTTTGATTTTACTGAAGACCAGAAGTGACCTAATCGATGCCCACGACCTTCGATCAATAATTTATTGATTGAAGCCCACGACGCCCCGGGTCTACGTCTCATCGGGCGTCGTGGGCTTCAATCAATAAATTATTGATCGAAGGTCGTGGGCATCGATTAGGTCACTTCTGGTCTTCAGTAAAATCAAAGGTCCTGCCACGAATCCGCGAAGCAAGCGTAACGTAACTTTGATCGATATTTGAATCAAACATTCAACTATCCTATAGCAATTTTAGTGTTTTATGGAGCAAGCACAATCAGTATCACCCATTGATTGAATAAAGTTTAAAAATTAAACAAATATTATGTGTAAAAGGAGTATTTTCAATTAAAAAAAACCACGTTTAGTCCGTGCGTTCGTGCTAGGCCCAAAGACCATTTGATTCCAGTAAATTGATGAAGGATTGCAACTATAATAAAATATTTACACTTCGCTATTTTCTAGTACCAATCTACCCATAATTTATCTTGGTACCTAATAAGATTTATCAACTCTAGATGAGACAATGCACTATAAAAAGCCGAGATGATCACTAGCACAATAAAACGGCTAGTTATTTTTCCTTGCTACTGTGTAGCGCAGCCGCGTATCCAACAGGTTTGCGTTTTATATCTACTGTCTAATTAATCGTGGCTACGTTTTTCCTTTTTGCGATGTGATCTAGGGTTTCTATTTCTATGTAATCCGCAGGATGAACTTCATGAGTTACTTGCTTGGTTCAAGGTTAGCTGAACTCGTAGCTGAATTCTGGGCCGACTTCATTTAGTTCACATATAGATTGCCACTGAAACGCTAAAAAGAAGGTTAGGAAGAGAAAATCTGGGTTAGGTGAATGCAAGCCATTTGGCTTGCATTCTTTTTTTAGTTGTTTTGTTGCTAGGTATTTACCTAGCTACAAAAAAACTTTTGAAAAACGGATCCTATTTAAACTCTGTTTTTTTATTTGCTAGGCCAAATATAACTTTTATTCTAGGAATAAAATAACAGTCAAAATTTCATAATTATTCCTCGAATAAAGTTATCAGATGATTGAAAAATCAGCTCTTAGAAATGTCAATTGCAGCTGTCATTTTAGTGTAGCAAATAAAAAATCCGAGTTAACGTAGGACTAAGAAGGTGTGGACATGGGAAATAACAATAATTTTCAAGATACCTACGGAGGTAGTTAGGTACGTCTTAATCCGAATTCTGAATGAACAGAACGTGAACGTGACGTAAGTACCTACCTAAAACTCAACAACCGTGCATTCATAATTTGTTTAGAATCTCCGTCATGAATGGCAAAAACAGATGTAATTGATACAATCATACTTTACAAAAAACTTAAAAAAAAACAACCGCCTTCCAACAAAAAAAACTACAAAATGAAAAATAACTCTAATTTCGGAAGTCGGTGTCGTTGGTTCTGCATTTTCGTTTATTGACACCGACTTCTGAAATTAAAGTTAGGTATTTTTAATTTTGTAGTGTATTTTTTTGGAAGGTGGTTATTTTATTTTTACGTTTTTTATTTTTCACTTTTTAGTGGGGAGAGTTTGTAATTTATCTAAGTTACAATAGCCTAATGTCAACTGCTCATCTCCTTTTACAAAATATTGCTTTTCCCGATGCTGGGACGTTTATGTTCAGGAGTTCTGGTAAGAACCAGGAGAACTCCTCAAAAACCACTCACCATACGCATTGTGACGAGCATAAATTGCTTAGCAACCATAATAAAGTAATCGAATCGCAACCCGTGAAATATTTTCATTGAGAGTACCGATGGCCATCTGTGGTCTTCATCATCAGCTCCACTTTACCAAACGATGATTTCCGAGAGCAAATGCTCAAGTTACTTTAAAAAATACCCATATCGCTATAGGTTTGCCTATAAAATTTGAGGATTTCTCTCGATTTCCCTGGGATCCTCTCATCAGATTCCAACTTGATGACAATGGGACCACCTCGAGAGTACATAACATAAAATAACATAATCAGCCTATAATGTTCCCACGGCACACTTCTCCTCTCTGTGCGAGGGACCTTTTCAAACAAAAAAAGAATTAAATAGGTCCACTATTGACTGAGAAATCGGTGAACATACATAAACATAGGTATAACCTCCTCCTTTTTGGAAGTCGGTTAAAACCATTTGAATACCTATATCTAAAGCTAAAATTATTACCAAATAAGTATAAAGGCATTGACTGCCAACGCGGTCACCGGTGACCGCGAACAATGGATTTTCTATTGTGTCTGTTGCCTGGCAGTCAACGTGTTAAGTACCTAAATCATTAGAATTTAAAGATACAATAATTACCGAAACATAAGATATTATTTCTGCTCCTGTGAATCTTACAGGTAAGGTGGTAGGTAGAACAGGACGTTATAAAAGTAGAAAGTTCCTTGTAGTTTTGTTTTCCTTATTTACTTATAGTAGGTAATACCTGTCTGTATATGAATAATTCATCAAACTCAGGGCATGATCCTGCGCTTGCAACTAGTTATATGTGTGTGACAAAAACCAACAAAACCTTTTTAGATACTTAACGTTAAAGTGAGATCGGACATTTGTTAGTTCTAAGAATCAATCAATTTTCGATTTGATGTTAGACCACAGCCAGTATATTTCGTCAAAATCTCACCGTCAAAGCTTAGATGAAGTGACGTCATTTCACTTGATGCTAGGGAGGGTTTGATATTATTGACTGCTCACTTCACCTTAGTTTTCACGGTAACATTTTTAAAGAACTAGCGGAACTGATAGACGTTGCCTTGTTTTCTGGAATTAGATCGCAGCACTACCTACCTAACCGGGTCCAATTGTGAATCTTAACCATCCAGGGACCCACTCAAACACACAAAAAAACTTTCATCAAAATTGGGCAAGCCGTTTAAGAGAAGTTCAGTGACACACACGTACCTACAGCAGAATTATATACGAGTATATAAAGATATTAGTTCGGCTGATCTAAAATAACTATTTAACATAGTCACGTCAATAAAAAATCTGCATGAATACTGTTTTTTATAAAGTAGCCCTAGAAATCAAGGTTAATCTATGAGGAATGCGAAGCACTAGGTACTAGAGTCTAGACTACAAGCTACAACCTTATCTAAGTAGGTAGTACAGTCAGCTATTCGTGGAAGCTGTGTCTGACGACCTGCATTCTACTCTGACCCAGCGAGGTAGCCTACAAGATTTTTTTTACGCTTTTATGAGCTAAGGCTTCCTTCTTCAGGTACATATACAACTATTCAGGTTAGTAGTACTATACGCCTTGCAGCAGGATTTCAGGAACTTCTAAACTAAATCGGGTTGGGTGGGCTGTTTGTCACCTACCTCTGCTCTGAACTGCGAAGCTGACTTGGATGATCGTTGACAGAAGCGTCAAGGAGGACATCAATCACTTTAAAACTTAATCTTCTTTTATAGAAAATAGATACCAACAGGCAGAACCCTTCGACAGATCGAGTAGGTAGCTAGGTAGGTAAGTGCAACCATCTTTTGTTGATTCAACTTCTCCATCCAATAGTATTTTGTTAAATTCCTGCAGTCACGATACTAGCTAACAATGATCGATTTGATTTGCAAAACTTGTAATTATGTACAATAATTATTATTTATCTAACTTGCCCACCTTGCACATTGTGATTTTCTATTGTTATTATGGTACCTAGGTAGGCAGTGTGGCTGTACCTAGGTAGGCAGTGTGGCTGTACCTAGGTAGGCACTGTGGCTGGGCACTATCTAGGACTAGGATAAACTACCAAGACACTTAGCTTGAGGTCAACAATACATAGGTGTAAAAGTAATAAGGTATCCTAAGCAATTAACATGATCAACTGGTGTGTACGTCAACTTCTATTAGATTAAGATCAACTAAGATGAGATTACGATGAATGTCAAGCATTCGACACTTGGGTATAATCAATACTCTAGCACCTCTGTTTTTTCCGCATGAACAGATATACGTGAAGCACTTTAATACAGTCTATTTACTCATCAGGTCATGTCTTCAAAAGTAGGTAGCATACCTATCTAGATGCGCCTGTATTTAGCAGTCAAGTATGTGCCATAAGTTTCAAGTTACGTTGTAACTTTGACGTTGATGCTAATGCCCATTGACGATCGGATGTTTTGAAGTGGCACGCGAGGTGAGGCCTTCGTTAAATGCAGCAGTGTGCGGATCTAGGAGCAAGCGCCGATCTACCATTGCCGTGAAGGAAGGCAGTCGCAGAAAGACAAGCGTGCGCGCAACTCGCTAGTACAACTCGCAACCTTCGCCGACGCGCGTGCGTGCTTACATCAGTGCGGCTGTTTTGTGTTCACTCCATGTTACGTGCATAATATAACAAAATGAAATTCCATATTAAATTTTTCGGTAAGTTTTAATGCGTTAAAGAAAACAAAGGTTTTTAATAGAAAATTAATTGACGTTGCAGCGAAGGTAACTGTGAAACAATAAGAAGTAATAATAATTAAAACCATCATCAATACAAATGACAAGATAGTCCATGAGCCCATGACTTCAGATTTTGGCCGGAAATTCCTATTTTCTAGCTGTCTAGCTAGCAATGTTTAGTAATTGCGATAAATTGTTGTTTTTACCCTTAAGTAAACGCAAGCGAGAGGTGTTGCTAAATTAAAGTTAGTGACCGTCAGATACTCAAACTTTTTGCTTGTTTTGTGTACGTAGGTACAGCAGTGCTATAAGGTCGGCGTTTTTCTTGAATAATGCCGGGCCACACCAACGGGAAACGCCGTTGATTATCGCGGTGTTTTGCGTTAACCGTAGACTTTAAAGCCTAAAATCGCGAAAAATCATCGGCGTTTCCCGTTGGTGTGGCCCCGGCATAATGAAATCAAAGTGCTACTAAATGTGCGTTGTTGCTAGACTGGCAATTACATTCAATTCAAAAGAACTAGGTAGTATTAAAGAAATACTTAATATTTTTACCCTACTGCGTGATAACACAGACGGGGTTATGTTTTTCGTTCGTTAGGCCAGAGTTTAAATAAATGATCTGTTCATTTCATAATAATTCAATCATAAATCAGTTCGATGCAGAAACTCTACTTCTATAATAATCGTTGATCAAGGAAAAATGTCGGCCAAAGCCTAAAAATTGACAACTCGCTTTTCATACAAGCCGAAATAAACATTTGTTGTCGTCTTCTTTGTATCTACAATGTTATTAAATTCAACAATTATTTCGTCACAAAGGCTATAATAGAAAAAATGTCTTATATTAGTAGGAACCAATAACATAAACACTGCCCCCCTTTGTACCTCCGTCTGGTATCATGCACAGCTGTAATAACATGCCAAAAATGAGCGTTTTATACTTGTACATATTTATTCAAATAAGTATGTCGTGTTTTATGTATTCAATTCCACTATCAAGAGTCGTGCTCGTGCCAAAAGTGGTGTTTATATTAATTATTATTTTATCTATACATTTCCTTAGAAAACATCGATTTTGAATTAGGTAGATTTAGTAATACAGGGTTTAGTATTTAAAACTTGTTATTTCTCTCTTTGTATTTATTATTGAAACCGAAATGTAGCGTGGATAATTGAATAATAGCGTAACTTGTTTTGTTATTGTGGTGGTCACAATTGAGTGGAAACAGCACATTGGAAAAGCATTGTTGATTTCGAGATGATGAATGAAAATATTAATTTAATATATATTGGCGTGGTGAGGAAAACTCGCAAAGAAAATACTTATATATTAGTAGATAAATGTTCGAACATGTTTCAAACTCACCAACTAATCCAAGTTAAATAATTATTCCTATATTTATTTTTGGGTTAGTAATAAATCCCCTCACAAACTTAAATGATGTAGGTTTTCCTATGATATTGACAAAATAATTTATGCCTAGTTTTCAACGTCCAGAAAATCTAGCCCGGTCGTTGTCGATAATACAAGTTAACAAAAACTGTTATGTTTACTGAATCAAGTAAAGTTTCAGTACTCGAGATTCTAGATTTGACTCAATTCATTCGATATCATAAGACAAGCAGTAGTACATACCTACAAAGTTTTGACTACGCACAGCGCAAGTATTCTTGTGGCGTAGAAATCTAGAATGATTGTGCTGTGCAATTATAAAGATTACTTAGACTTGCACCCTAATTGCGTATTACTCTCAATTTGAATAATTTTGAAGCATATTGCTAATCTAGTGCTCCGTATGTACGAAAAATGTGTTTGTTCAACAACATAAAAAACGCAATGAATGTTATTTAACTGTCAAAATAAAACCCATTGCTACTGATAGTCTTTTACGTAAGATTGCAACGTTGCGATTCAGCACACTGAAAACATAGAGCGACGATTCTTTTACAAGTTTACTCGTTTGATCAAAGAAGCGTAGGTAGCCACCTATCTACTTTTAATTCACTTGTAATGTAAATTGTAAGTACTTCCCTATGAGCACCTAAGTATGTTATTATAGCAGTCATGTGCAATCAACGTTAACAACTTAACAGGCAGTTACTTAGATGATGGTGTGTGAACTTGTAAATATTCTATCATAAAAACAAACATGTTTTGAATCTACGCAGCAATAATGTTCACACCAGCGATGTTATGCGAAATTAAATCCAACAGACAGAGCTGTTGTCAGAAAGAGAGCTAAATCCTCAATCAAAACGAGTTATAAGTTTTGGAATGAATACTTACATGATTAATGTTTGCGAGGCTTCACAAACAACGTTATAATAGATTGGTTCGCAGAGAACTTGTGTTTTTTGTAAAATACAACATTATGCACGGGTTGCGTTCATTGACGACGCGATGCCCTTGGTGGGATCGGACTATCATGCTTGGTTCCGTCGCGCCACAGTTGAGTGATTTTGCCTAGTTCCGGACGATCGCAACATCGTTATTTATGTAAAAAATAGCAGCATCGCAAGTTATTTAACAGGGTTCACCTGACAAAACCGGTTATTTGTCTGAATTATGGATAAGGCCCAATATCGTTATCATGTACCTACCTAAGGTATTGTTTGACAGACGGATTGCGGATAATGTTTTCTCACGGCAGCAGGATCTGAAACTCAAATCCATTACAACATTAGTATTAAGACTTATGTAAATTCATAAATGAGGAAAGTTAATATCTACTCATTATGATTGTAGGATGTGTAGGTACAGTCAACATCATAAGTCTCTCTCTCCCATTTCATTTACTAATGATAAAATGAAATGATACTATTGTTTATTTATTATTATTTATTTATTACAACCTCAATGCATAATATACTAGATTGTCCTAATAAAAATCGTGTATTCCCGTTTTTATCACTGCCATTGTCCCACTGGAGGAACGAACGGGAATTTAATAAATAATATTATATTTCGAGAATACACGATAATAATAACTACAGAACTATACGTGAACAGAATACCGTCTTGTATGCATTCAATGTACTACCGAGATAATAAGTATCCATGTCAAACAAATAAACAAACAAACTTACTTTCGCATTTCTAATTATTTATTAGTTATAGAAATAAATTAGTTACAATAAATACTTAAGTGTTTTTTCGCCATTGAACAACCAGACTCAAATTATGTAGTGGCAATGGGAATTACTCCCTCTCACTGAGAGGAGGCCTGTGTCCCAGCAGTGAACATTATAGGCTGATTATGTTATGTAATGGGAATTAAAAATAAAATCACAAAATTATTCCAGTTCGTCCCACGAGTGAGACGACGGCAGTGGGACGAACGGGAATACACGATAAAAATAACTAAGTACAATTGCCATAAAATTGTATTTCACACAGGCACACCAAACCATTTATAACTTATAAGTACCTACACAGGCTCTAACTAACAGCTACTTCATACTACTATTTAATTCTCTAGAGTGTTTTCTATTCTAGCATAATTTATTATACTTAGGCAATTTATAACTGAAATGAAAAGTTCATCGTAAAACACTTTGGAACGGAACAATGAGCACTTAGTTTTTATGTCCACGGTACTTACCTACTGGTAGGAAATAGTGGAGTTTCCATTCGCATTTTCCTTCTTGTTCGAAGTGTTACCCGGTAATCGTGAGTTGATGAATTTTTAATTTATATAGGTACAATATACTTACATGCCAACAACCAGTATTAAAGGAAATATTATGTTGTTATGATTGTTTAATTTTATCTTTACACAGCCTAAAAATCTTTACAAAGCCAAAATCGCAAAGAAAATGGGTGGAATGCTGACACTTAAATTATTTATAAAAAACTTAACGTTGGGCTTTAAGGTTATAACGCGCTTTGTTTAGCAATAAAGTAGAAGTGATAGTATAGTCGGCCTTACCTGGAGGTTATCAGAATAAATAGGAAATCGATACAATTATCTACCGCTTACACGTGCTTGGGTATTTCGCACCCGAATCTTGGTTAAAAAAATATTATTATATTCTAAGATTTCATTAAGTAAGTATACCTACAACTTACCTAGTATTCAGCTAACTTTGTTTCGCTGTATCCATTGCAGATCTCATTACTCAAGAGTGTGACATCTTTTGTGCACCTAATTGCCTTATATTTATTCGTTGCTTTTAAAGGTTGACACAATACTGCTTGTACGTTATTTTAAAATATTAATTTCAATAAAAATATAACAAATGACAGCATTAAATATAATTTGCATGCATATTTTTCTCCGCTGCTTCGTGCTTTGCCTGATGTAAGGAATAAGGATGTAAACACACTGACCGGTTCTCCGAAGACGAAATTCTGCATCCCGATGTCGAGCGACGCGTCGCGTCGTGCGAAATGAATCATAAACCTTCTTAAATATAAGTAGGCTGTACCGTTAGAGTATGTGTATTCTTGTAACAAGTCGCAGCGAGTGTTTAATCAATTTGAAAGTTCAGTGTTCGACATCTGTCACTTTTGTTATTTTGATAAGTGTTTGGGCCCCGGCTCCGTTAGGTTTTGTGATGACGAGATTAATACAAAAGATTGGCTTGTGGAAAAAGCTTCTGACTTACTTTCAAAGACCTTGAGCTTCTAGCTTATAAATAGTGATAGGTGAAAGTTAGGGACTGCTCAAATCTTTATTCAAATTGAGCTTAGTGGACCTATCTCCACTTCACTTTGTGGGTAGATTAATGCACTACATCCAACATAACAATATATAAATAATGTTAAAGATTTGTATCCATCTCTTTTATTGTTGTCAGCAGTCATAAAATGACACTGCAGCGCAGCGAACATTAATAAATAAAAATTACTGTAAGAAAATTCTCAAGGAAGAATTAGCACTAGGCCTTCCACTTAAGTAATTTAATGTGCACGCAATAATAAAAGTATTCCGTATGAGACTAATAAAGTGTTATGGGGCAGGAACGGGATGGTCAGTCATTAGCGCGTGCTGGCCATGCCTTACAATCTTACTCGTAGAAACCCTGCAACAGCATTGTGATAACCCAACTTATTACAGATGACATGTACAAAAGATATATTTCCAGCTGCATAATAGCTTTACAATTTCGTAGTATAATAATCTGTTACTTTAGTATTGTAAAACCAGAGGCGCTAGTGTGGCGTATAATATAGGAAAATAAAAAATATTCAAAATATAATACTGCACTAAGGTTTACAATGTTCTCCCTAAATAAATGGTATAATATTAGTAGTACTGTTAAGAATGTGTTGCCATAATTAATTCATTATTTGCTACATAGAAGTTTGATTAGTTCTATTATTGGAGATAAGCAAAGAGTGTTTATTGTAAATATAGGGTTCGTTAGAATAAATTAAATATAAACATACGTGTCCATGATGATAAGTCATTTTTGCTGAAAAATTTTTTGAAATAAAAAGATCTTACATACTTTGGTAAGAATTTAGAGATATTTAAATATATGCCCTGGCAGCACTGGCAAGTAATAAACAAAAATGGCTGTTGTTGTTTTGTTGTCGTTCTGCTGTGAATGCTGTGATCGTTCGTTGTCTGCTGTGATCGTTCGTTGTACCTATATCCCCCTTACTAATAAACATTGTGTATCGTCTGTATAGTTACACAACGCTTTGTCTTCTGTCGAAAATCAAATTACTGACGACTGAAAGAGAGAAATCGGTGTGTAACTATTCGTCTGATATAATACGTTTATTAGTAAGGGGGTGTGTAATTTAAATAATATCTAAATATGTTGTAGTAAACAGATTTTGAATACTTATATCGGTATAATTTTATTATCTCTGTTATAGAAAACAATTGGACCATGAATGGATCTAGGTCGCGCGATTATAATACTGACACGGATGTAGTTTAGTATTTTAATCGCAGAGGGCGCTTTTTTAATCTGTTATCGTTCAAATCGCGCAAGATGGCTCTCTATTTCCGTATATACAAAGTACTCTTTGGTGCTGGCGCCGGCAGCGCGGCGGCGGCGGCGGCGGCGACGAGGCGCCTGCCTAGCCAGAGCCTGCATTCTTGCACTTTCACCGCTTCGCAGACATTCGGATTCTTACAGAATGCAAGCCTAACACGAGCTAAGAGCTCACCGTTACGCAAATGACTCATTAAAATAAGCATACGCTTGCGAGGTTAAGTAGCTCATTCAATCACGCATTTGCTTTAGTGTTAAAGTCTAAAGCTCAATTTACGCACGGTCGCACCATTGCAAATGCAATATTTTCAAATGCGTTGCTGCTGATATCTTCGCAAAACTTTAAACTTCATTCTTTGAGTGCCGTCTTACAGGCTAAAGTTCAATTTCTTCGATCGCGTCGTGTAGGGTAGGTTTTCAATAAAAACGTCTTCTGTTAAACATCATAGACGATAATGTGTAGATATCGTTCATCCAACAGTACCTAGGTACCTTAAATTAATGTCGTAATTACCGAAATTGACATTTTGATGGCACGAGTTTCCGTTTTGAAAGCTCTTTAAGTATTGTTCTTTCATTAGTTTTCCATAGACTCGTATATGTCATTAGGGGGAATCCGCATTATTTTTGCAATATTACGAAGAAATATCGGCAGAATTAACAATTTTGTTACAATAAACAAAACCGCAATCGATTTCCTCAACATAATTGGCTAATACCTACTCGTCCGTTATTGATCTGACAAATTCCCTAGTGTTTAAAAACATTTATCTTTTTAAAAAGTAAGTAAAAAAACATTTCTGTATAAGTAAGAAGCCTTTAAAAAAATAGGTACCTACGTAGCTTGGTTTTATCGGTGTTGTAAACGTAGGTAGATACCTATATTATATGTGTTTGGGTTTCTAAGTAAGTACCTATAGTACAAATTAATAATGTTTTAATAGTAAGTATAAGCCTTTAGTGTAAGTAATTTAAGGTACGAGGCTGTATTGGAAAGTTCTCATACCTATTGTAGGTAAGCAATTACAAAATAAATCAAGATATTTCAATGTGAATTTAACATTTTATTAGTACGCAACTTGAATAGTAACGGTAATTTAGTTCGATAAAACATGATACTGTAGGTACTTTTTTTGTAAAAAAGTTTTTTTTTATTTAAAAATGGTTAGTCAGGTTTTTCTAATTTGGTATTTTAAAGTTTAGTCAACTTTTTTGAATTTTCTTAATAGGTTAGTATTAATAATTATTGATAGTTTAGTACCATACGTCAATGATTAAAGATTAAATGAAAATGATTAAATCATACATTGATCATACATTAAAATTTTTGCTTCCAAACTTTCAAATCCTTCTCCTGAAAAATTACGAAAATATAATTATGTTACTTAATGTTCTTTTGGATCATCTACCTGACCACATACGTAGTGTAGCGTGACCTAACTACGTAGGAGTCAGCTTCCAGTCTAACTGGATGCTACTGCATACGAGTGTTTTACATGGACCGATTTTACATACTGCGTAATAAATAATGGCGAATCTCTTCACTGCGCCTGGTACGGGCTGAGGTACGGGCAGTATCTAATGACTACGTTTGCAAACACATCAATTAGGTAAACGACAGGCTATTCACGGCGACACAATAGGACCACCAAATAACAATAGGTTAGTCGGGACAATGTGGTCACCCCGCCCTCTGTCATGTTTCTACGAACCCCGGTACTACTTAACATATATGTCACCATCCACGCCCATCATTAAACCAAAGATGTAGTGATGAAGTTCTAGCACCATTGAGTCACTATGGGGTTTTTGATTAACACTTATTTACATAACACTCGGTTTGTCGAAAACAAGAATGGTAAGAGGAAAAAGCAAAGAAGATGGGAGCAACATTTAAATCTGATAGTAATCCAATGTGACGCCTCATTCGGTTGTTATCAAAGACTAATAGATTAAGGTTGGTGAAGCAATCCGCCACCTTCCATGGACACATGAAGCTAAAAGAATAATTAAATAAAAAACCTCTACGAGGGACGATACATGGATGACAGTCTGACACATCCTGGCCAATAAGCCCCGCTACCAATCGACCCTAATTGCGTAATACACTTTTAATCACAATCTGAATTATTTTGAAGGATATTGCTAAACCATTGCTTCATATGTTCGAAAAATTTATCTGCTCAACAACATAAATTTTGTTGTTGAACTGTCATTATGAAAGGCATTAAATTGTTACTGTAATGTTAGTGTCTTGTCTTTCACAATCACAATTACCTACCCAGGTGCTGACTGGCAATTTATTACTATGACATACACCTGTTACACTCCACCCACATATACAGGAGAAAAATATACAGAAAATTATCGTCAAATTCTTTTAACGTAATATTACCGACAATTCAATCAAAATTAATAGAATAGGTGCAGCTAAAATACAGCATTAAAAAAAAAGCGCGGTAGCGGTATTGTAAAATCCAATAATCACTAATAGCAAGTGTTTTTTAATCTTAAAGTTCATAAGAATATATATTATTAGAACGTATGATTGACAAAAATGTTTGCCAAAAAACGAGTAAAAGCCAGAAAATATTGTTTCTAGGGGCAACGCTGATAGACAGGAGACTTTTCGATTACATCATCATAATTAATGTACAGAGGCCAGCACATCAAGCTACCCCAATCTGTCAAATTTTCCCAATTGAATAAGAACCTTATTGCTATGTAATAAAGTTGAAAATCTATCAAAGAAATTTGACAGATTGGGGTAACTTGATGTGCTGGCCTCTGTACCTATTCAGATAGCTGAGGAAGGCGTGTCTAAGCGTCGACCTCGGAGGTCGCTGGGGATCGTCTCCAAAAAACACAAATCGATGGACGATAGTAGTTAGTGGCAGAGTGAGGTTGTTTTGTTGTCATCACGCGGGGTTATTCAACGAGGCCATGGCCGTAGAATAACACGATCTTTTGCAACAGATACTGA
This sequence comes from Gortyna flavago, assembly GCA_963669345.1. Taxonomy (NCBI): domain Eukaryota; kingdom Metazoa; phylum Arthropoda; class Insecta; order Lepidoptera; family Noctuidae; genus Gortyna; species Gortyna flavago. The sequence continues at coordinate 8,920,502 of OY770144.1, forward strand.
TTAGTTCTACTAGGTATTTGTTATGGTCTGACATGAAATTGTTTCTGGATGAACAGCTCGATATGTGTATGAAAATGGTTTGAATACTGCAATGGATGGAATACTTATGAATATTTTGTAAGTACTTACATAACATAATCAGCCTATAATGTTTCCACTGCTGGGACACAGGCTTCCTGTCTGTGAGAGAGAGATTGGGCCGTAATTCTCCACGCGAGCCCAGTAGGTACAGGTTGATGAATATTTTGTGTCGATTAGAAGCTTCTTTGAATGATTACTAATAAAAACGCTAAAAAAAATTGCGGTTCAGACTACAGACACGTTTTCAAAGAACGTGCTTACGAAAACGTGATGTCCTATACTCGTTTGGAATTTTGTTTGCTACTTATTTTGTTGTAGCCACATTTTAATGCGTTGCTTATTTTTCTGAGTAGATGATCAATTAATTTCACTTGCATCATGTCAATAATTTCGGCGCAAGAAACTAGTTCAAGCGCTCAATGTGTCAGATTATAACTTTCACCTCGCCTTGTTTTTTGTATATAATCTCAGTATTTTAATAAGCGGTTAGGTATCTCATTATGCACAGTGCAATGAACCGCACACGCTCGTCACCGCGTGTCCGTCTGATATTGACAATGTATTCGAAAGTTTATGTTCTGCACACTTACCTACGGGTTCTGCGAGGTCGTGTATTCTTGTCGACAACTATTTACCAAACTCAAAAACTCGTGTCTATTTCCGTATTCGTCTAAGTATGTACGATGACGAAATCATCTCATCTCGCGTCAAACATTGAACGTAGCTGGGCGAATAGTTATTAAGTTATAATGCGAGGTTATTGATATCTACGTTCAACCTTATTACATCACAGTATGTTATGACATTTAGGAGATTAACATTCGGAGTCGATAAGGAAAATGCCTTCGGTATTGCGTTTGTGAAAATACGTGTGGGTTCCTCGAATACCTTCTAGTTGATGTATTACTTTGTAACGGTGTGCTAATCAAAAGGGGTTGTTCTTTACAGATTTGGTTCCGGCGCGGTTCAACGTGGCCATCTTGATGTTCTTCGCGTGCTGGGTCAACTACATGATGCGGGTCAACATGAGCGTTAACATCATAGCGATGGTTCCTGATGATACCACAATCACATCGTAAGTGTTATACCTAGATTACAGCCTCTAGATAAATTTAATTAAATCATATTCAATACCTACTGAAATCTTTATTCAAATAAATGAAGTTTAGCGGTTTCAACATAAACACAGACATAATTACTAAAAGAAAATATGAAATTAGCGGTTTCCATAAAGTCTACGCGTAATTTATTGTTAGCGTGTGTACAATGTAGCAATGAGTTAAGAGCTTATTAGTAGTTATACTGCAGGCCTTAAACCCAATACGTTATCTGCAGATACGTGACTTTCCGCGGAATCAACGTGTTGGTAATGTTGGTATCGTGACACAATTGTACCTGCTTGTAAACTTTACATAACATTTTCATAGAATTAATAATATCTCTGTAGATTGGACACGATTTCAATGCTTTATTTTTGTACTCCACGATCTTTTTCAGATCAAGTGTGAGTTTTTTTTTACTCACGTTCTATTGCGAACTTTTTTATGGGAAGAAGTTGTAGCGCCACCTGGTGGTCATTAGAAGAAACCTAATTTCCCATACATAATTTTAACGCGCTCGCAATCGAACGTGAGTCGAAAAAACTCACACTAAGGCCTCAGAAGGTCAATTCCCGTGATTACCTAAAAACTTTCAAAATCTAGTCGCAATCTCATCTCAGTCATCTCAGCGACAATCAATGTCAAAACAAAAATGTAGGGAAATTAGAGTAGACATTTTGAGAGATTGAGACTGAGATTGAGACTGTGAACGTTCTATAAAATTACGAGAATTGCTCGTTATAAACATGTCCAAAAATAATTCAGGCTCGAAAATGTTTAATTTTTAACCGACTTCCAAAAAGGAGGAGGTTATATGTTCGACTTTATGTATGTTTTTTTTTTTTTTTTGTATGTTCACCGATTTCTCCGTCATTTGTGGATCGATTTCGAAAATTATTTTTTTGTTTGAAAGGGTATACTCCCAAGGTGGTCCCATTGTCAGCAAGTTGGAATCTGATGAGAGGATCCCATGGAAATCGAGGGAAACCCTCAACTTTTTTTGGCAAACATATAGCGATTTGGATATTTTTTAGAGTAACTTGAAGGGTATACTCCCAAGGTGGTCCCATTGTCAGCAAGTTGGAATCTGATGAGAGGATCCCATGGAAATCGAGGGAAACCCTCAAATTTTATTGGCAAACCTATAGCGATTTGGATATTTTTTAGAGTAACTTGAGCATTTGCTCTCGGAAATCATCATTTGGTAAAGTGGAGCTGATGATGAAGACTACAGACGGCCATCGGAACTAATCAATGATAAATATTTCACGGGTTGCGATTCGATTACTTTAATATGGTTGCTAAGCAATTTATGCTCGTCACAATGCGTGTGGTGGTGGAGTGGAGTTCTTCAGGTTCTTACCAGGAGAACTCCTCAAAAATTAACGTCCCAGCATCAGGAAAAGCAATATTTTGTAAAAGGTGATGAGCAGTTGACGTTAGGCTATTGTAACTTAGATAAATTACAAACTCTCTCACTAAAAAGTGAAAAATAAAAACTTTTTTACAAAAAAAAAACAACCGACTTCCAAAAAAAACTACAAAGTGATAAATAACTTTTATTTCGGAAGTCGGTGTCAATAAACGAAAATGCAGAACCAACGACACCGACTTCCGAAATAAAAGTTATTTATCACTTTGTAGTTTTTTTTGGAAGTCGGTTGTTTTTACATGTGATATTGGCTCGAATTACAATTTATCACACGTGATATAGGTACAGTCAGTTATAGCAATTAGCTTGTGGCTAAGTAATAACAGACGCACGGGTCGATCGATCAGGTTAAGCTACGCTTGCCGCGGTTGGTCCGTGGATGGGTGATCTTTACATACCAAGACTCCTCCGTACCTCGGAAAGCACGTTAAGCCGCTGGTCCCGGCTGTCATTCGTGGATAACCGTCTGACAACCAGTCTTACCAAGGGGTTTCGTATTACCCTGTAACTGGTATAAAAGGTTGAGATATTTTAGAATAAGAATCGATAGAATTTTATAGTTCTTTTTTTTATTTACTTTTAACATTAAATAAAATATAAAAGAATTATAAAATTCTATCGATTCGTATTCAAAAAAATCTCAACCATTTATGCAAAGGAGGGTCAGTTCAACTTTTGCTTTTTGCTTCAACTGACTGTCGTACATGAAATGCACTAAGACTAAATCTTCTTCAATCTCATGACCTTACCGGAGATGTAGTTACTATCAACACTTCTTATTTAAACTGGAAATCTTATACGTAAGCAATTGTTTTTAAGATATCAGAATCAATGTCAATACGTAAGTACGTAGGATGTGATGGTCATAGAACTGATATATTATCTTAGATAAGGTTATTGTATTCTCGTAACAATAACAAAAAATATGCAGTGCATAATAATATGTATCTAATACATAATCTAAAACGAACTGGTCATAATCAGCCTATAGGTAATGTTCCCACTGCTGGGACACAGGCCTCCTCTGTGGGAGGGAGTGGGACGTAATCCACCACGCGGGCCCAGTGCGGGTTGGTAGATGTCACATGTCTTCGAATTTTTGGTTCTAGGACATGCCGGTTTCCTCACGATCTTTTCCTTCACTGTTTTGAGAGCAGTGGTGATGAAATAATTTACACAAAGTAAAGCGCCTGTCTGGGTTCGAACCTACAACTCGTAAGTCGCGGCCGATACCACTGGGTCACCACTGCTCCGAACTTGTTGCGCACTTACAAGTAGGTAGGTATTATAACTAGGTAACCAGTTTTTTTGGCCGGTCATAAGGACGCATTGAGAGTTATAACACGGGGAAGTACATCAATAATCTCGCAGAATTATAATGCATACTTAATCATTTAAATACACGTAGTTTTGAATCCTGTTTCGGGAGTCTGTAGGTATATTAATTTTATCAGTAAACCGTACATTAGATGCATACCTAATTACCGTTTCTCGACTGAAAATAGGGTTAGTGGGAAATTAGTGGAATATACCTAAAGATTTTAAGCTGAAAGAAAATAAGATCTTTAGGGTAGGTATGTTTATTTCTGCAACTACCAGAATAGTTTCCACCTAGTTAATATTAGTTTCAATTGTATCTTCCAAACTTCGAACCTATCTGTGTGTCGATTTATCGATTGTTTACATCGACTTGAGCCTCAGCTCGAGCGACTCTTGGGGATCTGATAGTCTTATCAAGAAATTGATAAGCTGATCCTTCTCAAGTGTCGGAACGTTGTTATAGGAACTTAAATATTTTGATAGTATTAGGAACAACAAAACATCACTTTTCCTAAGCGACAATAATCTCATCACGTCTCTCTTGTATCTGACAGAAAATCCATCTGTGGCGCCTGCTTCACGGAACGGGCGTGAGACGAAGACGGGACGCAGAGGCGGCAATAGTATGGAGATCGAAAAGCGACGCATGCGTGTTGTCCTTTCTGTGTGTTTTGTGCCAGATCGTGATAAGGCTCCCGCAGACAACCGCGACGCGACGGTGCGACGCGATTCTGGTGGAACAATTTAAATGAAGTTTTCATAGAAATTGTTTTACTAGAGTCGCGTCGCGCCTGGGAGCCTTTAACAAATTTTGTATGAAGAATAATTAAGAGACGCCGCGTCTCGTCCGGTCCTCGTCTCACGTCAATTCTGTGTGTCCCGGCCTATGATCTTGTCATCTTGTGATTGATGTAATATAATATCTAGTAATCTAAATAGACAAGGGCTGTCTTTGAAAAGATGTGAGATAATATTTTTGTTTTTCAGAGACATCCATCGGTACTTTAATATATATCCTTAATATATCCTTGGACATTTCACACAACACCATGTAGTCCCAAGCTAAGCAACTTAATGCTTGTGTTATGGTAACGAGATGGCTGATAAACTACTTATATATATATATTTTTTGTAAATACATACATATTATAGATAAAACACCCAGACTCGGAACAAATACTTGTAGGTCGTACAAATATTTGTTCCGTGCGGGAATCGAACCCGCGGCATGCTGCGCAGCAGTCAATCGCTCAACCACTGCGCCAACCGTATCGTCACTTTTACTTATCCACTGCAGATAAATCAAATAAGATTATCTAATGCTTGATTTAAACACATAGGTACATTCATAAACAAACTTACGCCGTTTTTCCATAGGGATAAATCATAAATTCGCGCTTAAAAATAATGTTCTCGTAGATGCATGTGTTTGAAAACATGATTTCTTTTAGTCAAGCCATCAGTAAATCAGCAGCGATGCGTGTCGGCACAATGAATGGTGACCGCATTGTCGTGCTAAGTGTACCAAGTGTATCCGACTGCATCCATGTGCAGGCTCAGATTATACGTGGAAATGCTAATAAAACATAGGTAGGTACACACTTTTCATTTCCAGTTTTAGCTGACCTCGCATTGTGTAGGCTTTTCGTACAATAACAAGTCAGCATATACTTACTGGAAATTACAGCTTGATATAGTCGTACGTACTTAAATACCTTCCTTTGGCTGACTACACTATACAGTGAACAACTGAACTCTAGTGTTAAGTTAGTCCAGTCGGTACTATTTTATTCAGGTGCATAATTATGCATGCAAGGAATGCTAAAAAGCAGTATCAAATATCACTTGTGTCCATAACAGAAGTTTAAAGAAAACGTTTTAACTAGTATGTTGCTGACCGTACATGCTATACAACGTGTATGTACCTATCAGAAAGGTGTGGTCAAATTTAAGGATGTGGTATAGACCATTAAACTGAACAACCTTCTCCATGGGACCAACATCGTACCTAATCACGAAAAAATATTCGGCCGTCCCATACATTTGGGTCGAGAAGGTACCTACTGAAGTTTTGTACGGAACAGTAAAACATCCATGGAGGAACTGGTTCACCTTGGTCTGTTTACTCTGTACCACAATCCTAGATATGATCCCACGTTTCTGAAACACGCTGTATACGTCACTATGATGATTTTCATAGAATTTTCTGACAATGCTGATCGAAACAATGTTGTGGTATCTACTAGATAAAGACTTGTTTACGATCAGAATAGTTACCTACATTCTACATTGTTGTTTAAAAATATCATGGCTGCGAATTCTTCTAAAAATAAACTACAATTTTTATTACCTTTGAGGAATCGGCGTAAGAATATAAATATAATTAGGTCTAACTATGTCTACTGAAAAAGTGAAAAATGAAAACTTTAAATAAAACAACCGACTTCCAAAAAAAAAAGAATCTACTAAGTGATAAATAACTTTAATTTCGGAAGTCGGTGTCAATAAATGAACATGCAGAACCAACGACACCGAAAGTTATTTATCACTTTGTAGTTTTTTGAAGTCGGTTGTTGGTTTTGTAAAAAAGTTTTTTCTGTTATGTTGTAACATTAGGTACCTAGGAAAGGAACTGGGTTGTGGATGTCAGATAGGCGGTCGCTTCGTGGAAAATACTGGTATTCAGCTCCATCCGGTTAGACTGGAAGCCAACCCCAACATAGTTGGGAAAAGGCTAAGTAAATGAGTAGCAACTGTTAGTGTTAAGTTGAATGGATACAAAGTTCTCGGAAATAGAGAACAACATTCAGTAGGTATATCTACATATATAAGTACACATATAGTTACAGCGTAGTAAGTAATTGTCGTCTACAGACACCCACGCTCACATTCTTAAGGACACTTTACCTACCGTTAAGACGAGGTAACTTTGAAAACCTTGGGCGACTTTGAAAATTACTCGAAATGGAAAAGTTTTATTCAATTTTACCAGCTGATTATTTTTTTCTTCTAATCGGCTTTAAGTCGTTAGGGAATATTTTGCTAACGCGTGAGATGACATAACAACATTTTCAAAGGTTACCCTAAATTTTCTTCGAAAAAGCGTTTACAATAGGGGTGACTTTAAAAAGGCAATGAAATAATTATGTGTTATCAATGGGATGCATTGATAATACACATTAGTTCTATTTCAGTGTTTTCAATATCAATTCATTAAGCAGTCTTTCTTCTCCTACTATCAATATATTGGTGTTGTGTGCTGTGTTTCTATTTTACAAAAAAAATTGTAAAAGATACATATGTATTTATTTGAAAATCAATCAATCTCTCCCCGTTTTACGGTAGCTTTATTACAGGCTGCTATAATTTTCATATCAAAGTAATTTCTCACAAAAAATCCATTCTAAATGTTCAAGGCACTATCTGTAATAATTATCGGCTGCCAAGTGCCTATTAAATAGATATATAACTATATTTAAATTCCTAAGGACAACATATTCGAACACATATCCGGTTGGATTAGGATAATATGTTTGAGACAAATTTTTGTTTTTAATTTTTTTGTCATTGCATCTTCAGGCGTTGAAGTCCTGATTGGTTTCCAACATGATTCGCGATGAATCCACTTTAAAATCGCCATTAAAAGGAAGTAGTATTTCAATACAGTTTTTCCCTTTCCTAATTGTTTCTAAACCTGACATAATGTAGGTATTGAAATTCCACGTATGATTCATAGGCCTTGATAGAAATGAAATATGCATATTAAAAATGCTTTAAACACGTGAGAGGCCGATACCCAATGTTTCAAATCGCATCAGTTCGCCACGCGTGGCCGGCCACGTGCGGCCAGCCTGCACCAGCCTGCCAACATTCTCACGACCCTCGGTACAATGACGGAACTTTACTTTCCTTATGAAAAGCAACGCAATATTTATAACGTTTTTAACCAGTCAATAAGCCATTACGTCCACGTTGCACGTGAGTCTGCTGAAGTGTTAAGTAACGCATGCGCAATGATTTAATGAGTTTAATTGAATTGAATTGCCGTATGTATAATTGTATGTGTGTTACAAAACAAGAGACAGAAAGATTGTGCTCGCTTAGAATAAAATGACGCAAGCGCAAAATCACTTATTTGCTTATTACGAGAACAACGAGTATAAAAAAAATCGTCACGTTTTGAGATAATATTATTACCTATCTATTAGGTTAAAAATCACCTTTAAATTCCATAAGGTTTCAGAGATCTAACTAAAAATAAGTGCAAAACGATGTTTTTTAGTTTTTTATAGAGAATTTTTTATCCAATCGTGTTTTCGCTTCAACAGATTTAAAGATTATAATTCCAAGTTTAATGTGTCCAAATAGCAAACGCTTAAGTCTTATAGTTACCGATATCCAGATCGCCAAAGTCACCAAAACACACACACGTACGCACGCACAGCATCATGATTCATGAGTACCTAAGGGAAGGGATTTGCGGGCGTTATGTAGGTACATACTTAGGCATGATACTGAAACACGTTCAGTTTTTACTACATTTTTGATGATGATGCTTCATATACATACATAATATATACCCCGAGTTAAATGTTAAAGCCGGGTCCAGACGGGTGTAACGTGTAATGTAATCCACCGTGTAATGTAACATGAATTCTACGTGTGGACGGCACTACGAGCATTACATGTAACGCTCGCGCCGGCGCTCGGGCTGATCCATCGGCTGTCGGTTTTTTGCGCGAACACAAAGGCGCTCGCAGTGCTCGTTCGGACGGCGGCGTTCATGACGGTTGTGTCGTGTTTACGTTCATGATGTGGAGTGATGAACAATCGCTTGAACTTATTAGTTTGTATCAAGAAAAACCTGTTATTTGGGATAAATCCGGATTACTAAAAACGATGCTTGGAGTAATATTGCTCTTTCATTGGGAAGAGATGTAGAAGAATGCAAGAACAAAATGACTAGTTTGCTTGCTTCATTCTTTTTTTCTTCCGGTCTTCAGTTAATAAATACATACAAATAAAAGCAGCACCAGCTATCATGACCTTTCTATTCGGCATGTTCGTAGCAACTGAGTGGAAACAGCTCTTGAAAAAGATTCGCTTACACGATTCGCGTTGAGTTCGTGTGTCGTCCACAGTGTTGTCGCTAAATTACACGTAATTTTACATTACACATTACACCCGTCTGGACCCGGCTTAAGTGTAATTGTGCAATGAAACCTGAAATAGACAAACCCTGTTTCTATTTTACAAAAAAAATTGTAAAAGATACATATGTATTTATTTGAAAATCAATCAATCTCTCCCCGTTTTACGGTAGCTTTATTACAGGCTGCTATAATTTTCATATCAAAGTAATTTCTCACAAAAAATCCATTCTAAATGTTCAAGGCACTATCTGTAATAATTATCGGCTGCCAAGTGCCTATTAAATAGATATATAACTATATTTAAATTCCTAAGGACAACATATTCGAACACATATCCGGTTGGATTAGGATAATATGTTTGAGACAAATTTTTGTTTTTAATTTTTTTGTCATTGCATCTTCAGGCGTTGAAGTCCTGATTGGTTTCCACAGCATCATGATTCATGAGTACCTAAGGGAAGGGATTTGCGGGCGTTATGTAGGTACATACTTAGGCATGATACTGAAACACGTTCAGTTTTTACTACATTTTTGATGATGATGCTTCATATACATACATAATATATACCCCGAGTTAAATGTTAAAGCCGGGTCCAGACGCTTTTTCATGAAATGCTCCGTATTGTGAATGTTGTTCGTCTACAAACATTAGCATGACGTAAAGAAAATTAACAGCACGGTTTAACAGCATTCACGGTTAATTTCACTCATTCTCCATTCATTCACGTTCTGTCAATAATACGTGTAATTAACCGTTTATTGTTCTTCACGTATTATGACTGTGTTTATACAGCATGATTTTCTTACCGGTTCCAAATTTTTAGAGGGTGTTCTACCCATGAATATGAACAACTTTCACAATGGGACCAACTCTGAAATCACGAAAAATAAATCAGTTGTTTCATACATTTTGGTCAAGTAGGTATTGAAATTTTGTATTAAACAGCAGCTTTTTTTCCCTGATTTCAGAGTTGGTTCCATAGTGAAAGTTGTTCATATTCATGGGTAGAACACCCTCTAAAAATTTTGAACCAGTAACCAGCTGAGCCTACGTTATCCGTCATAAAAAAATTCTGAGGAGGCCTGTGTATGTTGCGTATTTCATAATATAACGCTGTTCATCTTCATGAGGTTTATGCAATGACTTCAAGAGGATGTGCGTGTGAAATGACAATTAAGTAAGTAGTTGCGGAATGGATGCGGACAAAAGACAGAAAAATACAAACAAACATACTACTTGTAAAACTCAAAATATGTCCTATGAGTAGTAAACTACAATAGTTATTTTGAAATTTGCAATTTTATAACTATTATTGTCCTATTTTTGTGCTGCTGCGAAATGTTGGTAAACCTTTTACTTCTGCCTAACCTAAACTAGGTGTGGTGTTACGGTTATGTTATACTAGCAGCGAACCGCTATTTCACCCGCATAAGATTCGATCCTGTGGGAATATCGGGATAAACTATCCTATGTCCTTTCCCGGGACTCAAACTATCTCTATACCAAATTTCATCTAAATCGGTTCAGTGGTAGCGTAAAGAGGTAACAACTAGACAGACACACTTTCGCATTTATAATATTAGTATGGATGTTGTGTTCATGGTAGATCTTTTACCAATCTGAACAGCCCCCTAATTGTGTAACATACTTTCAATCTCAACTTAAATGATTTTGAAGGATATTGTTAATCTATTGCTTCATATGTTCGAAAAATGTGTCTGCTCAACTACGTAAATAACGCAATGAATGTTGTTTAACTGTCAAAATGAAGCCATTGCTACTGTTAGTGTTACAAGCAATTATCCCGCTGCACACATCAGCTCAATATTTGCAGTAGGATCATGTTTCTGTAATCACACCCGTAGTAAATCTGACATTGATATTTATGTACTTACTTACACAATAGTTATTTCATTATCATTCACAGGGTGAAAAGCGAGTGCGAGGCCATAGCGACAAACGATACTTCGTTATACAACAGTACCGTGGTCACCAAGCGAGAACTGCGACAGGTAATACTTTAACTATACCTATTGTTAACTTCCTAACGATATTTTATACAGGATGGAATTTTCGAAGCGTACCTGGAGGGAATGTACTCTAAATACTGAAGACAGCAAATTTTACTCAAAGGAAACATTCCTTTATTTTTAAATAGAAACAGAACTGCATTTAAAAAAAAAGGCATTGCAGGCGTAATCATGCCGAACTTCGGTCGCGTACCTTCGGCATAGTGTGTTTAGACACTTATACCATGCTTTTTATCTGTAGGACATTTTCTAAAATTACATCTTATGAATGAAAAAGTCGTGAGTTTTGAGTATGAATATCGAGGCCTATAGGGAAATAACAAACAAACCAAAAAAAAGATGAATTGTATTCTCAACTTGGAGATAATATTATTCATTAGAATCATGTCTTCCATATAAACGGATTAAATGTAATTTTCACCGTTTTCCTCTTGCCCTATTACATTATTATACATCTATGCAAGTCGTAAGCCCGTCGGGATTTCCCATCGGCTAAAATGACGAACTCACATACAAACTATAATTACCCCTAAAGGGATGAATTTTCAAATCAAAAAATCTTCTTAGTGCTCTCATTCGTTATTTAACCCCTCATCTGTTAAGCAAGCTTATTAAGTCTGCGTTCAAAAAGTGCGTACCTATTCGTTTGCAGACTTATTAAGTCTGGCGTGCTTAGGGTCGAATTTAATGCGAAAGATTGACTGTCTGTCGGTGAACCGATCAACGGCGAAACGAATGTCGGAGAAATGTTTCAGAATCAAACTATGCCTCTGGTGCTATAACTTTCACAGAGTGTAGGGAAATGTGCCATGTCCGTCAGTGAGTGAATGAATGAATTAATTTAATATTTTAATTAAGTAGATTTATTTAAATGGTGACTACAATCATTCTAATGTTAATTACGGTGTTTTGATAATAGGTATATTCACGTGGGACACTTAACTAATTGCTTTACAGGTAAAGACTAAATAATGTTGAGACAAATTATAGATATTATGTTACAGTCAGTGTCAACAAAGAGATACGTGATAAAATCTCGTATCTCTGAATGTAATAAAATCCTACAGTAGCAAAGCAAATATTAATAAAATGGCTTACTACGAGATTGGATGAAAACACAAACTATCTACTGCTATCTACTTATGCGTACTTTTCATACTAGAAATAACTATGATGTTATGCTCGATAGCTTTTGTTAAATAATGACATATTGGATGAAATAAGTTCTATATTAATGACTCTTTGTTGTTCAGCCGGATGGGGTGGTCACCTTCACATGGACAGCTCAGCAACAGGCATACGTGTTATCGGGGTACTTCTGGGGGTACTCCATATCCTGCCTGGTGGGAGGCACAGCGGCTGAGTTCTGGGGCCCGAGGAAGCTGGTGTTCGTCACCATGCTGCTCAGTGCCATCCTGACCATACTGAGTCCACAGGCGGCGAGGTTACATTATATGGTGCTGGTTGCAGTGAGGTTCGTCAGCGGTTTAGCAGCGGTAAGTTTTTATTTTTTTTCTCTCGTATCTTTCGCTTATATAAACGCAAAACACACAAAAAACTTACGTGATAGTCTTTTTTATCGTGTACTGATGTCTATACTCGTTTATTTGAATAATAAAGAAGGATTGGAGGACCATATTATTCTAATTCTTGCTTGATTTTAATTCAGAGATTGCAAATTCTTCCTTGTCCATATTTACTACAAACATATAATCATTACCTGTCTATTAAATTAATTAATTATAGAGTTAGTATTAGGTACGGGCTAATTCTACCTCTTAAAAATTCAAAGTTCCACCGACATTGTCTTACGTAAGGTACTGATAATTAGGCACGTATTTTGAATCATTTTTCAGATTGCAAATAAATATTCTATTGTACAATTAATTTGTCTTGGATTGTACACGATTTTGCAAGCTAATTGCGAATAATTAAGGTATTAATTAGCATAATTGAATTTGTAATGGGTTTTTATAAGAATAGGTAGGTAAGTAAATAGGTAGGTATTCTGTTTTGACAGGTTTACAGCTATTTAACTTAAGTTAAATGTATGGAACATTTACCAATCTTTTCAAATTTATTTTCAAATAAATACTTTAAAAGCAAAAGGAGTAAGTAAGGATCGTAGCAGATGGCGTTCGCCATGTGAAGAATGCGTGAGGTTAGATATGATGCTTGATTGCCATTGTACTTAGAACTTCTACATAAAAAATGAGAGAAAGATATTTGATATTAATTTGTAGGAACATAAATCTTTTAAAGATCTATCATTCTTACCTTCATTACTTAAAGAATGATAATAAAATAGCTTCTCAGAAGAACGAGTACTTATTCTTTCTACTTTTTCGATTAGTTAGACTCTAATAAAACCACAGGCAATTTGTCATAGTCGTAAAATCTATAGAGCGTCTATGGTGTAACTAGGAAAAGTATTAACTGTATGTATGAATGGTTCTTTTTCTTTGTCACCGCAGCGCATCCGAGTTTGTTCAATTTGCTAAAGTAGATAGGGCACATAACTGCGTTTGTCAACATGTTTTAGTGCCGCCATGTATCGGTATTTGTACCTAACACTAGAAAATATTACAAATTCCACGAAATTCTATTCTTATATATATTATGTACTAACGCAGAATAGGTATAAAACTAGATTTTGTTTTAAAATATATTATTTACATACATAACGGTGTCAAGAGTAACAAAAAAAAAATTAAAAACACGCGTTGTGTCGCCTAACGTGGAATGTTGAAAATTATTGAATGATTTAAGCATAATCAGCCTGTAATATTCCCACTGCTGGGACACGGGCCTCCTCTCTGTGAGAAGGAGTGGGCCGTAATCCACCACTCGGGCCCAGTGCGGGTTGGTCCAAAATATTGCTTTTATACATTTTTGTACTAAATACGTAGACCAGGTAGGTTTATTTTGCAAACTACAATTGATCTAAGATACAACAAAGGCCTCGAAATATCGCGTCAGCTAGCTCAGGAACACGCTAAACAAGATGACTCCTAATTTCCCACGGCCATTATATTTTTATGGAGGTGTCAGTTGTATTTATAGAATGTAAATGATCATGAATGATACAAAAAGTTACCTGCAACACCAACTGAACCTACTCTAGAATAGCATTATTCAGTTATTTTAAGCGACGGAGGCTTTTCGCATATTTTATGTTCATAGCAATGTAGAACCGTTTATGACAACACAAGAACATTTTTTTGCGATAATAATAATTATCGTTATTTATTTATACATGTTCATAGAAGTTCGCAGAACGTTCTGGTGTTTATGGATAGAACTGAGAACTTGGGTAAACTTATTACATACATACCTACTGCGTTTGCACAACTTTGTTCTTTATTTCTAGGGAATTGAGTAGGCCCTAGTAAGGATATGTAATATGTATGTAACAGTAATTAATTTATAACGATGGCATATCAAGTAATAAATGACACCTACGTCATATTAATTCTCAAAGACATGATCATTTAGGTATGTAAGAATTACCTACTTATTCTGAGTAGTGATCTAAATAAACCATAACTAGTGGTTGGTAGATAATATCATCATTTATTTATGCACTTGGAATGTATTTTAGAATGGTCTCACGTAAATCAATACTTACCATAATTTCAAGGGTCGGAACATTTCGCAACAAGTCGAATAGATAGATGTTCAACTCGACTCCATTACATCACAAATATTTGCAGGATATATTTAAGTTAATAATCGATAGTGATAATGATATTACACTGTACGCTGCGTATATACCAGCCGTGATGTAGTTGCGTAACAGCGAATAGAAGGTGCGTACCAATGCGTAGAAGGTGCGTAGCAGTGCGTAGAACGTGCGTAGCAGCCGCGTAGGCGTCGCATAGACTGAACACATACGCCACTGGGCGAGAATAGGTACCTGTGCACAGGCCACAGGCTGTGTAGATTACAAAATATTGTGTCGTCAGGTCATGGTGTGTTACGTGTTATTACTGTAATCTGTGCCATCACTATTGTTGTTTTATATTATGTACATATTTTTGCACATTTACGTGAGAAGCACTTTAAACAGTAGCTATAAAGTACCGTTTAAACTGATAGATAATAATAACAAAAATGTTTGTTATCTACTGAGCCACATAAAATTACAGTCTAAGTTAACAAATTCAGATTATGATGATTTTGAACGAACTGATTGTGCATAAATTATAACAAAGACGTTGTCTTTTGTTGCAGGGATTCCTGTTTCCAGCGTTACACGCGTTAGTGGCCCACTGGGCTCCCCCAGCGGAGAAGGGCAAGTTTGTGAGCGCGTTGCTAGGTGGCGCCATCGGCACAGTGGTCACATGGTCACTAACAGGACCTTTAATTGAAAACTTCGGATGGGATTACGCGTTTTATGTACCCGGTAAGTATTCTTTTTACGATCGACGAGTATCTTGAATGTACAGTTAATGCTTTAACAGCTAATTACAAGTAACTTGCTCGAAACCAATACCAATTTTCTTTATAGTGTTTGTGAGGCTAGACTACATAATACACACATCAAAAGTGTCTAGGGATCAAGCATTTTTATGCGGATTTCTTGAGATTGAGATGTGGCTTTGTAATAAATTTATGATTTTATAAATTTATATGGATCCTTTTTGGTGCATTTCATAATTTGAATCAGGAACTGTGAATCAAATTCGAGTAAAAGATGAAAATCAGCTGTCAATATTTTCCCTATAAAAACATACAACGCATTGAAGACATTATTAGTGCTACTGTTTCCCTACTACTGATTAAAACCAACGTTATTATGGAGCGGCGACGTCATTTAAGCAGGGAAGAAATGCTCAGAGCCGTGGGAATGATAGAAGCTGGTTCCCGGCAACGTACTGTGGCTTTAGCTCTGAATACAAGTCAGAGTGTTATCAGTCGACTTTGGACACGTTACCGAAGCACTGGTACCGTGGCTGAGCGCCATGGAGGACGGTATCGCTGCACCACACGGAGACAAGACCGATACATTCAAATCTTAACTCGAAGAGCTCCAACAATAACCGCCATGATGTTAGCCGTGAGGCTTCATCACTCTTCAGGGAACTTAATTAGCGACCAAACAGTCAGAAACCGCTTGCATGAAGTGAACCTTCATTCCCGAAGACCGCTACGGGTACCACCTATAGCAATGCACAATCGTAGGATTCGATATCAATGGGCTCTTGAACACAGAAATTGGGCAGAAGAACAATGGCGTTTCGTGTGCTTTT
Organism: Gortyna flavago; assembly: GCA_963669345.1. NCBI lineage: Eukaryota > Metazoa > Arthropoda > Insecta > Lepidoptera > Noctuidae > Gortyna > Gortyna flavago. Next base: position 8,936,871 of record OY770144.1, read on the forward strand.
CTGATGAGTCTCGTTTTGGTATGAGACCGGATACAAGACGTATACGACACTGGAGAACCCCTGGACGCCAACAGCGATTAAAATCCTGCCAGGAAGTCCATCCTTATAGTGGTGGAACCATCATGGTATGGGCGGGTATTTGGATCGGCGGAAGAACTGAGTTGATTTGGATCAGAGGCAACCTCAACGCTCAAATTTATGCTGAGACGATTGTATCAGACGTCATCGTTCCTCTACAAGTGCAAATCGGTCCCTTATTTCAGTTAATGCATGATAATGCACGACCGCACACCGCAAGAGTTGTAAGACAGACTCTCGCCGCAGCTAACATCAATGTCCTGCCCTGGCCTGCTCAGTCGCCAGACTTGAACCCGATTGAGCATGCATGGGATATGCTACAGAGAAGAGCTCTGCCGAATATGGAGGGTATCCAGTCGCAAGAAGACCTTTTTTTGTTGTTGCAACGAACATGGGCGGCCATTCCACAGCGTGATTTGGATGAACTCATTTTGAGTATGCCAAACCTATGTTCTTGTGTTGTTAGTGTTCGCGGTAGAAACACGGATTATTAATTGTTTAAGTTACCCAATAAAATTTTAAAGAAAACTGTTATTTCAGTCTTTTTTTCGAACTTTTGTGTTAGTGGTTCAAATGTCAAAAATCCCTTTATTAGGAAAATGGCAAATTTCTTTATTAATGCAAAGGTGACTTGGTTTATCGTTACTGTGACAAACGAAAACACTTTATTTGATGAATCCTTAAAGAAAATTTTAATTAATATCAATCAGGAGAAAAGTTATTGCAAAAATATATGTTGATCCCTAGACACTTTTGATGTGTGTAGTTAAAGTAACTGACTACTTTGTGGCGTAAATAAATTACTAAGGAGAATGAGCCCATCTCGTATTTCAAACACCCAACATCATCAACATATCCCATGTCATCACGTTGCAAATATAAAATTAGTCTTAGCCTTTATAAAGTTGTGAAAAAACATTTGAATGAAAATTAAGGATATCCATGACTTCTTATTTCCCCCAGTTTGATCTTAATTTTTCACCTCATTTTGCACGCTTCGTAAAAGCTAAAGTTATGATAAGTTCTAGTAAACGTTTCTTGAGTCAAGGGTCATAAATCTCTGTTAAAATTCAGTTATGTAAAACAATATTCTTACAAATAAATGAATTTTGATTTCGATTCTTGTTTATAATTAGGCCTGTAAACAATTTTAACGAGGAATGAGGTGTTCTTTTCCTTAACAACAAATCATTCATTATTGTAGCTGTATTAAATCGTCCTGAAACCGGTACATTTCGTTTAGTGAGCAGGTTTTATAATAATAAATTAGCAATGCCTGATGCGTGGGCTAAAAAATACATGCATGAATGTATTATCACGCTCTTTTCTTTTGTGGGGTGAGCGAACTCAGAACATAACTGTAAGAAGTGCGTCAGCATAAGACATGCAGACTGAAGAAGAAAGCAAGGACAAAGCAAAGTTCAGCTTTAAGAAACTTATACATCATGTTTGCTCTTTTCTTTATATTTATAAATAAAAACACATCTCCCTGACCAAAAGAAGAAATGACAGGAAATTAAGTAGATTCTTGACCTACTGGCTATTCATTTCCTTCGTTTCATTTCATTGAATGAAATGACAACAACAACAACATTCATTTCAATATTTTCTTCTTAGTTATTGAGTTTTCCATTCTAGAGTTGTGAAAGTGTGATCTATCACATATATTCGCCAATTGTTATTTAAGTAATTATCAATGTACTCGTAATAGGCCTTAGACAGAATATAATTTCCAGAATATTTCAATACAGGCACAGAGTAGCTCAGATCATACCGGAGTGTTACAAAATTGGCTTTCTTGTTACCTGCCTCTATTTAAATTCCGTGGCGGTTGGTGCTGATTTCTACATAACTAATTGAGCCGTGACGGGCTTGTAGATGTCTTTGTAAATAGTTATTGCTCTGTGAATTAGCTCGGTAATATAATATTGCCTAGGTAAAGTAACTAAATAGGCCGTCCCATAGGCGAATAATACGAACAAGAAATTATATGATGGGGGTGTGGACCAGCGTTTTAAGAGCAAAATCTTACCGATCTGTTCAAAATTGTGTTGGTTTTTAAAGTCTTTCTTCTTTTCGTATCGACATATTTTTTGGGCCCAGTAGTTAGCCACGTTTAGATTGATAAGGTTTCGGGTGAACGGACATTTGGGGCTGTCCAGCAGATGAGCAGGGACATACTTAGTCTGGCAGGAGCACCGACGTCGGCCGTTGGCCCCAAGTGATGAAGATGATTATACGTTTAACACCCACCAAGTTTTAAAGTCTCCATCTATGTTTACACACAGTCCTCTAACTAACGAATCTGTGTACATATTTCAGGAGCGATCGCGTTGGTATGGTGCTTGATGTGGTGGTATCTGGTGTACGATTCTCCTGTGCAGCATCCTCGCATTTCAGACAACGAGAAAAACTACATCCTCGAAGCTATCGGTGACAAAGTTCAACAGAGCTCTAAAGATACCAAGGTAGGTTCTTTCGCAGAAAATTAATGTCACAATAAATTATACAGTAGTAATTCCATTTGTGTACATCTTCAAGGCTCTTAGGTGCTTCAATGCCTTTGCTTAAAAATATTCTAAACTTAAGCCAGGACGTGACCCGGTGCTGGTTTTCCTCGGTTCCATTTCCTGGCTTATGACCTTTTTGAGCACCGAAAATTAATTATTCGTTCATTATTTATTACATAGAATGGAATGAGGTCACCAAGTATTTGTGCAAACTACATAAACATAGAACGTAGGTCTATTGTGATTTAGGAAAATCGAAAATAAAAATGAACATCATCGCGTCGTGCGAAAAAAAAAACATTTTGGTGCTTATGCAAAAATAGTTATTCATAACATTATGCTTATATGTTATTATTATTAATTACCTGATACACGTTTGCAGCTCTGACCTCCAACTAAGTACGGTGTGGTGTGTTGCATGTAATGAACTAAAAACGTGAGGTTTTTTTCGACGTTTTGGCCAAGCATCGTCACCCTACAAGGAGAGATCGTGATTTAGGAATATCTAAGATAGAGGACAGTCTTATTCTTAGTTCCATAAAAAAATGGGCTAGAGCAATTAATCTACAGGTCATCAGACGGTTGAAGGTGATATTTAATAGACTACCAACTTTTTGCGATTCTCGAATGTATAGCCATCATAGCAGGCAGCAGTAAAGGTATAGCAGTAGCTATAGATTCTCTATAATCACGGTGATGGAGATTAATGTTGCTATGTGTAGTGTAGTGTTCTCACGTAGTAGTGCGCCTTTGTACGGTTATTTTTACTTGTATTTAACATCGAGGCCTTTTCCGCCTGATCACTTAATTTTTTTTTCGCCTAAATCCTGCGGCGGTGCCAAGCCACGCCCCCTTAAAGTTGCAATTAGTTGCAACCTGCACTGTGCAGCTTAGTGACGCATCACGTGTACTTCTTTTGTGAATTTTACGGACTAAGTATTTGACCATGGCGCGCTTACTAGAAAGCGCTTCTATTTTTTGAGTGCAAGCAAAAATGAACTTAATGGTTGGACTCAAAAACACGTCTACCCCAACGGTCATTGGTTATCACGAGTAAAATGCCCAAAACGCCCAAAACATCGCCGTCTGTCACTGGTGGCTTTAACTGAACGTCGTTGCCGATTAGACAGTTTAAACTGATCGTGTGTGGTGTATATGGACGAACTGCAGATTGAATCAAGCCCGCAGCATCATGCCGATTGAACAATTGGAAGCATGGTGTGTGGCCGGCATAATATGTTTACTTTAGTTGCCAATATATAAAGTAGTCAGGCGGGAGTGTCCGCGATAGTACATATAGTTTTAATAATTAAATATAAATTATTGTTCTTAATTCTCATGTCAAATGTTGTCTGGACCGCAGTATAGACCAAATTGCTGCACTACATTTATTTATATGCGATGTAGCAGGTTAATGATGTACTTCTCCATGTTTTCAGATTGTTCCACCATTCAGAAAGATTTTAACCTCGTTCCCATTCCTGGCTATGGTGGTACTGCACTACGGCAGTAACTGGGGTCTGTACTTCGTCATGACGGCGGCGCCTAAGTTCGTCTCCAGCGCCCTCGGGTTCAACCTGACGTCTACTGGCACTCTCTCCTCATTGCCGTATCTCGCTAGGATGATATTCTCACTTATATTCGGAGCCATTGGTGATAGGTACGGAATTGGATCTCATTTATATAATGTACCTCCTTACTGAATATACTGCTAAGGCCCACTAACACTTGACTGGTTTGGGTCGGAATCGTTGGTAGCAGTGGATGGTTAGAAGTATAGACACTGCAGTCTAAACACAAGGATATCTTAAATTGTTGCACATGCATTATGCATCTTTTGCATGATCCCATTTTAATTACTAACAAGTTGGAGAGTCCTAAAAACTTCAAATCAATAATTTACTGCGCGTTTTATGAACGAATTGCGAATCAAGGCGAATTCTACTTACATTTATTTTCAATGTTCATCCTATTTAGTCGCGCTCCGCTATAATATGAGAAACTCCTAAAGTGAAATAAAAGTGATTCATCGACATACAATCATAATTGTTTAATGCCCTATTACAGGATCGTGAAACAGAACATAGTATCAACAACGTTTATGAGGAAGTTCTTCTGCCTGTTCTCCCACGTGGTGCCTGGGCTGCTGCTCATCGGTCTGGGCTACACCGGCTGCGCACCCATCCTCTCCGTGGCCCTGATCACATTTTCCATGGGGTCCAACGGCGCGGCCACTCTGACCAACCTTGTCAATCACCAGGATCTGGCCCCTAACTTCGCTGGCACGCTGTATGGCATCGCTAACGGGATAGGCAACACTGCAGGCTTTGTCACACCACTGGTTACCGCACACTTTACCAAGAACGGAGTAAGTGCCTCGGTTTTTAACAAATTATAAAATAATATCTTTGCTAATTTGATATGAGACCTTGACGCATGTTTTTTAACCCAAAAAGTTAAATTTAATTGATTTCAACACATATCTTTATATAGTTGGTCAGTCTGGATGTTGATTAGCCTTACAGAAACCGGTTGTAACTATCGGAGAATAGTAACTTTTAAGAATTTATAATTTCTTGTGTCTAACATTATTTATTTGATTCCAGAACGGATTCGCAGAATGGCGGCCAGTATTCATAACAGGCGCTTCACTGTACATTGCATCCGCCTGTTATTTCATTCTATTTGGCACTGGTGATACTCAAGAATGGAACTACGTAGCCCCCGTGGAGGAAGAAGAAGAAAACAAGAGACCAGCAAACTCTACGGACACGACCCTCACGATCTCACCCAAAACATAGGCCGACATGTAAAACTTAATGCACACTGTTGCATGGGGCATACACAAGTCTGCTGAATAGGTATTTTAATTGATAACTAGTTTTTAGTTCGTATTAAATCGCCATAATTAAGTATTTAATTTCCTGGTTTAGATACCAACGCAACTCGCAAGTACATGTTTTATACTTCTGTCTGCTATTAGGTAGGTACCTACTCTTTTTCAACACGTTGATTGCGATTTACCTGAAAAGGTGTTCAAATTCCGTGTGATTGTCATTTCATTATAAGCAGGTACATGCTTTACTTTGTCATGTAGACTGGCAAATGTTAAATAGTTGAAATTGTGTAAAACTAACAGTAATTTGATATTGTTAGACCATGACTATTAAATTAATGTTGATGTCTCAGATGCAGTAGGTAAATCAAAACGTGTTAGCTTAAGATTTTCATACAATAGTAGTTGATTGAGTCTTCTACAATCAAAAGGTTTTTCTATATTTGTTTTTTTTATGTTATCCAAATGTACTCAGTAAATTATTAAAAGGATAGATGACCGTTTTTGTGAAATTAAAATAAGTACCGGTATGCAAAAAGTATGGTGCCTGTAACATTAGTTGTAAGTACGTAATACACACGCCTGTAACTTGGCCAGAAGTATGCAAGTAGCTTGCTGTGCAGCGGTGTAATTGTGTTGGGTGCTGGTAGCGTTGGTGCCAAGGAAGATTGAATACAACGACGGACGAGTAGACACACATGTGTATTGGGCCAGTGTCTCAGTTGGAAGAGACGTGTTGCCACAGATAACATAACGATTTAAATTTTTAATGTTGGTGTTGCAATACTAAATACTAAAATACCCAACTCTTGCATATCAGTGTAACTTTCACGAATCAGAAGTTATTTTGGCACAACAGTAAAGAAGAAAGAATAACGTTTATTTGGACATAGTTCGTGAAACACAAAATACAAATAAAAAGTGTAAATAATGTTTTACTTACAATCGCGTGTGCCTCACCGTGCACGGTTGCGCCAAAAATGTAAATTTCAGCTTGTCTGACGCTAGTTTTCTAATGAACCTTTAGGGACAAGTGACAGGTAAGTAAGCACGATGATAGGTATATCAAGCTATACATTACCAGTTTATGCTGATTTCTCCTTGTACGAAAAACCTATACCTACAATGCGAGGTGAGCTAAAACTGGAAATGTATAGCTTGATATTATGTCGCCGTGTGTACAAACAGTTTCAACATTCCTAATACATATTTTCTATACTTAGAAATAAATAAACTAGTAATCAAATATAATTAAACGGAAAAAAAAAACAGGAACTGTTTTAACAAGCTACATGCATACTATGCAAGTTTTAGGCCTGGGTATTCGCAGCTTTACTTTTTTCATTGATTTATGTAATAACGTGCTCATCATGACTTGTCCTTAGGATGCTTTCGAATTATTAATATTATTTGTAAATAGCCGAATTATATAATAATTATTTTACACAAGTTTTATAAGTTTACTTGCATTATTTAGGTTTTGTTTTATTCGTGACTGTGATGATAATAAGAGTGAATTATGTGAATTTCATAAAAGAAATTAAATTATTCTCCATAAATTAATCGTTTTATTTTTTTATTTACTACTAGCCCGCGACTTCCTCTGCAATATTTCTTTTGTTCCCCCGTCGCATAGCATCGCCTGCCTACGCTATAATTTCGTTTTCGATTAGCGTTCTTTCTTATTTTTTTTCTTTTAGCTCGGCTCCTTAGGGTCGTAGCGTGATGTTCAATAGCCTATAACCTTCCTTAAGAATTGGGCTATCAAATACAAAAGAAAAAATTCAAATCTGACAGTTTGATATCCAGTTCCAGAGATTAGCGCGTTCAACAAAAAACAAACAAACTCATCAGGGACTTATGTTGTCCCACTGCAGGGCAAATAGCTCATTTCCCTCTTCCCCTTTTCCCGGTCTACTGCGATTGCGGGCCAGTGTCCAGCTCATCCCGCTATCTCTTTCTGGGCCTGCGTAGTCGTTTTTTGCTGCTTGGGATCCACTGTGTGGTGGTTTTTGCCCATTGCTTAAGGTGGAATCTGTTTTTTTCATTGATGCTATTCGGTAGCGCGCACCTAATTACGTTAAACACGTGTTACTTGGCACTCTGATTTTTATGAAAATACTGTGCATATCGTCGTGACTTATGTTGAGAATATTCACTGGTGTGATAAAAGTCGAAATTATTATTGGAACATGAAATCCTCTTTTTATTTTTTTCGCAAATATCTTGAAAACTAAACGTTCTTGATAATTTTTATCAATATAATTTTTATTAAAAATGTTTTGGTAGCATCTTCCAGAACTTAAGGTATACATTTCTACCTTGGGGAAACAAAGCCCGACATGGGAATCGAACCCAGGCCAATTGGTCATCAGTTTTTCCATGACCGAGGCAGTCAATTCAGTTAATAAATTTTTCGATAACCTGAAGATTGTGATTTATGTGAATGAAATATCACTGAAACCATTTAATATATTTTATTATAAATGTACGTACAATATATCTACATTATATACACGGCAGGCATTCATTAATTACATAATCAAATATATTTTAATATTTCCAGTTAAAAGACTACACAAAGTCATCGTCTATTTGATACAGCGCTAGTCACATACTTATATAGACCTTATGGAGCGGCTCACATTGACGTGCAGATACCTAAGACAGCAAATCCTCCCACAATAAGCGCAGATTTGTATGTTTCTGCTCTTAACTTTTGCCACCATAATAGCACTGTTAGTCATGCTCAGCTCGTTGTCACGATCATGTGCACCGACCCTTAAGGACACTGACAAATATCTAACGTAAAATAAAATTTTATAGCGAGTGATTGGCATAAACACGTCCTATATTAATGGATTTATTGAGGACAAAATAATTAAAGTTATATCCCATTGATACATCCATCTACATTTACCATTAAGTTTGAAACTATTCTTACGTCTTTGGAATTACATCACCAAAACAACTCTGGTTATGGTCACATATTATAATTTTCAAGGCGGGATTCACAAGATACTTCTTATATTATCACTATGAAATCATAGCGTCCTAAAACCGTAGTAAGTAGTTAGCATACTGGTTCAAAACATAGTCCTAACATCGAGATTAATTCAACGTTTATAACAAATTTGTTCAACACAGATCATGGTTACTTCGACACGTAGGGTACGCATTATTAATAACTTAAATATATCTCCATTTATCGTACATTAGTTTTGTGCTGACGCAGCGTCTACACGTAAGACTCGGACTCCGTGTCTGACTCGGAGCCCTCTAAAGCTATAATGTTGTTTTGTCCCTTCGCATCCGCGCCCTTGGATGGTTCTCTGTACAGTCTCGGCACAGACTTTGACCGTGAGTTCTTGTCATCTTTGTTCACGTGCACCGGTTGGAACTTCTTCAGCACTCTCTGATACACCATCTTCCTTGGCGGTACTGGCGGGGGCATGTGGGGAGCCTTCTTATTATTATTGTTATGTTCGTATTCCGAGTTGTTGTACTCGGGTTTGACAGCCGTCGGCGTCGCTTTGTAAATGTCGGAAGGGAACATGTTTGGCGACTTCATGTCGTGGTAAATATCCCTTCGTCGATTGTAGACTGACGTGTATAAGGGATCAATGTATTGATTGGTGTAACAATTATTCTCAAAGGAATTCTCACTGGCCGGTGACTCCGTGGATCGACTGTTAAACGAGTTCTGCGGCTGGTATAACGTGTCGCTACTACTCGAGTCACTGTGTAGAATAATATTCGCCAAAGATTTTGATTGATTTAATTTATTGGTGTTGTAATTTCGTAGCCTTGTCTTTTTGTTCTCCTCTGAATTATTATTATGAATGTTGTCGACGTAAGAATATGAATTTTGTAAAGGATTGGCGGATTGTTTGTCTTGTTCTCTATTGGCCGGTGGAGCAGTACAGCTCTTGGTGCACATGTGCGCAGGATCAAAGCGTCTTTTTCGGCAGGAATTTGTCAATTCGTAACTGCCATTGCGCATTTTCTCTGTGTTCGCAAGTACTTCTTCGCTGACTTCTAAGCTCTTTGTTCTAGCTGCTTGACGAGTCCAGTCATTTCGTGTAAAAATGGTGGCTGCCGGTGTCAAATTCCCATCAGTTTTGGACTGCGAAGTCTCGCCCTGTTTCTTCGTCATTTGTCCGTAGATATTTTCCGCGTTGTTCGTTTTGTTGGTATAGTTGGCACTCTTTTTTTCCCATCCCGTGTATACTCGGGCATAATTCGTATTTGAAACTGTTTCTGTCTGCGTTTGATATTGATTCTGTCGTTGGATATTCTCTGTAAACATGGCTAGATCGTGTATGTTGCTATACACAATATTTTCTTGACTAGAAACCAGGTCGCGTTTATTATCGATATTTTCCTGTTTTGATTCTAATAGATTGTCTGAGCTCTTAGCTCTGTTAAAGTTTTTGTGTGCGATATTTTTGGTCGCTTCTTGCGTCTCAGCAAACATGCTGTAGACTTTTGAGGTACGAGCTGCTTTTGAAACGTTACTTCTCGGTGGTTTTTGCGGTTCTAAACCGGTTATATACTTTGCTGGGCTCTGGTCGTAGATATCAGCCGTCGATCGTTGTAATGCTGTTTTAGATACATAATTTCTGTCGTCAATACCATTTGAAATACCAATGTTTATAGAATTGTGTACATATCTTTCTCCTATATATGGCGTAGTATATAATTCGTCGTTAACCGTACTATACAGTTCTCCTTTATTGGAGTAAATGTTTTGCCTTTGGCTAATTTGAGGCAAACCACTTACGTTATGGTTGTCAATGTTATATCGCACTACTAATTTAGATTCTTGCTGCATATTGCAAGTTGGTGTCGACAAACTGTGTAAGATGTTACGAGGTGCCGGACTGTTTCCTCCATTGCTGTTAGAATCGTCTTCTGAGAGAGTCAGCCCTGAGTCTCGGCTTAGCGATAGTTTCTCCTTGCGCGGCGTAGACAATTCCATTGAATCTAAAGATATTCCAACTGAATGAAGACTGTCGCTTTCTTCGGCTCCTGAATCTAGTAATGCGTTCGAGGTTTCAGAGCTGCCATTGCCCAGTAGACCTGCAATCTGAGGCCCAAACAGGGCTTCGGCTTTTACTATAAGTAGTTCTACGACCATTGGCACTGCTTTGGGTGCTTTGTCACAGGGTGTGTTGGGCCATAGAAGGCTGGGACCGACGCATACGCCGAGGTTCATGGGGCACATGAGGTTGATGTTGGACTTTTTGGCGATGGCTTGCAGCAGACATATGAAATAGGTTAGCATGGTATAGTGAGCCTTGGGCAGCTTTAGAAGCAACGAACGTACGGCTGCCACTTTCTCGTTTTGAGATATAGCTGTAACAAAGAAAAGGTAGTTATAGTAACACCATAACATTACAATTATATTAAGTTCATTTACAAAGTTGCAAGTGTTGGCCATAGCTAACGGATTTGTCCCATAGCACTGCGTCTTCAAACTCACTTCAAGCAAATCATGCAAGTTCGTGTATAGTGAAAGTTATTGAAGTGTGAAGTTATACTTACTTAGAACATGCAGCCAAGCAGGATAGAGGTCCGCAGAGAGTAAGGGTTGCGGCAGCGCTCGGAAGAACTCTTTGACCAGCGCGGCCAGCAGTAGCACCGGCGCACGTTCCAGCTCGGGACAGCCCTCCGCCCAAGGGCCTAATGTGTCCAGCTGATTAAACACACGAAATCATTATTTATAACTCCAACATACAAAATGTAAATCAGAAGAAGGATAGAAATTCCTCAAAAGACACACAATATAATAATAAAATTAAGCCTCTTTTGTATTTCCAAAACAACATTTCAGTTTTGAGAAAACGTCGCAACACGTTTATAGGAGACGCCGAGTCGTGAGACTGTCATAATTTTATTGAATAATTTTATTTCATTTTATATTATTGTTGAATATGTGAATGTATTGAATAATTAATATTTTTTTGGTAATAACTGTTTTATTTCAATATTTTGCTTATAAATATTTAAATACAAGTAACAAAAGACTCAAATATGTTAGTAACAATATTTACTTAACCCACACACTTAACCTAACACTGCAATATTGTTCATGCAAATCCCTGCTACAAGCTCAACACCGATGTGGAAAGCTTGCAGCAGTGATTCACATAAAAGCAGTCCAGTTTGCTCGCGATAAACCGCAATATAATGTTGGGGCTGGCCCAAAATTATATTGCGTATTAGTATTAAGTGCTACTACGTAAATACAATTGTGAATCAAAATAGTTGTCTAATAGCATTAGGTTGCTTAGCTTGGGATTTTAAATACATATATGTATTATAAGTGTATTATATTATAAGCCATAAACTTTTTTCGAAAATACCCAGCTATTAATCTCGTCTTAAAAAATAACCTCCATCCTCACCTTATCTCTAAGCAGTCTAAGCGCTTTCGCATTAGCACTCCTGCGGAATACGCCATGAGTGAGCGGAGCGAGCGCGCGCAGGCGACGGAGCGCCAGGAGCAGAGCGGGCGGGGGTGCGCCGCCGCACAGCCGCGTCAGTGCCACGCCGAACAAGCGCCCGCCGCGACGCAGCAGGCGCAAGCCGCGCCCGCCTGTCGGGTTGCCGCTATGAATCATACAAACACAATGTGTTAGATAAATTGCATTATAAACCTATTTACCATTACAAAATTTACTGTGCCCGCGTGCAGTTGCCATTTTTACCACCACAACCGCGAACAGAAATTGCAACGTTGTCTATATTTATTCGTCACGTTTATGGAAGGTACAATATGGGATTCGTGAGCCAGACTACTTACTTTTTTAATCCCTGATTTTTCTTCCGCAATTCGAAGACCAGTCCGCAGGGATTATTTTTAGCGTTAACATGTTCCAGGTCAAACCCATCTTCACTAGACAAAGTTTGCCTTATTCTTGACATCTGAAGTAAAAAAAATGCACTGAGTAAGTGATGAGACAACATGGACATAAGTATGGTCTGGTCTGAAAACAGTTTCTATCGTTCATAAATGGTGGTTATAATAAGTTTACCTGTACTGCATGAGGTCGTTCAATCCCCCGGAGTGGGGTGGGTGGCGCGTCTCTTGCCGTGCGCACACAGAGCGTGAATTCGGTGGCGGCGCCCCACCGTCCGTCCCCCTCGTGCTCGTCGTGCTCAGCGTCATGTTCGGGCTCGGCGCTGCCGCTCTGTAGCACGTGCAGCGCCTGGCGCACCACGCAACGCGCGCTCATTTCTGGGCTTACGGAGACTGTTTTACACTGGAAATAAATACGGATTGTTAGGAAGGCTTTTTTACAGACCTCAGGATGGATAGAAAATGCCTATAGTTATTGTGTTTGTAAAATTAAGATAAATTAATAAATTTGGAGGTTCTCATTAATTAAACATTAAACCTTCCCTTAAAATTACCTACCTAAAAAGGTACCTAGATTGATTTTGACCGCATATCAAAACAATAAATACTTACAAATTCTATCGAACTCGTCGCATCTTTGTAGAAAATCTGGATATTCGTGGATTTTGGTTCAGTGGCCAGTTGAGCGGTTAAAGCATTTTGAATTTTCCTGTAAAAAGAGAATCAAATCACTATATTTTGAACATTTCATCCTTCCATCAAACTGAATAAAATTAGATTAGATACTGAATTTAAAATCCCTTACCTATACCAAGTGTCTCTTGCAGCTTGCGTGGGGTAGATGGCGAGGTAATTAGCAACACCGGTTACCGTCGGCCATCCGAGCATAAATCCAGTATCATCACCATCAGTCATGGCGATCCAGACTTCAGCCAGTCTTACACTCTCCTTTAGCTTGAAGCAGTTAGTTCCTCTGGCCTTGCCAATGAGGAGCAAGTCGCTGAACAGAAATAGATGACGGTCGAGCGGTGGGGAGGTGGTGCCAAGTGGACTGAGCTGCACTGGTGCTTCCATGATGAAGGTGCGGGGAGACAGGGAGCTGCTGCTCGCACTGATAGTCCCACTGATGTCCAAGCTCGGTCGCTTGCGCAGGCTCTTCTGTTTCTGAAAACAATTTGTAGAGAGTTATTATTAAGGATATGTAGTTCTTGCACTTTGCGAGATACTATTATTCTGCTATTTTGGTATTATGCCTTCAGGCTAGGTGGAGCGACGATCTTCGCTGGGTGGCTGAGTATCGAGTTAAATAGCGTGCTGTTCTCTAAATGAGTCTAGTAACCAGTGGCGGCTGTACCTTAGGTGCGCTCGTGCGCCGCACTACCATTCTACCCATACCATACTGCCTACCTATAAAGTCTAAACTTTCAAAACAATGACATAAGTACCTATAACAATCCATATAAATAAGTACCAACCCTACACAGAAATTATATTTCTGATTACATAGTTCTGTAATTCGAGTTAAATAAAATCAAGCTGACCTGTTTTGATTTCTACTGCAAAAGAATTAGATCTTATTTTTGCTTGAACAAAAACGGCCCCGTGCGCTCGCTAAAGCGCACGCAGCGAGCTCTAACAACTTGTATGAAAGACGACGGAAACCTCCTGGCGCGTGAGACGGAAGATGCTTAGAACAAAATGTATGCCATTTTTAAGACAGATGCGTGCGCCGCACGCGAGCGGAAATTACCGAAAGAATACGAAGGACTCTTGGGCGCGGGGGTGCGGGTGGCGCGGGTCGCTCGTTCTCGAATGCAATGCATGACCTGAGACCTTGACCCACGCAGTACGCACTTGTTATTGTTACTTTTCGCGCGCGGATTTATTGTGTTACTAATCTATGAAAATAGTGAAGATTTTGTGAGTAAAAATGAGTGTACAATACAATATTGACTACATTAAAAGCAATAGGACTTATCAAAATAAACTGGACTTTAAATCAGCTGGACCGCCCCGGCCTTTTCTCAATTTAAAACAGGAATGTAGGTAAAACTAAAAATTATAAACAATAATAATAAACTTTGACATTTTAATCACGAGACTAATCTCCAAGTGCATTTTCGGATACTGTGAGTGCTCTGCCGTGCGTGAAAAAGTAAAAAAAAATTGTTGACTAAAATGTGTTGTGCGAGGTAGAAGAGAAATAATTTTTTGTCGTCATCTGCATCTCATCACTGCGCCTCGCTATACCTGCCAGTTTCCCGTAGACCACGAGGCATGTAATTGCATCGAAACGGCAGGTGTCCTTTTCATAAGGTAAAAATTAGATAATAATTTTATTTGAAAATATTCACTAAACCCATGCAGTGCCCCACCGGTCCTCTAAGGCACCAGCCGCCACTGCTAGTAACTCTCTATCATTTTTTTGTAAATTGCTGATCTAATGCTGACCGTCACTATAATGTTCTGCTCCCATATTGGTGAAGTGAGCTGTCTTTCCATCTGATGCCAAGGGATTGAAACTATTGACAGCTCATTTCACCAAAATTTTCACGGTGAGATTTTTACAGAATAGAGCGGCTGGTTTCTGACGACGCCTTACCTGCGCATGATGCGAGGCCAGCGCAGCGGGCGCGTCGGCGTCGTGCAGCGCGAGGTAGTCGTGCGGGAACAGGTCCTGCACGCGCTCCAGGTCCGACAGTCGCGCTGCCCGGCGGCGCGCGCATCCTCCGCCGACCAGACGCTCGTATTGCGCTAACCGCTCGATCTGGAAGCCAAAAAAAAAAACATGAGTTTATGGTACTTTAGAGCAAAAAAAGAGATATTTTTTGTCGGTCATTTCCATTATACGTACTATGCAGCTGTATTTAGTTCGGAACGAACCACGATTTGTTTTATAATTTTATTTATGAGGATTTTTTGTTGGAGGTCCTCAGTAAATAAATACAACACTATGAAATGAGAGCCTCTCTGGTTTGATATCACCATTACCACCTAATACTTCGACATTGCTCGTTGTGCGTTAAATTCGAAGACACGCACTAAAAGCAATTTTAATTAACGAAACTGATACCCAGTCCCGTTTCACGGTAACTGTTAGTTAGTGACAACTAGCCATGCCTAACACCGTATACCCGGAGGCGTATGCTCGTATCCATTCAAGCATACGAGTACACGAGAGTTTATTAAAGTCATCAGTTGTAACAAAACGTAATCTAAATTCTCATCGCGACGAACAAGAGTCCTTAGGGTGCTCCCTCAAGAAGCTCTGAACCGTGTCCACGACAATAATACCTTATTATAACAGGGCGAAGGAACCGTGAGAATTTACCAGTCATTGTCAGCAGCTCACATCATAAGGCCTTAAGCAAAATTGTATGTAATGCCGTAATGCGTGTAGATTCACACAAACATTCTTTTATAATTCCGAGGCCAGGAATGGATTGGTAATCGTTGCTTAAGTAAACTACTCGATAAACGATGCTCATTAGAAATGGTTGTGGAATGGTTGTTGGTTGATTTTGTAAACATTTCACTTCACTTAACCATCTCGCTTATAGTTTAATTCATTCATTTGTGTGTTCACTTAATTTAGAGAATTTTCAGGCATTTCCATGTAAGAATTCATTAGTTAAGATTTAATTTCTGTATAGGCCTTATGCAAAACGAAAATAATTCCTTGCTAATACGGAACCCTATAGAGTAATATGGTTTTGTTCGTGACGCGGACATGAATTTCCCCTTAACAGTCGTATGAAATGGTTCTGATTGTATGTAGATGTGTTCAGTGGCTCGTAAAATTATGCGTTTGACTCGCGATGACCAACATTAGACTGTTACGTGTTGCGCTTCCATTACCTTCTGAGAAATGGTTGCGCTTGCGACGGTACGCAGTACGGACTAGCGGCATAGTATCCTGTGGTTTTATGGTTTATATCGGTTTTTATAGAAAAAAAATAACGTTAAGAATTATGTTTTTAATGACCACAGTGACGTATTAACAATAATTTTCTCTTGGGATTTCACATAGCTACGCCAAACTTTTTGTTACGTGGCTTTGATTATGGAATGACAAAAAAATGGAGTTGATCGTTATTGACGGCTCCGTTAGGATATGCCTACACAATATGGCGGTGACGCGGAGTTATTGTACTGTAAATAATTACATATTAATGTGCGCACAACCACGAACTGACGCGATCACAGTGATTTTCATTTGAATAGACAATTTGACACTGGCACCGTTACTCGACCTTTGTATAGGTACAGATTGAACCTAACCCACGTATATTTACCCTAAAGTTATTATTATTTATTTGTTTTATTTTTAGCCTTGTTGTCCCACTGCAACCCTTTCCTATTTCCAATACTCTTTGTCTTGAGCTACTGTGGACCAAACATGTCCCTAAAGCTAAAAAAAGTAAAAAAAAAACTAAAACGACACGTACTTTTTACGTAATTGTAATTTGAAGGCCTAAATACACGTTGTATAGCTTGAATTAAAGTAATTAACACCCGGAGGATACATAACGAGTGTAGGAGAATGTCTAATTTAATAATCAAATCGTAATTAGCTTTATACTCTGCATCAGGAACATTTTAACGTTTCATGTAATTACGTACGCTAATCCATTGCCTAATTTCTACAGAGAAAGGTGTCGTTCTTTTACTAAGAATGCTTCTAAGAAATTCTGGACCAGATTTAAAAAATAACGTTCAAATCTTGTTTAACAAAAAACCCTTCAAATGTCTGGACCAACTATGGAGCGGCATACAAACTCCACTTTTTTACAACTGGACAATTAAGCACTTAAAAAGGGATTAACCCATTTTTGTTGAAAAAATTGAACAAATATTTTTGTTTTCAAGATAAAACAGAATTTCTCAAAGATTATAAATCTTTTTTTGGGTTTGGAGATAGCTTGTTTGCTTCTCAATGAACACTATTTCTCGGCTTATTATTTCAAGGCACGCATCCAGAGCATTAAAAACACGCGAGTGTTATCTATACGCGTTACACGGAACTGCACTTTCTAACTCAAATGTTTACTTTACAGTAAGTGGGCTCGGGCGTAAGTTTTAGATAACGAGTGAACTGTCCTAAACCGAGATAACCTAGCTGCGCGTGCGCCGAGCCCTTCGCCCCTCCCCACGCACACAACAGCTTATTACAAATTTTCTTTATCTTGAACTTTACTTTTAAGTTTCCTGTTTTAGTGGACACACCTAGTAGTTTATTTTCGAAATATTTTAAAATGTCCCAGTTTTATTTTGAACATGTCATAAAATTCTCCTAATGTAGGTCGTCCACAATCTTAGTCGGTATCAGTATCAATAGTGAAGTGGGCTATGATAGGTAGGAGGTCTTCGTCTTCCGAAACACGTTTGTCCCTTACGTAACGTAACGTATCAGACTTGCGCAAAGGAAGTTGAAAGTTGTCATCGTGTGTTGTATTGTGATTTATGTAACACAACCAGTGTGCAATTAATGAGACAAATTAGATGGTTCAACAGACAACGAGGCAACCGATAAATGCGTTATAAATACAGCTTTGTGTCTTACATTTTTATGTAAATTAAATATTAAAGCTTTCACTAACATTAAAAAACCCGATTCCTTTTGTATCAAAATGCAGTCTATGGAATTATTTATAGAATTCATCGCTTTAAATAAACCACTACCACTTTCTTCATTACCACTGAGAAGATATTTCCGTCAAAAATGCAAACGAGCGATTTTCACTCGCAATGAGCTCTCGGGGCGCCATAATTACGACAGAATTATCGCTTGACATTGGTTTTTAAAGCAAAGTTAATGCCATAAAGGTTATTAACGGTAATGTGGCATGTGGACCGATTCACGGAATGCAATGCGCGTGATTCATCGAGACTCGGGACCCGAGATCGGAACAAGGATGTGCAATACCGCCGAATAGGGTCGAGAATAATTTGCTTGAACATTTATTGCAGCAAAGGTTAACTCTATGATGAATCTATTCGAATTTATAATTTCATTTTACACTGTTATTTTGTTTAGCAATGCTTTTTGGAGGTCTCGTTAACGAATTCAATTACATGGGAATAATTTGAGATACCTTGAATCAAATTATGTGTGATCAAATTCGACGTTCCTTCACAATAAACGCTATGATATTATTTTTGGAACGTACAATTCGTGTTCAGTATAGTCTTAATTAACTGAAAGGGAAATCGTTTATTGCAGTATTATGGTACATAATGCTGGTCACGTTGAACTAAATACTCGGAAAGTTTATCCGAAATAAGGAGTATAAATAATCTCGTGATATCGTGCGACAACGGGCGGGGTCGCCGCGGGTCGTCGCGACACATCTCTCTATTGTTGTGCCATACGACAAGCGCCTACTCATCCTCGATGAAAACAATCCTAAGATCACAGTTAACGTTTCACTTTTGGTCAAAATACCGTTCAGTAAAAGTGATTTCTTTATCAAAGGTCAACGATAGAAAACTGAACTATGAGTACGTTCTATTTACTCACCTACTTAGAGATGTCAGTGTTATTTCTCATTCAGTTAGGTAATCAATTGCTGTCAAACGTTACTATGTGTATATTATTCATGTCAATAGTAACACAATGGGCATATTATTATTGTCAAAAAATTGCATCGCGGTATCGATTTCAAGATAACGTACAAATAATGAGTGCTGTATTGTTTATTCGATTATTCCATCCGAATGACCTAAATAAATACGTACTAGTTTCCTCCTGTTAATAGAATAAGTGGTAACTAGAACAGAGAGCTTGTGTTAGTACCAGAAATCTGATAATTGTGTTAATTATGATGCTAAGTTATTACTGGAGCGCGGGTTACGGAAAATTGGGAACACGTAACAAAGCGGAGAGCGCGTTGATGTCTTTTGTAAGAAGATAAGTTTGGAAGTACAACAACAATATTGTTATATTGTTCATGGTTTTATTATTATATATATTTAGTTATATTGACCGAAAATAGAACAGAACCACTTATCATAACGACAAACAAGGTATGTATGAAATAATGTCGAGTAATTACGAGTTGACGGCGAGTGGTCATAAATCATATCGAAAGCAGCGTTGTTACCAAAGAAGACATCAAGCGTGGAATTTTCGATTGAGAATGATATAGGACTGCCGCGGTGATTCGGAATAATGCATTCTGGGCCGAATCACGGCACGCAGGAGATTGCGGTCAACGGCCTTCTTACACACCCCAAGCCCTCCTCGACAACATTCATTTTAAAACAAGGACGGGGAAAAAACCTCATGAAACTTAACAATCTTTCAAATAAGATGCCAACTCGGATTGCGTTCGTGAACTCAACAATTAATGGCAACGATAAAACATTATTCTCGCGCTCTGACTTCTGACCAATTTAAATGGAATGCCTTTTAACATACAAAAGTTCCTGAACATAAAATTAAGTATACATATGGTTGAGAAAAGCTTAAGATAATAGCGGACTATAAAACTATATGACTTGGAGGACGAGAATGAGTTGAAACAAAAGCAATGTTTTGTTATACTTTATTTATTGGATCACTTAACGGACCATGTACTCTCAGAAGTTACAAGGAATTTCTTTCGAAACATTTATTGCGAAGTACTAAAGTAAATATCAAACTTATCAATCGTATTGCGATGCAGAAAGAATGACAGCTTCAATAAGTTCTAGGCATGGCCGAGGTGTGAAAATCATCACGTATTTAGCAATAATTTGTACATAGACGTATGTTAAGTGGAAAGATCTATTGCCTAACAATTAAATGGCAAGCACAAAGAATACGCATCATTACACATTAACAAAACCTCTTGTAAATTGATTGACGGCACATCAGATGTGTTACGTCACGCTATAGTTAACAATAGTGCGGCGGCTTCGGCGTCAATCGCGCCTTGGAGACGATTTTAAATAAGTCCATGGGAGAAAGTGCATCGCCCGGGGCGTGGTCGTAACGATGTGCCTCGAACCGCCTCGAACCTGGAGGTTACGGACCATAGGACGGCTAATTGAGCCCCAGCTCAGCACCTGACCGCACAATTTAACGAATTTCATGGCCCCTGCCCACCTAATGTGGTAAGATCATTGATTGGGTCCACTCCGAGCGATGACGCAATGCCTTGTACAGTGACAGGAATGATTAGTTAATAGAAAAAGTTTCCCGAACATGCTCAAAGTCAAATTCATCACAACGACTGCATCTCAGTCTGTTGCATCATTATATCAGATAACCCTCAAAGGGCCAAAGCGCAGCGATAAAGCAGTTAAAGTGAAGATTTATTAATATACTCTTATATGACGTTTACTTACTACATCTATTACCTAACAACCGGGTTTACGAGCGTAAAAGATAAAAGTTGGAAAATATTATTTTACGTAATAATCGTGTTAGACAGGTAGAAATTTATTACCAAAAATCCGATTGGGCTAAGAATGAAATCCGAATCCCGTTAAATATTTGATCGGATTTACGTCAACTTATGATACATGGGGTAAGGCCGTAAGACGGAGGTGACAGCTACCTGCCTCTACGAGTTTTTAAGTATCGATATTATTATTTTGGTAACCTTAAACTTTTATTATCGAATCTATAAAAAGTAGAGGTTAAACAAGATGAAGAGAGATTAGTTATTTGCCTAAACCAACATGGCTTGGGCAATCTGTTACATCATCGGTCAGGCACGTACTTCTAATTAATCTTTAGGTTCCAAAGAGTTGATGACTAGATATGTAGTAGTTACCATAAAACTGGGCAAAGTACAGATAACTTTGTACCCCGCTTTCTCTTTGCGTAACGCGCTGCATTATTTTTCAATTTACATCACCAATTTACACATAGAGTTACTGAATTATCGATATTTGCACTTCGATTGTGTAGTCTTTGAACGTTATTTAGACCAACCAGCATATGTAGCATCAGTTATACACAGATTCAGAGTTCGTCAAAATATCTTTTGGTGGTAGAATTTAGTGTTTGCCTTAAATAGCTACTTACAAGCTTTAAAACCTTACGTCATTCACACCGCTGGTTACAGCAATAAATAATACACTAAATTAAATTAACCGATACAATAAAAAAATAAAAAATGTTCTCCTTTTTGATTGATTTATTATTTCGGATATATAATTGAGGACACAATATTTATAATGAAGTTGAAATTTTGAAATCTGTCTGAGTTAACACCAACAAAATACTCGTACAGTACAGTATGGTTTGCTTTGGATTTAGCACTATTCCATTTGCATACAGACAATATAATTGTTGTATCACATGATAATGAAATTACATAAAACACGAGAAAGTATTGAACTCTCCGAGGAAGTAGAATCATGGCGTGTCAACATAAAAATCGATGTGCCACTTTGCACGTTACGTAAACCACGCTAAGTTGTATTTAGATTAGTCGGCAAACATGATGAATGGAGGACTGCAGTATCTCCATATTATCGGACATTCGTCTTTTAGTTACAAAACAATAGAAGCAATAACTTCATTAAATTCGACTCTTGGTATTTACAAGATTTACTATTGAATGTGTTGAAGCGAAACAGCTGCGTTATTACATAATTACAAATTATACATGGTGCTAACACACGAAGCGAATAGATACTGAATAAGGACACAGTATCGCCTTGAATAAAAATGCCAATAATTATTTTCAATTACAAGATGTAACAATCACGAGCGAACTAATACTCGTAGATTTCGTATTTGTGTGTAATCATGTTCGGTACACAATACAACGAGTATAATTTGTAAGCGTAGGTACAAAAAGTTTGGATAGACTTCGATTGAACTAAAGATTCGTGCGTTCTAAATGTCAAAACACTAGTAGCACCTGAGTAACACTGTAAAAAGGTGGAGGGATGCGTGTTCTTGTATTGCAAAGTAAGTAATATGAAATACTTTGTGGTAACCTTAATTCAAAAAATCTTTGAATAAAGTATTAATATCAAAAAGTTTTAAATGTTAGTATCCTGTCCCTGGATATCCCCAAGGACGCAGTGGAGCGCGTCATGGTCACCGCTCCATGTTTCCCGGAATATGATTTAAACGCTGCGCACACGCAACCAACGCGAAACTACCAATTAACTCCCCGAGGAGGCGACATAATGATGTGTCAGCGTTTTTATCATTATATTTTACTAGATAAAAATATCTATGTGACTATTGAGTTCTAGGAAAATCACATCCCTACATTTCGTTATAGTAAGTAATCGAAAATATTTGTAAAGATACGCTTTTCACGCAATTTTTTTTTCAACCGTTAATCTCGTAACAGCTGGGTACGTAGCTATATAAAACGGTTATTTCCATAACGAAAAAGTAAAGTAAAGAAAGCAGTACATACGTAGTAAAGTTGTTTTGTTAATACATTATTTTTTAAATAACGGACTGTCTATTCTTTATTAGTCATCTAAATACAAAACCATTACATTTTTCTTCTAATTTAACCCTGAAGGAATTCAGTGTCGCTTTTTGTTGTGATCAAGGAAGTGGTTGATTCCCATGTTTTTTTGTATCGTAGCTAGTCTACTTGGCGTGGACGTTTTTTTCTCAGTCACGTTTTACCATGGAAACGGCACGGGCGGCGGACGTGTCCCGTCGATGTAGATCACTGACTATCCTCCGTTTGCGCCTGCCTGTGCCGCCTGCGGACGGCCGGGCACGTCGCACACCTGATTCACGACCACCTCACCACTATTCATACGTCGCATCTCGACGTATCACATCTTATGCGCAGATTCCAGCTCGAGCACGTCATTAACTTTCTTCCTCCTCGCTTATTTAACAAGCAATTTACTTTATTTACAAAAATGCAAAACCAAAAAATCTCACAATTGCTTCCTCATGGTAACCAAGGATCATTGTTCCTTCGGTCCGTATTCATGAATATTTTTCAAATGACTCCTGGCTTTGTAAATGTCCTCCTTACAAAACAATTACCCAAGCATTTGTTGAATGTTACGGTGGAGGGTACAAAGAACAGTCGGATCACCGCAGGACGTCGACTAATGATGCGGACTGGTCCTGACGTCACGTCGCGTCGGGGGGTCACTCAACTTACTGTTCCAACAAGTGTTGGCGCAATGTTATCTTTAGATTGGAAGATGCTGCACAGATTGCAGTGGGAACATTATTTTAGAGCGAGTCCTTTGGGAGCGTTCCGTACGTGACTATTTTTTAAACACGCACGCAATCACTGTCGAATTACGTGACGACGCGACGTGCACTTCCTTCACAAAACTGTTTCATAGAATTTCGCATAGTGTTGCTTCCACGGTGTTGTTCGGTTTTGCGTTTCGTGTTGTGGGAACCCACGGAGATGCACAATGATGCGAGCCCTATTAGCCTCCGATCGGCGCGGGCGCACCAACAAACACTGTTCCGCGAACCCAGAACAATGGTGGGTAATTTTGTAATGTCTTCTTATTACCATGCATGACGCAACGCACTCTCTTATACTCGTCCCATGTATTCCTATGATTAATTATTATTCATACAATGCAATAGGTTATTTTATATTTAATTCTTACGATTTACGATGCCTGCATTTCAAATGCAAATAAATACTTCGTAGTTCTTTAAATTAAATAATCCTTGACGAACGAGGAAATTCAGTGAACATTGTTGTTCGCATTTCCTACAACAAAAAATATTATTATTTCGTTTTCTACTGATCTCATAAAATGCAATTCACGTAGGAAGGAAACTGTGTCACAATTGAAATTGTCTTGGACCTACTAAGCGTACAAAATGAACTTTCATTTGTTAAGGTTGTATGGGAAACAAAAGAACTCGTAATTGCGGGTTTAATAGTGGTACACACGCCTACAGGTGTGTTCTGTGCTATATTTATCTTCGTTGCGTCGTTTGGGAGATCCCGTCTTGCACATGTTGGATCAAAATATTTAATTAGTATTTCCCTTACAAGAGCAGCGAGCACGCGCGTGTGCATAGTGCACAGATGAGTTTTTGCTCCATTTGCTAATAACTCCTGGACATCTTGAGCATCGTCTGTGTCGCCATTTATAAGAAGCGACCATTTAAATAAATTCGTTCGTGTTTTGTCAAGTTAATTTTGTTTCGTACGCCATTATGTCTGTCAACGACAGGTAATTTTTTCAAGTTTACTGCCCATCAGGTGTGTTTATAATTGACAGGTGGACAAACTAGTTAAACCTATTAATATTTATAAAGGCGTATTACTAGACAATAGGTAGCAATGAGCACGCCAGTCTAACCAAAAAAAGAAAACCGTATAAAATTAACCATGGAAAATGTATAACGTAAACGTAATTATTAATAACTAGGTTCTCGTTCAAACTGTTGATATTAATCATGATAATTGTAGCATTTGTTAAATATCTCAGGTACTTTATGTAGGCTACAATTAGATGCGCTTTCGAAGTGGAGTTATGAACGGTTTAATGAGATGCATCAAAACAATGCATTATTCATGTGAACCTTGTTTACATCTGTTTCACCTTTGTTGAACGCCTCTCGTGACAGACTAGGAATTGACTAGAAATGCTGCATCATTCTTATAGATATTTTACAGTGAAAATGCTAATAATTATTTAGCAAAAGCGAAACAACAACCATTTATTAGGAGCATAAACTTTACGTCATCCGGAACTCGAAACGAATAAAACGCAAGAGCGTGTTCTGCAATTCGCATTAAATAAATAATGCTTTATTCACTACCGTAAAACAAAAAGCGAATCGATGAACAGAGATAATTAAATTAACTGTATAGATCAATCACTAGTTACGTACTACAACTCCACTAAATGAAGTTTTGGGTTACAGGCCCATAAATCTGATTCAAACTGGATAATTACGGAACAATAATTATGAAATACGTTTCAATCTATCGTATCTTCGATTTACCATACGGTGAGACCTTTCCAATTACTTATGTAATGTGAGGTTCTCAAATTATGGTATAACACGAAGAAAGGGGACCGATTTGCCTCGAGCCTAAGGTCGGCTCTATTCATTGGGTAATTATGAAGTTTTCGGGGGCTCAGGTAAGAATGGAGGATTCCTTTGAATGGGTATTCTGTTTATTAGCGTTTTTCTAAACAAGGAAGACATCAATCGCTTTTGTTATGTTGTTATTCTCCGGCATTTGTTTATTGTTTAGGACATCGTTGTTTTACTACGAAATTGGTTACTCTCTTTTAAAGTACAGATTGCTGTGATATGGAACAATCCAGACATTATAATTTTTTAGAAATAGTCTAGACGAGATTGTTTTTATCATATTTGTTTCATGTTGTCTATACGATTTAGTGATTACAATCTATTGTTTGGGGTTTTTTTTTACATATGAACAAATTGTAAGTAGGTAAGTAAGCCATCGATCATATGTAAGTTAAATGTTGTTATGAGTTCAAAGTATGCTTTACAAATATACAGTTTCGATCAAAAGTTGGAAGGTTAGCAAACCTAGTAATATTTTTTACGAATCTGATTGTATTCCCGTTGACATGCTAGACAAAATTACTAACAATGTATATAGCAACATGTGAGTTGTGCCTGCATGCATTATTAAATATAAATTGGGCAGTTCAATAAAGCAGCTATTGGCATACCGTATAGCCACACGAATTATCTGATTCATATCTGATCAGACTCATAACTCCATGTGAATTATGCATGCATTGTTGGGCATTGTATTCATGATATTAATCGTCTGTCTGGCTGCCAAAATTGCAAATACACTCGACTTTTTTCATTCACATCGATACATTATGAACTCAGTACCTTATGTTTAACAAACAAACACTGTCTTCACAAATACGAAACCATCGAGTTTTGGATCTGGAATATTTTTTTACATATTTAATTATTAAGGACATAAATATGATTGGAATTGTAAAATACCTTGGCCACAAATTAGTACAAGATCAAGATATGAACGATACGCAGCATTGATCTGTCAATATTATTGACGATTTGAATATCAAACATAATATATCAAAATAACCTCTCTGATCCAAGGAGATAACAATTACAGGAAAATAATAATACATATCGTAGATTGTAGGACGTCAAGGAAAATACCATGACAGACAGGTGGCTTAATTGCTGGCATTAAGTCGGACCCTGGCGCAATTAAGGTCGTCAGATGCATTACAAAAACAGGATGCTTAGAAACTTGCCGCATTGTCGACACTATTGAATCATACTGTAGCTAAAAGATCGATTGTGACCGGCCTTGTCGTAAATAATAGAGTTTGATTCAAACCGCTATTGTTTAGTTGACAATACACCATACTATAAAATAAGTATTAAAATATATTAGCATACATTTTAATACAGCTGCCTGTACAATCTGTACATGCAACAAGTCGTCAAAAAATTAATACTGTATATCTTTTTATAAACTCAAGTATAAGCATCTTCTAAGTATAATCCATGTATTTACGGTAGCAAACGGCAGGGGCACTCACATGCATCATAAGTCCTTAGTGTAGGCAAGTAGTAGTCACTGACACGGGAACATCACACGCGGGGTCACGTTGGACCCTTGTTTATGTTATGAACAATAATTGTCACTATATTATGTTAGAGGAAAGGGCTACGGGCGTGCGTCCCGTGGCGCGGCGCGGGTGATACTGCGCGCGTCTCCTGCCTGCGCCGGTGACGCCGCCCGCGCTGCGCGTACGCTTCGCCCGCCTAAACGTGCATGCGCGATGCACCGCCCGCCCTCCCAATTTTTATTAATTGATTTTTATTTTTTTATATTATAAGGCTGTTGTAGTATTGAATATACCTTATGATTATTAGCTTGTTAACTTTATTTCTTTTTAACTTTGGCAAATCTATTTTTTGAACGTAAGGGATTTCGCAAGAGATACATGTCGTTTTATTTTTATAAAATTGTTAAACAATTTTACCGTGTCATTCTGAAGCATTTTTGTTGACCATTGCCTCAAAATGCTGGTTACCACTGCACTGAAGTAAACTGAATAGAGAAACTAATAAATTAACTGCATAAGTAGACAACATAACGGTTTATTATTTTGGAAACGAATATGAAAAACAAGGATAATAATACAAAATAATAAAAAAACATGGCGTTTGTTAGACGTGCGTCTGGCAACATCGATGAAGTCATCTAAGTCAGTGGACAATAGTGTTTATATTTCAAATTCTGATATGCGGATAAATTCACATACCTACACTGTACTGTGTTTACTATACAATGCTGATTTAAAAAATGTATGTAATCGAAACTAGATAGGCTTAATTCATCGTGCAGTTATTTTATTTCATTGTTAACATTTTTATAGCCCAAACTACCCGTATTATTGAAACGACAATAGAACAAGTTACTCTTTGTTCGATTTTACGAGGACGCTATGATTTATCTCAACATAAAACCGATATAGGTTATAGAAATCGTCTCAATAAAAAAAGTAAAAGTAAATATATCTTTACAACAATGTCGTAATTTATAACAGGAATATTAATGTCACAGTTGACTTTTGATATCTTTCGACTCATCAAACATTTGGCTGTCCTACAAACCGGTACTTAGTTGCAGAAACTGGCAGCCCACTTGGGTCAGTTTTAAAACTATACGCGATACAATAGATGGTGTAGGTCAGAGTTATTTACGAGTGACAGACAGTGCATAAATCATCGGTGTAACATATCAATGTAATAGTAAATGTAAGAGCATACGAAAGAGTTTCGTACTCGTGAGCCGGCACGCGCGCAGCCTCCGATACGCCGCGCCCGCGGCGATCAGAAGTGGAGTATGTCACACGACTTATCAATCATAACCCAGTACATACGTCGCTGATCTAGCACCAGACGAATACGCGACTTGGACAGCACTGCTCCTTTTATTAAGTGCGCTGTGATTATTAGAATCCCGTTTAGTAGATAGAGACTAATTACTACTAATGAAATTGTGTAATAAACTGTTCAAATCAAAGGGAGTGGGCTTATACAATTACTTTTAACTATGCTAGTAATGATATTCTCAGTACCTGCTCTATATCAAGACTAACTGGGTAATTATTATACCAATGTAAACTGGGTTTCACTTGCAGAACAGGCAATCAACGAGACATCGGATATTCCTATAAGTTTTCCGTTCGTGATTTCCAACGCTTACTTTGTATGTAGGGGCTGGTCACCAAGATTTATTGGAAAACAGGAAAGAAACTACCTAGCGTGCCAATTAGCGAAATTATAACCTATACTCTAGAATTCCACATTAATTGCCATAACTTCGATGTTTATCATAATTCTACCACTAATAATCGCAGTGTCGAAACTTCCGTCGTGTTGCGCCACACGATCGTAGGTATCGATTGCTATTCGGTTGTCACCTAAGCCAGTTGGATAACGATTGTTGAGTAATCGATTTATACTAATTCGTATAGTATCATGTGTGAGATGACAGCTCTAATCATCGGATATATTACACTCTTTTATAATTTTATTCGTGTTGCGATAACACGAATAATTAGTTTTTCTTGAGGACATGTCATGTTGTGTTTAATCAAATGATGTAGGTACATTGTACCTACATGTACATTTACAACTGTGGTATTACAAGTGTAATTATTTAATTTGCTCTATGCCATTCGACCTAAATAAACAACAACAATGTGAAGGAGTCTTGTTTCTGACAGAGTAACCCGAATTCATCGACCCCAACTGTGTCCGATTGAATTAAACCAGTTAAATTATATCATTGCCGTCCGTCTGTCGTCAGTAATTCGATTAACTGCCAGTAACCACGCTCCGATGGGGAACACGACGATCGTTTGCCTTTTATAGTTTGGTATTTTCCTTCTCCCCATTTAAAAACTGTTCATCGTAATTTTAAAGCCAACGTTTTTAATTTTTCCAAGCAATCAGAAAGGCAATTTGAATCGGATACGATTCAAGAGCAATTGTAAGAAAGTTTTTATTTATAAGTTGATGTTATGGAACACTAACAAAGAAGTTGGCTATTTTGAAAAAAATTTGCTAACGGTTGCGTTTTATGAGATTCAATAGCATTTCAATAATTTTTAATTAATATGTGCATTTCAAGTATTTTTTAATTCCCTTATAGGTCTTGTGATTATATCGACCGGCAAAGAATTCCCACGGGAAAACTAGACGCCAAAGGGAAAATCTGTCGAAGTCCTAAGATTTGATATCCTGAATAAGGTATAAAATCGTGTTATACCGTCGGCTTCAATATTAACGATGGACCGCATATCTTCGCATCGGCTCTATTAAGATTCTAATCGCGTGCATATTCACTCACATAAATGTACTCGAACATGTGTCATATCCAAACCCGTCGGGTGAAGTGCCTACTCGCGTACAGAACGCGCTGAATCAACAATTGACTATTAATGCAAATTCGCAGCATTTACATTTTGTCACCCCCGCGCTTCCTTGTGTAGCCACGTACATAGTTTGTAATCAAAACGCTTACAACGCTGTAGTAGACGATTTTACACTGTTTTTAGGTCACAATAACGCAACGTTATTCAGCACGTGCGCTCGCTATATTGAGTGTTATAAGTATATGTGAGAATTAAATTACATATAGTTCTACATAGTGAGGAGAACCGTTAAAACACTTTACTATACTACACTTAGTTCTGAGTGGGTACTAAAATTACGGATATACAATTTTAAGACTTCCACGTGTTGATCTCGCTACTGAAAATAACCGCGACTGCAATTTTCAGCAAGTCTTCGTTTATGAAATTGATGTCTTGGTTTCTCTTAAATAAGCATGAAATCTGCTTTGCAAAGTAAACTTTCAACATAACAAAATAGTTGTAAGTACATCACAATTTACAATGCAATGCAGCTGCGAAACGTCGCGGTGTCCCGATACGTTAAGAAATATTACTATCACGAAAATTGTGCGATGAAACCATTGACTTTTAGCCAACATTTATTGTTAAAATTTATAATATGGTTTCATTAACACACAAAGAACTAATAAGTTAGTAACTTTTGACAATACCTACATTATTTTATGCAGTGATATATATATATACGAGTTGTAGGTCGAAGGTTCGAACTCGAACTCAGACAGGCGCTTTACTTTGTGTAAATGATTTCATCACCACTGCTCTCAAAACGATGAAGTAAAACATAGTGAGGAAACCGGCATGTCTTAGAACCAAAAATACATCTACATAGGCTGATTATTATTATTATTTTATGCATCAAACCTCTTTGATATTATGCTAATACTTTGCCCCTTGCAGTCTACAAGTGCGTGTTACTGGTAGGATTCCAGAAAATAGGTCGGTTGTTCTAATGAGTCCCGTGCAGTTATTTGTGAGGCATTATCCAATTTTCCGTTCCACGTCCATTATGTGAATGAACCGCTTCTATTCCGATGAGTGTGCGTGATCGGCCTCAGACGAACTCACGCTATTCTCAGGCACTCTCAGCTACTATCATCTTCATTCTATTGTTTAAAAGTCGGCTAAAAATTAGCTGTTTTCAGTTCATTCCTTGTAAAGCTAAGTGATGTGATGAGTCACTATCTTTAATCTGAATCATTAATATCTTACTATTTAAGTTCTTGTTCCAGTAACCTCTCTGAATATTTGCAATGCTCCTTTTGTTGTGAACAAAGAGCGACGTCTGCAAGTATGTAGTTTAATAAGTCATGATACCGCCTTTGATGAGATTCACAATTACAATGTGCGGGGCGTGCCCTCTGGATGTTAATACCTTTTCATGATAATAGTGTTTCTTTTGTCTTTTTGTTTATTGTACCATTTGGCTGTCCCACTGCCGTACAGCAACATTCTGCTGTCACTGATTGCTTTATTGTACTTTCAGATTTATATTCTCTATAAAAATTTAGTGAAATCGAGTTACTTTGGCTATGTTATAGAATCCATACTCATGATGCAATATAAAGAAGGTGCAATGCTCCTACATAAACATATTATTATCTTATTAACAAGTTCCAATCGTTCTCACGTAGAAAAGTCAGTGATTTACCTACTGAAACTCCGTGTTACACACACTTGACTTTCTCCTATAAATACGAATTACCTGATAACAGTGCTTGATGTTTTATGATTTAATGTCTGGGAATGAAATATAATTATTAGTAAGACGCGCTGCTTAATACAGCTTAGTTTCGACACACCGCGAGTCGTTTCAACAGATTTGGTGTTTTAATAAAGGAAGTATTGAATACAAATGAGGCAATAAAATAAAATACTGCGGCAAATAATATTTGATAGTCGAGGAGCTTAGCGGGTACCTATCAGCGCACAGCACACCCTCATCACTATGCGGTGTGGTTGCGCGCACGCATTAGCCATGCGCGATGGGTTGCATCGCCAACGCTCGCGCCGACCGCGTCTGTAGGTACTATCGATTGTTTACACATACACGCATATATCAGCGTCGTCAAGGTCAGTTGTCACCCGAAATTATGCTCTAGTGCCATCGCGATAGGGAAGTGGTGTGGTGACCAGCGCCGCGATGGCATACCGCCGGCGGCCACACCGACGGACAGCGATATGACCATTTGAGGAGTTTGGTCACGATCCTACGCACTCTAGCACGACACTTTAGAAGGGGATATCGACGTTGACCGATGGTTATGACGTTGGAATAACTTTGAATAGAGTAATTAGCTCATGAATACACAAAGCGAATAAGACTCCGCTGAAGAAATTATTAATAGTTAATTCTATTGTTTGCTCGAGGAATGTAGCCGCTTACTGTTTATTGTATTATAATGTGAATATGAACAAAAACAAAATTGAGTTTTGGTTTGGTTATTTAATCAGTTTCTTGATTGAAGAAGTTAGATGTTTAGATATAGTCAAGTAGCGCTTTTATGCTTTTTATCGATCTGTCAGATCCATTGTAATAAATGTTGTGTGGTTACGATAGAAATGCGAGTTAAATAAGTCAGTTACATAAGTGACGACTGCCGATCAAGATGCTGCTGACAATAACTTGAATGCGCGGGCGCTGATTGCAATGGATAAGCTGTAGATCATTTGGAACATTTAAATCAAATTTATCTTCAAACTATGTTTGTCAATTAAATAAAGTCTTTACAAACTGATAAGATTTAACTGAACAAGTTATACTCGTAGTTGTCAGATTTAAATTAAATTATAAGTTGAAATTACATAGGTAGGTGATGCATAGTGAAGACGTGACGTTTTCATATCACCGTTTCAATGTAAGGTTAATGCACTGATGTTCACAAAAACTAATGTATTGAATATTTGCTATTATAAATAACTGTTGCTACAGCGTAGCTTAATCATACACGTTGCGAAGTTATTGTGGAAATTGCACGTTATATTTATACGCAGAAGAGTTTCGGTTAATCATGTTTGAATTTGCAAGAGACCGCACACTTTTTGTTGTCATAGGCCAAGACCCACTTAGGGGTCACAGTCACAGCGCTTAGAAAGTAAAACTAATTAAATTCTAGAAAATTTAGCCAAATAAGTCTTATCTGTTTTACTGTTGTATTTCCTTTTTCGGCAGTACTTAAGGTACCCTCACATAATATTTAATAACAATAACCTCTTGGCTATCTAAAGCCGTGTCATGATTGCCGTTAGGGCCATTAGACGATGACTTTCTAGATATACCCGTTATCCTATCCATCTCGCTAAGTTGCCATCTTAATTGGCAAATGTTTCAGCTATGTGCCAGTCTGACTGGCAACTGCTATAATGATAAGCACGTGTTCCTAATTCGCATGTAAGTGCGCTTTTTTGTTTTGTTAAAAGTTTGCTTATGTGATTTATAGTTACTTGTATGCAAATTGGAGATTGTTATCAGGTAACACAAGTAGCTTCAGAACATTTTTTTGATAATGAATGTGTCTGCTCTTGACGTCGATTAACTGCTAACGATTTTCAATCAAGTTTAAATTGTGATTTCGAATTGTTAGGCAAATTGTTTGAGTCGGGTTTAAGTTCCCAGCTGGGTGAGGGATAAACCCTATCCTTACTAGAGTGATTTCCACAACTTCTTAATTTTATAGTATTATCACACTCTGGACGTTGTCCCGCGTAGGCACCTACGCCGCGTAGACCCTTCGTAGGCGCCTAAGCAAGGCCTACGTGGCGTAGTCGCTGCTTAGACGCCGTTCGACCACTACACAAGATGAAATTTCACGGAATCACTATAGCAGCTTAGTCGTAGGTAAAACTGTAAGGAATATTTTTGCATTTTAAATGAACATTACAGCAATGTTAATGATACTTTATTACCCGGCTGTTTAGAAGAAGTAACTTTTTATTTCTTACGTAATTTTTCATAAGCATTCATGAGCTATATGCAAACTTTCTCTCATATGTTTAAATTAAATTCTCAAATCAATTTTATCATTACGATTGTGAGTTAAGTTGAATATGGAAGTTATTATTTTATTTATTTACCTATTAGATAATTATGCGTAATTAATAATAAGGGAAGTGGCCACCGGTCTGATGCTTTCTTTGGTGAAGGTCAGTCTTTATTAACAAGTCAAAGCAGATGACAACTTCACGAACAAGCTGATAATAAACAAATGTGAATTGGGATTAGGGAATGACTAAAATGATGACGAATATTTTTTTAACCAGCCACGTAAGTACAGTTATATTAGCAAAGAACGCAACTGTGATATAGAAGTGCCTCACCTTACATAAGAATGATGATTTAGCTTCTGATAAACGTAGTTAAATAATTTCCGACCTCTCGTTCATTAAGGATTCCGTGAATCTGATCATATCGTCTGATATCATCATGCCGCAATACATTATATAATAAAGATATTTAATTTCAATAAGGTTTTCAACGCACGAATGATTCATTAAAACATTTCTGTGCGAATAAAGGTCAATATTAAACGCTTTTTAAGATTTACTATAATGTAATTTTCACACGATTCACAGCGTAAAGGAGAACATGTTGTAAACATGTTGCCAAGTCGCTGAAAAAGTGAGAACTTATTTCATTGCCCTTCGGGTTTAGTACCCAAAGGGTGCCAACGGCCCCAACGGGACCATATTACCAAGCCTCCGCTGTCCGTCCGTCCGTCCATCCGTCCATCCGTCCGTCTGTCTATCAGCGGGTTGTATCTCATGAACCGTAAAAGGTAGACAGTTGAAACTTTTACAGTGTGTATTTCTATTGCCGCTATAATAAGGTTAAAAATTAAAGGGGTCTCCATACAAGAAACGTATTTTTTCGGCTTTTTGTGCCTTGTAGTACAGAACCCTTCGTGTGCGAGTCCGACTCACACTTGGCTGCTTTTTTATGCAATAAGATTTAAAGACTAGTCTTGAGTCATCATTGAGACATTAACATAGATTTTTACAACTTTTTTTATCAATTTATTTTTGCAGTAACAATTTAACCACAATCTTATAGGTCAGACTAATTTTGGAAGGTTTGATCAGTTTCTTTTTTTTTTCTAGAGATCACTCATACAGTTATTTGAGGGTATAAATTGGTGTAAATGTTAGTCAAAATAAACCATCGATATTGTATTTAAAACTACAATCGCTTTATCAGAACATGGCACAAACAAGTATATAAATCAGATATGTTTCCTCACCAAAGATCGTTTCACTTAATTATAAAAGTTGTTGAACTTTTGTTTCATATATCGAGTACAGAGTGAAAGTGATTCCCTTTGACTGGACCGAGATTAAATGTACCTCGTTAACCGCCATCAGGCTATCGTGAGAGATGGGTCGACTTGACGTCACAAGTACCCACCACCCACCGAATTGTTTCTGGACTAATCTCCGTCTGACGCAATTGCACTGCATTAGAATATTTGAAAAATAAATTATGGTACAAGCAATCTCTCTGATATGAAAGAAATATTGTGGTTTCGGAGCTAATGTCCGAGTAAATTACTTTATCTATGATACTTTGAGAATCGAGTTGAGATTCAAATTCTTATTTATGAATCATTGAGTAAATAAATCACTTATTACATGTTATCCATATTAACTTTCTAATTCGGTAATAAGTATCGATTTAACTTTCGTCATTTATTGTAAAAAAAGAAGTGATTAAAAACTCTTGCGTTCTTAAAAGTATGAATAATGCATATAATTATAAAAAGTATTGGTATATTATGAAAAGACTGCTTATTTGTATTTTAAAATTAAAATAAATCCACTCTTTTGGTAGCATCTGTTTTGCATTGACAGCTCTCATTAAAATTTACACCTGCTTCTATTGAAAAAACTTGACTAAATACAAACTAATAAGCCTGCATTAGTAAACTACCAGCTAATTTGCTAAGTAGGCACTCCAGTAATTGCGGCAAATATATTAATTACACATAATTACATAACAATAGCTCACGGAACACTAAAATCACGAGTCACATGCCATTATGTTAACTAGCGCCACAGGTACATCGCAACAACACTTTAAAGACTAATACACTAATCATACATAGAGATCTAGGCACTATTCATTTATCAATAGGGCATAAAATTGGCTGTGGAAATTAATTTAAAAGGAATAAAACGTTTGACGTGTGTATACATAGTGAACTATAAGTGAGTGCCAGAGGGCATAATGAGTCTCACGATTGTTACATAACGCCGGTAATAGATAATGCATAATACTAATGACAAGTGATATTTAAAATATATTAGGTACTCAGTGTCTCGCGTCGTTTTGTCTCGAGTGCTTCATGATTGAGTGGGGCGAATTAGATAAGCGCATTAGTGGTCGTAACTCACAGCTTTCACTTTTAGGGCCCAATTATTTATGTTTCGATTCTACGCATCTTTCGTAATAAGCCGCTGGGCGCCCGCGTCTTGATTACGCGGAACCTTTGCATCCGAAGTTGCAATGTGATTCTGGTAGAGCAGTTTACATGAAGTTTTCATAGAAATTGTTCTACTACAGTCGAGTAGCGCCTGTCTCCAAGAGCCTTAATTCGTAAACGGAGCTTTTATAAAAAATATGATTTTCAACTTATCGTCTTTCCAATAGTTATGTGCGGTCTGCCGTTAGTGCTTGACTAATCGATTAGGTTAAGTCTTCGGAAATTAGTAACGTTAAATTGTAATATATCAGAAACTAGAGCAACGATTATGTCTACCTTAACGCTAATTAAACTAAAAATAATCAAGAAAAACAAAGCGTAAAAGAGTTTAAAATGGCGCGTTACGCAATGTATTTTTTATTCACATTTCATCACTCAAGGGGACAGTTGGTTGATAATTCACGTAATTAACAGCATGTTTGTGTTACTAAACCTCAGCAGCGCATGCGCATGCCACCCGGCGACATGTTTGCGCTCGGCGCAAAAACTACGCGCAATTCCAGTAATTTCGTAAGTCGTAACTTTGTAATTACTGCCCTTTTAATTTTTTAAATTGTTATTCTTAAAGCGTTCGTCCTACATCATCGTAGGAAATGTTATCTTATTAAAAGAAATCATTGTATGCACGAGCTGAGATGAGCAACATGTTGTAATCAATGGCTACCCTGGCTCCGGGACTATTTGTTACCGAAAGCGCATTCCTCGATATCTAACGACAGTTATACGACCTCTGGCTAGAGATGCCAAGAAATATTCCTAGAAAGCTTTAGTTTTATTCTTATCCACTCAAATAAATAAAATTCCTTGGTCAAATTAGAAAATAAACACATAACCTGAACTCTAAAAAACGCTTATCGAGCATTCCTATAAGAGAACTTTCTCTGATAATGCATGGAGCCCGAGTTGGAAATTACTATTATATCTTTTGAAGTGGATGCGAGCGGCATCGGTATCGAAATAATAACCGCTCTCTATATTAATTACGTCCTAACTCCTAGAGCACGAAGGTACGTTGAGCGCGGGGGGCCCTCCCCTCTGCTTGTACATCCCCATGTACAGTCGAACAAGCTACTGGCCATAAACAGCTACTGGGCTGCACAGGTACTTGCAACTAATTTCAAACAATGTGGTGAGTATGGTGTTGTCAATTCTTTAAATGACACTTATGAGAGAGTAACTAGAGTTGAGTATCCTATTGGTAACCCAGACAATAAAATGAATATTGGCAGCGAATCGGGAAAATGAATATTTTTGTCTGTATCAGTCTGGTCAGTGCTCATCCCTTCTCTATATGAGAAGAGGTCTTTACCCTGCAGTAGGACAATAATGTAGCTGGTATTAAGGTAGCTAAAGTAGGTACCAAATAACTTGTTCGACTGTACCTATTCTGTAATAGGATCGGTAATGAGAGCACGACACGCATTCTCACAGATGGATGGATGCAGTCACCCGTTATTATGTGGGGCTAGATAACTTAATGAGCCACGTGGCTACTAATTACTTTGAGTTCGTTGATTAATGTATCAAGGTGTATTGAGATGTTGCGTATCGAATAGATAAGCGGTAAACTTGTAGGCTAAGTAAGTTTGATATAGATTTACATAAGTAGACGTAATCAAGCTACTTAGCTTCCTACATACGATAAAATACTATCACCCGGTTTGTCAAGTTGAGAACTTGTCAAACTTTAGCATTTTTTAAGGTGTAATCGGGTGTAAGTAAGACCATGATCTGTATTAATCTCAAAAGTCCTAAATATATCCGCCAAACAAGCCTTAAAAACATAAGCTGTTTGCTTTTAAATCCGTCGACAGTAAAATTAAACATCAAACTTAATCTTACCATAACTCCGTCATAAAACTAAATCCTCAAGCTGCAGAACCAAATCCTTACCTGAAAAGAACAAAACAAACATGATTAATAAATGAATAATTAATGTCCACCTCATAATGAGTACCGTATTAATCTCGATAAGGCAACACACGTGTTACAGGTACATAATTATTTCATCTCGGCTATCAACGCGATCACCATCGGCTTTCAATCTTAACACTGATCGGTTTCGCAAGCCGGTGGCCGGTGGCGACATTGCTACAACATCCGCCGCTGATTGCTAGCCGCGTGACATTAATTGACCCACCGACATGTGCAATGACTCGAAATTATATTAATATCATTATATAAAATTATATTAATATCATTATATAAAATTATATTAATATCATTATATAAAAACTAGCTTCTATCTAGTTTCTACTTAGTTTTTAAACTACTTTCTGATGAAGTAAGTACACACCATCAAATTACTTTGAGCTTACAGCTTTGAGTTTCTGAGAAAGGATTATTTCGTATTTTGTTTTTTTGCTGTCCACCCAAAGAAGAAGAAGAAGAAGCTGGAAGATTGGTATCACTACTGGCAATAAGACATGAGGAAACTTCTTAATTTGCGGACGCGTCCCTATTGAGATAAAATTTCAAAAACATTTTCCCTCCCTTTATTTTCTTCGAACTTAAAGAAACTAAACGCGGGCGTTCTCAGTAGTTCGGTTTAATGTACAAACCGAACGAAGCCAAAAGAAAAAAATATTAATAAAATAAGACAAATGCATTGAAAATAATATGTTACCTTTATCGTTTTGTCAATCTGTTTGTATATATCTAGATACTTTTTGCTCGCTTTATTATCCACATAGCCACGGATCTAAGCACATAGCCTTTTATCAACTAGGTTAGGGTCGGCTGCCAGTCTAACCAGATGCGGCTGAATATCAACGTTTCATGTGAAGCGTCGGCCATCTGAGCTCCAGAACCTAATTACTTCGCAATCTAAGGCTAGACCAAGTCTCAGACTTTCGGGATGCTGACTGCTTGGCGCAACGTGTGTCATACATGTCCGAATTAGATATTTATCTCTTCTTACACTACTCGTAGTTAATCCTATAAGTGCGAATTCCATCAAACTTTTATACCTAGAAAAAGACGTATCCTGAGAATAAATTTTGAATTTTTGACAGTTTTTCCATACTACACGGATAAAAGATATCGAACTCTGGTAAAATCAGCCCTTAGTAAGACAACACAACTATGTGTGTGTTAGAAATATTTCTGCACACCATAACCAACATTACAACTCTTTTTTTATAAGTCTACGGTTACAACAAAGATTTCATTTACATCTGTATTGCTTGTTAATCTGCCCCAACAAGAAGTTTTCCTATTGGCTAAGTCCATTGTGCTGTTGTAACGTAACGCCTGACTATAAT
Organism: Gortyna flavago; assembly: GCA_963669345.1. NCBI lineage: Eukaryota > Metazoa > Arthropoda > Insecta > Lepidoptera > Noctuidae > Gortyna > Gortyna flavago. The sequence continues at coordinate 8,976,272 of OY770144.1, forward strand.
ATAACATACAACTTTTTCTTAGTTTAACTAAACCTGCTAGCTGTTTGAAACTCGTTGTATCAGTTGAGGACGATTTATGTCTAGCTTACGAAACGTATGATATAATTGCACATAATATGCCTAGTTATCCTATACCTACATTAGTTTAAAAAACACTGGTTAGTGTATAAAACGCGTACTATTTTGATATACGTCTGACTTGATAACATGAGAGAGAGCGTAAAACGTTATGTGATGTAATAACTTTTTTACGTGTTTGTACTAAACCCGACAACCACCTGGCACATGCGCCAACACACGGTCACTCGACTCTCAAGTAAATACTTAGCCTAGACTTTCACTAACAATAACAATCATTTTAGTTTTGGAAAACGCGTGAAAATCGGCTTTAATTTCGAGACCCAACTATGAAGCACGGAGCCTTTTCAGTCTTTCGTCATTTTCCAAATAATACCTCAGAACAAACGCCACACATTACACAAAGTCGACGGATTAATAATTTACAATCAGCTATTTAACTGGCTTAATGGTTTACACACTAAAAAGGTGAAAAGAAACCTGAATAGCACTTTTACGTCCAACACTCTTGATTGAAATCAGTTTTCTATCAGGCCATAAATAGAAAATCGATTTGCCGAGCTAATGAACGTAAGTGTCGGCACTTTGGACGTTAAACAGGTAAATATTAAGGTCTATAATTACGCTATGGTGTTACGACTGCAAGTTGTGTTTACTGGAAACTCTCGCCGAAGCGAAAGTTCCACATGTGTGGATATGCGGCGTTTGACAATTCTCATGTACTTTAGTGTCTGTGACGGATGCCAATCGTGCGGACGATAATTTTGTTTTCTTAACGAGCTATGACGGTTGAAATTATAATAAGAGTGGGCTATCACTTTAATATAAAAGGCGTAATATTCTTTAATGTAAGTTGAAATAATTAAGGAGAGAAAACCATTTCATTTTGAAACCTGAATTTCACGAATGTTTGTTTAAATATCAAGCTTGCATAGTAGATTGCTAGTGATGTGGATGTCATATAAAGGAGAAAATTAACCGAGTAAACGTAAGTACGTCACTGGTTTGAGGAACCGTTACGCTGCAGCGAAAATGCAACATCTAGTTTTAAAGAAAATTCTCTCCGACTATTAAAACAAGTATGTTATTACCAGATCTACTTTCGATCTCGGCTAAATCAATACGGGAACTTTATCTATCTTAAGTAACATCAAATACCTAAGTACCTTTCATTTCAGAGTTCCTGCTTAACTAAAGGAAGTATTGACTATTTGACGTGTGCACATAAACCGGACGCATCTAATGCAGTTTCTCTTTAGTCGGTAGCAGGGCTGGCGGTCAGTTACACCGTGCTAAAGATAGAGAAATTAGCTGCGCAGGAGTGCGCGAGTGAATGCACTCGAACGCTGCGCCCGCGCCGTCGCCGCCCCGCCCATACCATATACGATCAGGCGTAAACTGGGAGATCGATTACCACTAATTACTGGCCTCTGTGCAAAAGCCTCCTGAAATATTGCAAGCCGACTGTATCTCGGCCCTACGACAGTTAATAAAACAACATAGCTCTATACATATACGATATATTGGCACATGACTATATAAAACCCTGACGAGCATATTTTAAGGCTCTGGATTTCAGTACACTGCAATTAATATGCAACATTATCTATCACAGGAACTGATAATCAAATTATAACTATTACGGCAGTTTCTTAGCCAGGCCATGCTCCTGTCTTATAATCTGATTAAAGAAACCTACAATCTGCATATTCTTAACGAGAAAAAATGGAAAAGCAAAACATATTTTTATCTCGAACAAGTTTTCCCAGGATTATAATCTTGCGTTTAAGTCTTCATAATATAAATACTTAGGCAAAGATTGAAATATCTGTTTGTATCTTGAAAGTAGACAGTCAGGAATGCCTAGGCGCGTCCGTCTATCGGGCAGTTTAGATCCAATTACAGTCCGCGAGGGATACTAACAATCATAGACTTTCCTTGGGCATTCGTCAAGCGCTGTTGTGAAGCGTGAAAGCGGATTGATCGCTTGATCACACGACACGTGTCGCTTGTGACTTCACGCTTTACGCGATATTCAATTGTAAGTTGATCGCTTTCTATCGTACACGACGGTAATGCTTACGTACATTATGAGAAGAGCCTCACGACATTTGAATTGAATAATAGGCGCTACATTCAGTATTTTGATACGAGTTGGTTGCTTGTCAATTCGCGCTATTATTCGGTAAGTGTTTTCCAAGAGACCACGGTTATATTAACAATAAGAATGCTGTTAGTTAAATTGCAATCAAAGATGTTTATGCAAATCTAACTAGTAACAGGTACATAATAATACAAACGCATTCTACATGCATAATTACATAAATCATCTGACAAACTTTCCAAATCATAATGCAAACAGAAGTGTTAACTTGCAAAGCAGTCGATACTAAGACAAGTAGTACATATCACTATTCATCGCTTACTTGCTAATTGCCTGTTAGCATTCCTCTGCTACCAACATGTACGGTTATCACCGGTTATCACGGTTATCTGATTAACTCTTATAAGACTAACTCACGCGAACTATGAAGCAGACACTTCCTTTGTTACACCGCTTACATATTGAGACTTGAGACTTAAAGATGGCGCGGCTAAAAGAGTCGTAAAAGGCGACAACGCTTCTAAGGTGTGGTTTCTTGTTAATCGTAAAGATCTAAAATACTAAAATACTTGATATGTGATAATGATATTACTTTTCCTGGAAATTTTATTTAGGTATAAAAATTTTATATTTATGTCTCATTGTGCGTACAACCATCACAACTTTACCTATAACAGAAATCTAATTAACTAAACTCATTTGAATTCGTACTTAATAGCGTCTTTCATTTTAATATTCACAGATCTTAGGTTTTATTTACGTTTGCTGCGTTCAGAAATAGATGAAAAATAAAGTCATAAACGCGACGGCCGTGGTATTGAAATAGCCAGGTTATTTAAATCATTCGACCGCCTCCGCGATACCACACGAGTATCATACACAGATATCATAGATCCAGAGCCAGACAGAAAAATATATAAAAGTATTTTATGTTGACTGTTATTGCAACTACACTGCAAGCTAGAAAACTAATCAATAAGATATGTAGAGTTTATGTTATGGCTGCAAGTAAATAAAATTCATGCAAGTGGAAAAATTATTTTATTATGAGTGAAGAATAAATCGCAATTTAAAGCTGGAAATAATACATATCTAGCATTTCTTATTAACTCCTAATTAAAATTTTACTGATTATAAGTCCATACATTAAAATAAAGAAAAGCCGGACTGAAGATTTGAAGGTTTTCATTGGATGCGCCGAGTACCTACTCGTTTGTACTGGGCCATTTCGGTAGTACCTACTCGCTATTGGCCGAATAACTCGGTTTGACTGCCGAGGTACTCGAAAATAACCCATAAACTTATAACCTGACCTCTTTACAATATTGATGCAGATTAGTCATTGTCAGAAAAATCTCGTGAAAAAATTAACGTATTTAATTCAATAATCAGTCTCTCGTGGTAATCTTAGATATTGATCTAACTCACGATGCGATCACGATACAGCGATGACACTTTTCAGATTTTCACACTGTTGCGGCACTGTAAGCTAATTCCTCGTAGCATTTCCAAAAACTTGCAAAGCATTCTTCTGTAATATTTGATGCGTTTCGTATGTTCCCAATACCTGCGTCAACTAAACCATAGAACATAATACCGAGCAATACTCGGTCGAGTACCGAGTTAATCCTTAAAACTTGTACTAGGCGAATCTCTAGTGTTCATGCTTTTACTCTACGTGTAAAACAAAACAACCAATCATTTCCAGTGATACATCATTCGTGAGTTGAACTTTCAGTGGCGGCTCCTTGTACAGACAGACGAGCATTGTTCAGTGTTCATGCTACGTGGACACGACGCCGCGACACCAGTCTACAACGAGTTCACACCATCTTGACTCACGATAACACGCAACTGAGGAAACCACACATTACAGATCTTATCCAGGCAGTCTCATTGACTAATTATTTGCTTAATGGAATTAATAGCGCGGATAACTATCAACACTTTTATATAAAAGCTAAGTGTCGTACGCTCTAATAGCCTCATTAATCTAATAAAAGTACATGCAAGGCACTAAGCAGACGTGCAGATACGATATTACCACAATATTGTAAAGTGACAGTAGAAAAAGCGGGATGCAATAAAATATAACGAGCAAGAAAAAATAGCGCGCGCTTATTACATTAGGTACTTTATCGTGAGATTTCTATCGCTAAACTAACAATGTCGGTATTTATTTTCAAAAGTGTGTAAGAAGTAAAAGTTATTGTGTAATAGTTTACAAAAAAGTCGGTAACAGATAATACAGTTACATGGTTATAGATCATGATTCATGACGTTCACGAATCGCATCTCGTTGGCGATATCAATTTCATGATCGCACGTGAACGATCAAGCGCTTGAAAAGTAAAGGCAGACCATCATCAAGCTAACAGCAAAAATGCATTTCGCCGAGAGAAAACGACTCTAATGTGATGCAGTCGTGCAAACTGCAAATGAATAGCAGTACCAGCTGCAAAAAGCCGTCCTTTTATAGAGGCCCTAAGTATGAAAATGGAAACATCAATGCGGACGTTATAATTTGCGCGGTGCATTTCCCGTTACGTACGCCGCATTCGGCCGTGACAATTTTCCATGTTGCACTTCAGAGACGCCTCGTAATGACAGAACGGCACTAATGAAACAACAGACAGCCAATAATAAACTTCCTGTGTAATGAGAGACAACGGGCACGAACTACGAACACGGTTTCTGAAGCAATTGAGCGGCAGGCTGCAGGCCCAACCACAACGCAGCCTAAGGTACAATCGACCATTATAATATACTTTTTAGCTAGGTATTATAAATTATGCTCCATTCAGATAAGTAAGCACAAAGAAGGTATAAATCAAGAGGCAGAATAATTGGAATATGTCCTGATATGCATGCGTGGTTCCCTGTAAACTCTGGTAGGTATGTGGCTTTAAAATAATTCAAAGTGTAGCTGAGGAATGGGTCTGACTGTCCTACGAATAAACGATGACTTCAGATTACAAAATATATACTTGTATTCCGTAAGAGGTATATCCATATATCTAAGTGTAATCATTACATTGCCTCTGAAAGTAGACTAATGATCGTCATTAAAATAATTTAAGCGACGTTAGAGCGAGCTGCTGCTATACGTTCCGTTTGTTTAATTCTTTCATTATTTTTAAAAGAGTGTGACAGTTTCTACTATAAAAATCTATACAGGGTGGTTAAAAAGTCGTGGATCAAACGAAATAGGGAGATAAATGAGGTCATTTCCAACGCTTATAATAATTTTAAATAATTTTTGAAATAATTTTTGGTAACGCTTCAAAATTTTTGGAAAAAATATAATTGCTGTTGGGTTAGTTACCCAGAGCCGCAATAGAAGTTTCTACTAATATTATCCAGATTACAATCCAGCCGTCGAGAGAATGCTTTCCTGACACCAGTCAGTGTGAAAATTGTTGCAGCAAATAAAGAGGTATTCCACTCAGAGCACTGATTTGAACTGCACTTGGACGAACCGCACCTAAGCACTTCCACTAACCGCACTGAAACAATATTTCGTAACGTGCGGTTCGGTGTAACAATTTATCGTTATTGTTACAGATCAAATTCGCAAAACATGTATTCGTTTGTCTGAAACTGACAAGTGTCAAGAACGCATTTTCTCGTCAGCCACAGTGTAGTAGTCACCAGCCCAGAGAGAGAATAATTAATTATCGTAATTTTAATGTCAGTAGGAAAATTAGCGTTCAACAATTTGTGTAGGCAGAAAAACCCTCGCGAACAAACAAATGTTGTTGCACTTACATGGTCGCATAACCGCATAACGGTTGGCTCCAGGCTATTGAGTAGATGCACCTGCGCCGCAAGCCCCGAAGATGAGCCTTTCACTGGCGCATATCGAAAGTGCAGCGTTGATGCAACGCGACCCTCGACCTCTGCCGCAATGCTGCCTTTTGTATCTGATCAGATTGATACTTATGATAATTGTTGTTTCCAATCAAATCTACAGAAGTTTGTGGATATCATGATTGGGTATCACATTTCATGTATGCTTCTTTATGTGCAGGTATCTCGTGTTTGATTGACGGCTGTGGCTTTGTTGTATTATGTAGCGGCGTAGGTCCTATTACGTGTTAATGCTTCTTCTTCAAAAACGATTTTATAAAATAATCTACTACAATAACATTAATTAAATGTCATGCTAACATCTAGCTTTTCAGTAGGAACATTTGCACAACAACTTTTATTTTCAACTAATGTATAGAATCTTCTCAACATTACCATCATTTTCCTGCAGCTCCTGCGCATGCACATTTGCGCTAACCTAACTCACCCTTGGCGTTAAACATTGATACTGAAAAGCAGTTTATTAATATCATGGCACCAATAAAACACGCCACACTATTATGTTTCAAAGGTTTCTGAAGGAGGGGAGATAACTCAGTGCCCACTGGGCAGGATAAATCGATGATAAAATACGCTCTGTAAGAATTGGCATCAGTATTAGGCCTGAGTTCAGCCGTCCAGCCGGTCAGTTAACCAGCTGTCATGCGGTTACCACTTTGCAGGACAAATCGCGGCGGCCCACCAGCTGAGAGCACTCGTAAACATGTAAATTCATAAGTTGCAGAGATACTTCGTGCATGATAAAGTATACGCTCACAGCAACAAAGGACTCTGATGGACTCATAAAAAGATCAAGAAATTAAACTTATGACTTATGATGTATTTACTTAAAAACCCAAACGTAACTTGTTCTAGAATATAATGTTTTAGATAACGTAGGTTACAGGTAGACATGGGTATGTTCTTCACTAATTTGGTAACATCAATGATGTCACACTTCAGTCCATAAATTACTAAAACAGGCATGTAAATATTCGTCGTTAATAACAATAATCCGTTTTTTAAGTGTTAATGTTATAGCCCTAAAATATGACAATGACAACTCATATATGGTAATATATTCGAGTACCTTACCTACCTCGGATTGTTATGCTGTGTTTGTGTTGGGCAACCACACAGAATATAACATTATGAAACCAATCACGTTCTGATGTCGCTGCGGACGTTATTTTATGTAATATTAATAATATCGGAATAGAAGTCGTAAATACTTTACGCGGTAGAATGTTGATTAAAGTGAAGTTAAACTAGTTCCGAATGACACCGCCATTTTCTGTTCGGTATATAAAGATTGAAGATTACACAGCCTACTAACTTGAAGTAGAAACGAAAGTAAACAAAATTTAACTAACAAACCAGTTTTAGCCGTGCGTGCAGCCAACAGATTAAACGGCAATTAAAAACAAACGCAAAAAAAAATGCATTTCTCCAATAACGCAACTTTCGTTTTTAATAAAACATGTGGGGATTGGTCCCTGCCATATGCTAGTATCGATTATAATAGTTGGACATCGACGTGACTCTTCAAAGGGGTCGTTCAGTCAGCGAACTTAGGAATGTGAGTCCCATTTAGTGATGAGCGAAGCCCGCAGCGTTATAATATCTTCCCTATATTTTCCAGTCCAATCACTAGGATCGCCTGCGCAGCGATCGTCCCGCCTGCGCTATCGGCTAACTAATTCGAATTAGCCCCACTATACTGTTACAATTACGACGCACTTAAATGCAAGATACAGGGAAGCGCCGTTGTATTAATGCTTAATAGCAAATTGAATGAGCAACGATCATGGTTGAGATATAACAAAATGCCTGCAATCAGTTCGCGGTGCCCTCGGGCTAATAGGTAATCCTATATCTATCTAACTCATAACGTTTTACACGACGGTTACAGTAATACGAGTAATCTGAGCATCTCAGAGCGCCATAAACGGTAATTACATATCAACGGTGACCGTAAAGCGTAATAAAGACAAGATCGACGTGAGATAAGAAATTAAAAACACTTTCACTGCGTAATTGCTGTCAGTAAACACTAATAAGGCGACAAACTTGTACCAAAACGTACTTACAGCTGCGTGAGGACTCAGCGAGTCAATCATTAGAAAGTAAGACAGGTTGTAAGAAAAACTCGCACAGTTACGGAAAGTACGGGAAAAGTGTGGCCGATGGGAAGATGCGTTTTTCACAATGGATGAACGTTCATAGGCGTTATTTTAGTTCTTGTCAACACACACTGGTATTGTTTGCGGGATGTCTGCTGAGTATAACAATGTTGTTCAACAATCTTGATTGTTAGTTACTGTCGCCTCAAGATAATAGCGCCTGCGACTCACTGTTGCATGAATTGAAATAGGTATGTTTACTTTGCTTTGAAATTACTGAAGAAAATGCATCCGTTGCTAACAAGCCCCTTGAGAAATCATTTGCTACTAAGAGAGTGCCTAACAAGGGATATCAATTGACATAAAAAAAACGGCTTTGTAAAAAGAAAGCAAGCAGTCATCACAACATTATGTCACATCGACTCCACGTACTTTTAGTAGCTACTGAGTGACGTAAGGAAGGGTGGTAGTCCCATAATTGGCAAGGCACCTAGTAGTGGGTGTAGCGTCATGTTGACACAGTCTACTTCCGAGCGTGGCGCAACGGCGCGGGTGCACGTGACGCGCCCACGCGCAGGGCTGGCACGTGAGCGTTAATGAATAAGCTAACATAGGACTCGCTCGACTGTGTACATTATTGTTATCGCATATAAGCCAAACAATAGAAAAAAAGTATTGAAAAATTAACTAAACATTACAGTAACTGTAATGAATACTTTTACTGTTATAAATTATCGTTAAATGGTTTTATTATATACAAACAACTCAAACATACATCAAACACCTCAAACACGTACACACGACAGATACGCCCATGAACTTATAATATATAGTCCATGGATACGCCTGACACATAACATGCGACACATGACATATACACGTACCAAATTCACAATATTTAAAAGTTTTTTTTTGTTTTTATGTAATTGTCTTTTTGTACTCAACGATAGCTAGGTACTTACCCAATATAACTCCGTATTAGTTTGTGTAAATTGGAAAGAGCCCTGGCACCCCTAACACAAGTTTAATACGATCCAATTAAAATACAATTTAAAAACAATATTGTTATAGTTTTAACCTATCGCCTTTATGTAAATTGTAAAATTGGTAATAAAGTTATTATTTATTTATGTATCCATTAATTTATTTAAACGATAAAAGGCAAAAGAAAAGACTTGAATAAGAACAACATTCAATTAGATAATTTATGATGCTTATCCTCAAATATTACAAAGTCCGTAAATATTTGAATATCTTTGTGTAAGTTTGGTAACAACCCTATTGATATTGAATAGACCACAATAAAAAAGCAGCAACCAAAGGTGACTCCCATACAACGTGTCAGTACTGACATGCGACGTCACGTGTCGACCACCTTGCGTAACAAATGAAAATCGCCGCTTTTCCATCGCCGTCAGTTGCGTAACGGAAAAATTGTGCAAGTACCAAGTACCTACAAAATAAACATCAACTTTGCACAAGAGGAAAGTTCGACGCGTTCGACAGTTCTCAGAAGTCTTGTTTAATAAACCATGGTCATTATAATGAAATATACACACAGGTAGGTATTTTATGGGGAAAAAACGACGCATGTATGAGTCAGACGCCGAGAGAAACTAAACGATTCGTCCAAGTATATACAATGGAAACGAACTAACGTTTGACGGTTTAGCGCTTTGGAATAAGCGAGCAATAAACCGGTGAAAATACTCTGCTATTTTCAAAACCGCGGGCGTAATCAATCGCTAGTTAATCCGCTTAATTTGGAGCCCTACTCACGTTGATGGTCTTAACATTAAATGAAATGTCATCTGATACAATCTGATCTCTGTATCATTTTTTCTGCGTACATTAGCAATTATGTACATTACAAGATCAGTGATAAGATGTAGATATACTCGTATGTAGCCGTTATTGATACCTAACCTGGACATTGAACTGTTCGGAATTTATGTCCATATAAGTTGGTAGATAACGATGGCCATAATTTATGGGATGAGGGGATATCAACAAATGGTGTGCTGTGGATCGATGGTGTCTTTGCCCTTACGCTAGGAAGCATCCCATATAAAACTTACTTAAAGGTATCTGTCCAGTTCATTGGACTTTTCTAAGCTATGATCGTAGCAAGATGCAATGCAGTAATTTATTTTCTTTAATTTCCAATTAAAACAAATCAGTTTGATTTATGATGACAGTTACGTGAGGTGTATGCATTGGTTGACTCGAGGTTTCTAATGGCAAAAAAGATACAATGTTAGCTGCGATAGGCAATGTGTTTGTCTTAAAGAGATATTTTTCAGTATATTTTGTCACGTACTGCAGTTGCAAAAGTAAAATAAAAAGGTTCGTGTACGTGCGCTTGCCCACACCTGTCTGCTACGTCGACGTAAGAATGGGCGTGTCGATCTGCGGCGTTTCAGAACTGCGCCCGCGCAATGCAGCCAGATTGACACTCATTGTTACATCACCCATTCACCAGCTATCTCGATCGTCCATTATTTTAACACCTATCATTATTTAATTACAATCAAGTGGACGATTGCCTCCTTGGTGCAGTAAATCATTACGTAGGAATTATACGAAACAATAGAAAGTTGTGTGATTGGTGCCATGACAACGCTTTTTGGTTGATTTCAGAATTATTTATTGTCTCTCAGAGAATGAAATATACGCGAATTATGTGGTTATGTAATGTTAGTGGAATCGACGGGTCACTACGTTTACTTTGATAATAGTACCTACCTGTTTTATTCGTCTGGTATTATGTTATATGTTATTTCCTAGAATTTACTATATTTAGGTATTCATTTAGATTTTTAATAGATTTAAAATAGAAATAACACAGATTACATATATTAGAGATACAGCTATTCAAAAACATTCTAGGTACAAATAACCTAGCCAAGTAAGTAATATTTACTTTTCCAGATTACAAATGTACTTTCTTCCACTGTAACTGATACTATATCATTTGACGCGTGGAGATGATGTCAATGCTCAAGCGCTAAGCACACAATGGAACGTAACGCACTCGTAACTTTGTATGTAACGTTCAACTTGCGCAGACGCAGCGCGAGATGGATCGCGGCTGCCGAGAGTAATAACCTCGCTAGTCACAGCCAACTATGTGTGTCGCAGCTGTGAAGCGAATATACTATAGTCAAACTGACAAAAAAGTTAAAAATCTTAAGATATTCCATTCAGTACAGTTATAAGAGTTGCAAGAATTGTGGAGGTGATGTTGATTTCTGTTTTAAATTCAACTAGTGAGAAGTAGGTACCGGTTCCTAAGCACTGGCTGTAACGATAGTCATGGAGATTTACATGAGGATCTGTGTGCTCTTCAAGACATTGAAGAGTCTATCCAACTACACAAACGTGGTAAGGAGAGGAAAATTGATATACTCGTATATATTTTTGGAAACTCCCTCTGTTCTAACATTTGGTGATCTGTGTAACCTGTTGTGGTCTACCCAAAATCTGACTGGAATAACATACGACGATGTTTCTTAACCGCTTTTAATATTAAATGGGCGGTCTGAAGGCTCCATATACACATATACAGTCAATGAATTTCGAAAATCAACGTTTAAAATTATTGACTTAACTTATGATTTATATAGGTAGGTAACAGTAATATTGAGTATGTACCTACTTATACTTTTTTAACATTTATAACCATCTAAATTGCAATGCCTTAACAGGCAACTAAGTTCTAAGCACCTACCTATTGTTAACATTTTTAAAATTCTGTACACTTAGTTCGCAATAAAGAATTTGAATTTGAATAATATAAACTTTTGCAAGTGATTTATTAATAAACATGGAACATGGATATTAACAAATTCCATCTAAGCTGCCAGTTAAAATGTTGACAGGTTGATGAAAGTATTGCATTTAAAATTATCATAAGCCTGTCAAACATTTTTTAAATTTTATTTGAGGAGAAAAAAATAAAAACGTCGTTTGATTTGCACAGCGAGAGACAAAGCACTAATGTTCCACCAGAAATTAATTTAGTTGAAAATAATTTTTACACGAAGGAAAGAAAGATTACCCTTTCGCAAAGACATTAATTATACCACGAGGATGACAAATTACAAAGATAAACAATCCATTGTAGTAATTTAAAGTCGGTCCATTGTATTCATTGGAAGGGCATTCAGATTGATCAGCAAGTGATTGTTTATGATGACGATAGAATTCCAGGCATATTCAGCACGTTTGTAGGTATCTTAGTCTCAGTAAGATTGGATACATCCTGTTGATATTATAAGAGGATTTCGAACGAAATTGATCAACAAGGAGGACGAGTATCAAGTTATAGATATACCTACAAATGTAGGTATAACTATACTTGAAATGTCAACAGCAACTCTAAAAGGAAAAGCAAGAGACCTTTAACAGTGCCCTCTTCCTCTGAACCCCACTCGGCTAGACAGATCTGTTATTTGTATGAGTCCTTTTAATTGCATGCTTCTTAACTTTTTGCCTATACCGACGTCGCATTTCTAGAGAAAACAGATCTAGTTCAGTAATGAACTTTTACTATAGCATTTTAATTAAAACAAACAAACTAAAGTTAGCAGTTTATACCACACAACTATAAGTTTAACGAGCTAGGTGAAAACTCTAATAAAGCTTTGCATTGCTCCATTACCAGCATAACAATTAGTTCTCATAAAACAATTATATTGGCGCGCGAATTTTATGCGCACCAACAAAACTCAGTAACCATAAACATGATTCTAAAATCACTTCCCACGTAAATGTTATAAATGAATGTATAACGTTTTGGCCGTCGTAAATCAAACATCCACTTCACTCTCAAGGCGCTTACCTACACTTCAAATAATTCCCAACAACAATGCCAAGAATACGCCATTTGCTCTTAAACAAGGAAGTTCAATAACTCAATAGCAATAACCCGACATAAACGTAACCCGACAAGAAAGTTGTAGATTCCGATCTAATCCTTATGGTTTCTAATAGTTGCACAATTAAATCAACTATATGACCAACATGGTCAGTCAATTTTGGTTAAAGACTCCTATAAAACTGAGCGCCATAATAACTCTGATCCGGTTTGCCGGTTTGCCGCTGAGTAACAAAGGTGTGGTGGAAATAAATGTAATCGACAAGATATATCGAAGCCATAATATAATATTGGCGCATAATGTTAAGAAACAAAGCAACGAGCTAACGATGTAACAGATAAAAATGAACAACATGTAAATAAAACAAGACACGTATCGCAGATGAGGCAATTCTTCGAAGGCGATGTTTTGTCCGGACCTAACAAATGACGATGTGTCCGCTCCTCCGCTCGCTCTAGCAACCACAAAATTATAATTTATTTATACTGATACCTGATATAGGTGCATACTAATCTGTTTAAGTAGAAGGTAGTCATGTCACATTAAGTTCACAAGTGAAATAAAATTTTCAGATTTTACAGAATCTAAGCATGTAATCACTGAAGTTTATCTAAACTTTAGTGATTACAGGCTTAGATTCTGTTCGCCTTCATCGATATCATAGGACTCGACAGATGTCGAGTCCTGAATATTCTTAGAAAACTTGAAATGTTTTGATTTGATTCAATTATCTTATTCCGCAGTAAGTCAAGCTAATGAACGTCAAATTCTCGAACAAACTGCCTTCAAACAAAAAGATGAAATAAACCACAACCGGTGTTTATCAAACACCATATTTAGGATGGGATATGATTGATTTTGGAGGATCCTTTGTTTTTTTTTAAATGCCTGCAAATTACTATGTTAATATTCGACGTTATTATAAACATGGCAGGTCTAAAATATTGTATTTATTATTCTTTGAAACGCTCTACCTAATCTATGTAATGAGTTTTCGTGTTCTAACAATATTACTGATTGTAACGAAAGTAGGACGTCGATACGCGTTAATTATATCTATCTGCAATTCAGCACACGTGCGGAATTATTTTATGTCAATAGAGAACCAAACTGCCGAGCACAGATTTAAGACAGGTTCTGAATAGGTCATTAGTTACTACAATAATGACAGAAAAAAATCTTTCGCCGTATCTTCATGATTAAAATGGATGCTGCAAAAAAAAAAACATTTTATAGCTGGCTTGGCTGTAATAAAAACTCTATAATTTACATTTTACAGTTTGTATGTTTCATTTGTTTCCATTTTACTTGTGGGACTTGAAAAAGCTAAATATCATTTTGTGTTTAAACTTTTTGTACACATGGTTCTTGGGCTCCTCTGGGAATAATGAAATGTAAATAATGAAAGAAAACGAGTTACAAATGACCACACTGGCACTGTTCTATCGCATTTTACGGCGTGCGATTTGAGTGAATGTCCCTCACTCATGAGTTGTTCATACAATCGCTGTCTATCGTTCACAATCGCTTAATTGATCTCGTCGGTGACGAGTAGTAAGTAACTAAGTAGTTAGCTCCGTTATGCTTCGAGAAAATACCAATCACCATCGAGAATCTGGTATTAGACTGTCTTGCAAAAAATCTGGCAAGCGTGGCAGGAATTTACGCGACATATTGTCCTTAGGTACATTAAATATACAAGGTGTTTTGCATACATAAGGAGTTCTTACATAATATGACTATCATAGCAGGTATTGTCTTAGCAGATAAGATAGGCAATTACAGGTAACCTCAAATGAGCAGCCTAAGAACATTTACTATATTGGCTTAATTGAAGGCTGAAAATGAAGGTTATTAAATAAGATAATTAGCAATTATAATTAGTCATTTAATATTCGCTTATATTTTACGTAGTTTGATTTTTAATTCAGTTTCGTATGACAATTTATATCAAATGGAAATATGATAAATGAGTCGGCACCTACTAAAATGAAATAAAATTAATGGTGTAGGTACTATTATTTAAATGGTACTCTTAATAACCGCTATACAGTGAACGAAATACGAGTTGCGATATACATCGAAACGCAAACAAAGCAATCAAAAGCATCGAGCGTAGCTGCGCGTACCTACGCTGTAATTATCACTCGATCCAAGTACGAAGGTACATACATCATCATTTAATAAGAACTTTTTAAACGCAGATGTTCCCTATTCGAGGCAGCAGACAAAAGACGTTAACGCAATAGAGATGCCCTCACAAAGAGACGGACGAACAGATGCGCGAGTGGAGTCGTGGTATTTGTCTGTAAATCACACGAGCAAACAGCGCGCACACCACCGTGCCGGGGCGCAGGCGCGTGGTGACAGCGGCGTGGGTGTGTGAGTGTACCTGCCATCAAGGCTGCGTTCGAGCATACCTGCCCCTACCTGCCTATCTCGCATTCTTGTACTATCTGCAAAGTATCGGAAGGTTTGCGCGTGTGTCGTAACGGTGCCCGTATGCTTGCTGCTCAAACTGAGCTTTGCTTGGCTGTCCTCGCCACCAAATCATTCTAATCTTGGCAGTTCTCACAGCTGATTGACTATGCAATTATGAATATGGTAATACTGTTTGTCAGACCTTCAGCATTCGACATATTTTGAATATATTAAGCCTAAGTAATTCGAAGCTATGACGATTAATTCCACAGTATTATAATAATACATCATTATACGCACATCCACGGTATTATTTTTGTCTGTCAAAACAAACAAGGAAATTGTAAATCTTATCTTATGAGCCTTTAAAGTCAACGAGATATTTTAGGAATTATAAATAAATTATGAGAAGAGCGCAGGTCGCTACGGCTGTAGCTACGACAGCTATCCAAGACGCAGTTGAAACTATGAATGGAACTTGAAATAATTTATGCACGAACTGAATTTCATTGAGTATTATTTACTACAATAAATTATTTCTCATCTTCCATAGTTTTAGGAAGGTGTCAAATGTGTCAAAGCTTACATTGATTTATTATTAGTTATAAGTGATGTCCTCGATACATACGCTTGTGGGTCATGGACCATCAACCTCAAAACCTTTATAAGGAAATGCAGATCAGGTTAGCAGAAATTAACATTGCAAAACGAATCGTTTCCGAATTTGTTTAACAAATAAAATCAATTCGCGCGATTCGCGAGAATCATCTACATAATTATTTAAAATTTAAAACACGCTGAATTATTATTGCATGGAACGTGTAGATACCGGCTTAATATATTATTAAACTCCGGAGTACAATAACGGCCAAATAAAAACATGTTTGAGCTAATCTCTAGAGTGGTATCTGAGAGCAGCTTATTACACTTGAAACCATGCTCCTTGAATCTCATATTGCATTATGATTCATGTCAGAAATTCAGCGAGTCATGCCGTGAAATGTCGAGTCCCTTGTATTGTTTGTATTGTCTTATTCGAGGCAATGTGATGTCATAGTTCATAGGAACGCCCTCAGCCGTCAATTTCGCAACCCGACAGATTTTACCATGAGTTGTTCAGAGTTGGGTGCGTCCAACTCAGCGGGCTGCGTCTATTGTGCTATTTACAAAATGGTCAAGACGTAATGTTAGGTGTTATTGGTTGTGCAAGCAGTGCATGAGGTTTGGAGGCGAGGGGCGCCGGAGGGGGGTCGTAACAGGTGTACGAGGCCGGCGCACGCGCATGGGAGCGACGCGAAGGTCACCACAACTTGTGGCGTTCTCTAGTGTTGCAAGTTGATTACCGTAACTCCATCGTTCTAAAGTAAAGTGGTTTTCAAAGAAAAAGTTATGCTTGTTGTACCAATGATAACATTCTACGAGTAAATAATAGACATAGGTAATGCTTTTGGTGTCACTTATTTGGCAACCAAACATTTGGTCATGAACTTAGTAATCTTTACAATCGGCTGCAACTTAACATAAATAGACAGACTTTAGATCCTAGAAGACTCACCTCTTTGAGACCATCAAGACGTCCGAGAGACTTGGACTGTCGCAGTGGCAGGAAGGCCTTCAGCGCATCCATGCGCGAGCGCTCCGGCTCCGCATTGACGGTGGTGGTGAGGTCTGCGCACGACAGGCGCGCCTTCCTGCGCTTGTCCAGAAGCTGCTTGGCCGTGCGGGAGCGGCGCTGCACCGGCGCTGCGTCCTCCTCTGGCTCGCTGCACACCTCCCGCGCGGCGTGCACCGTGTGCCGTCGCCGCGACACCGGCGGCGATGTCAGACGAGACACCAACGACTCGAACATCACGCCCAATATCACCCACTGCACTGCTGAGACGACCAGTCACCACCAGCTCTTAAGCCATGTAAACCCATATTGTGCAGCTCGATTTACCCCGTACGATGGAATGCCTACAACCAAACATTACTTCTGTGATGGCTGTTCTTCAGCCGCAGCGGGGGCGAGTCTCCATGGCCTCTCAAATCACAGGTGCCTAGCATGCGAGCACAGCGACATGCGCTCAGGTGTGGGTAATTTGGATCGTTGACCGATCTGCCTCGGTATTGTCACTCGACTGAACGATAGTGAGTGACTCTCGAATTAGCTTTGTTTGTGATTCATTCACACAGTGTGCCTACCGTGACGGACGGAAATGGCAATACGCGTCCACATTTGCATTCAATTAATATCTTCCTAAAGTAAAACGCGTGCATCACAATAATATAAAATGTATACCTACTCATAGTACTACTGACGTGGAAACAATAGGTGTCGAAAGAAGTTCAGCAGAGTGTTTTTATTCACACGTTTATGAATACTTCTATTAATTTCGTTAACCCAGTTACCGAGTTAATATTGTAATTAAATAAAGCTGAGACTTAATCACACGATGCGGCGTGTTGGAAACACTTGAAAGTGTGCCACTGTCCAAAACATTGTGGTGGCAGGTTGCCATCGACGACGCGCTCAAATAGAAACACACAAGGCCAAAACTGAAAGCGAAAATAGAAACAAAACTGAGGAAGACTTCGTTCTTATTTACAAGTTCATTCTTACTACAGTTTTCCGGTCTACTTTTATATAACGACTAGCCCCGTAGATTACAATAATTCGGTGATTGCAAATTGTTTTAATGCGTAACACACTTAGCTGCAAATAAATTCTCTAGACTAAACAGTAACATGAAACTATCCATTAGTCATGTTACACGCAATCAGCAAGTGTATAATTAAATATTTGAATGAAAATAATTCGAAACATTTGTAAGCAATATGTATTTACATATTTCTGTAGAAGAGGCATTCAAAGTGGGTCAGTTCGTAACCACCATTGGCAGCTAGCACTAATGAGATTACCAGCGGGCAGCGTGACAGTATTCTACGAAGGGCTTGAAATGTTGTGACTTATGAACAGGCAATTGCGAAAACACGCGCGACTTCACTCAGCCAAAACGTAAACGAAATATTCTTGTATTTTCACTTTTACACTTGTGTCAAGAGACGATTGTTTGCTTCTTTTTATGACGATTGTGAACGCGCCGCCTATACAAGGTAACGAAGTAGGCCACTCGGGTATTGTGAGTGTGACCGAAAAGCTAAACATGTTCGAGTGTTAGGTAAGTCTAAATTCAAGTTCATACATGCGACGGACGTCGATAATGAATGTTTGAATTGCAACTGCTTGAACAAGGTGCTTGGTCGCGCGCTCGAGGGCTGCTAGCCTCGGTCGGTACTCGGTAGCTATCGTTTGTGGAGCATGGCTCAGCTAATAAAACGGTTAGTCCTAAGTCGGCGACGACGTCGACGCAAACCGGTACGCGGACCGGTCCTGCACACCACCCCCCGCGCACATCACCACATCCCCGCGCACTTCTAAAATACACGCATACACGTCACCTTATCAAGAGAGCCACTGCGGCTAAGCTTCTTGTCAATCCGCTCTCCTATTTCACGGAGCGTTGGGACCGAGGATACCTCGGATCGAATTCGTCGTTGGAAACTAACTCCCCGTAAGCTGGCAATATAATCTGGACACCGTTCTGGTTAACCGCAGTTTAGATTAAACGTAAACTCTCAAGACGAACAAAATCACTGTCGTATTCTTTTTTGATGTAAAACGTGCAGTCAAAGATGCTTGCCAAAAAGTATTGAAGATGATTTGATACTAGGTATGATGCAACCACCCAAAATAACATATTGGGTTTCGCAGCCAAGAAATCCGTGAAGAAATCAAATGTAGCGTGAAAACAATTGGCGAAAGTCTGGCATAAAGACAAGTTAACCAATAGTCGAGCGCAGTGACAAAGGCGTAGATTAGAAAGTGTGTTGTGTTGTGTATCAGAAAGCCCGTGATACCGCGCGCACACGCTCTGATTGGCGCCCTATCTACAAATCTGTCGCGTAGCCGGCGCACGACCATGTTTATATATCCACCCGCCTAAATAGTAATACTCAAAGCGGAAAAACCCTTTCGAACAGATTTTCTAGTTCCAAAAAAAAGTTAAGTGCAATAGATTTTTAATTCCCTTATTTTCTGAGCACAATCCAGCAAAAAAATAAAAACACTGGTATCCCAAAACGGACCCACATGAATCTGTGCATGATCGATGACGCATTCAGAACAATAAATTTCTTCTCATTCCGTGAGTTTTTTATTTCTTTGCATCATGTCAAGCCACGTCAGTATTTTGACGGTCGGAGAATGGCCCCGACCAATTGCCTTATAGGGGTGAGTGGGTGAGTTCAATGTCCGCTGCCGTAGGTATGTTTCAGTGGAGGTTATATAACTGTGCTCCAATTTCAGGTGTAGGTTGAGGAAATGTTACAAAGTTTAGGGGGTCAGACGGTGACCTTGAGTCGGAAGTGGGTCGTTCGTGAGATGGGCTATCGGGTGGCAGACGTCACGCTCACTGCGCAGCCCACCTCGTTGCCCGTCGCGTTGATCCGCACGACATGCGACACCACTATCACTTGCTATCCACATCATCGAAAAATTATTTTAAGTGAACGCCATAGCACAGATTATACTACGTGTAAGAAGTTTAGAATTTCGAGATCTACTCAAAACCTGTTGGTATTATTTACCATGGAAAGAAAAATATGGCTTATTGCTACTTAATTATTTAGCAAATTTGTGCCACTTAAAAGTAAACGAGTAACCGCGGAACACGGAACCATTTACTCTAATGACGAGACGTGAGTGAAAGCCAAAACCCTCAAGTTTATTTGAGCTTACTTTACATTTAAATATTCAAAATAAACATAATATAGGTATAACCCAGTGGATATTTAACGCCTACGTGAGGCTTTCCGTGGAGTGATATTCAGTAATCTCACATATATAAGATTATCACCAATTTATTTGATGGTTATCTATGCGACCGCGACCGCGACGTAAAGTTTAAGCTACCAAAACGAAGTACGTTTTGATTTACTTCACAGTAAGAACATTTCTGTATTTGTTCTAGGCATTAGCATTTGTCACAAAGTTGCGTGTGGTTTCGTGTTTTTTTAAGGAATATTTATTTTTTGAGGCACTTCAGTTATGTAAACAGTTTGTGTGTTCATTTACGGAGTGTCAAACAGTGATGGGAGTGTGGTCGAGTTACTTCAACACAGCCTCAAGATGTTATGAAGGGCGCGGGACCGTTACTTGGTACTCGTATACATTAGCCGCAGCGTGACAGAGTTATTTAAATGTTTCTAACTGTTGCCTCCGTTCGATGGGAGCGCTATAACCCGGTCGCTGGCTCTGATACGCTCATCCAATGTCTATAGTTAATTTCTTTGCTTGTAAACATTTCTACACGCTACAGTATTGCTGCCTTTAGTAAAATCGCTCCAACTTCTTGCATACATTGGATGTAAGGCCACGTACACAGTCAGAGTAACAATGTTATTGGGTAAAAGGTTGCAATCAATCACGTAATTTGTAAGAGCCATTGTGCCATCTTCTATAGGAAACGATTTGTTGTTTCGTTCATATTTCTCTCCATGGAAGGGCCTTGACTCGTTCGCATTTGAATATGTATGCTACAAACCTGTGAATGATTTTCTGCGTTCAATTTATTTCCAATTACAAATCAATTACCAATACTAGTGAGCCCAGTTTTAGCCTTATTAAGCACTAGGTCAAGGAATTATTATGCATCAATAGTTAAATTATGCTCCTCGTCGTAAGCTGGCTTGCTTTCTCTAGGTCACTTGTTTACCAAGCATGTCTATTCGTAACGGGAGGACAACATCTTCTGTAGGTCAAACAAACTTTTGTTATGTGCTCATTAGACTAGATTGTTAAAGAGAACTCCGTTAAAGGGAAAAGCATTCCATTATACCAGCACTTTACATAAATCCCTTTCGTTAATCTTGGATTTACTTCTCCTTTGTTAGTTTATGTTATGTCCACTTTGTTCTATTAATCCGTTACTGAATGTTATAAAACATATTTCCAACAAATGTCTCCCGTATTTATATCCAGATGGCCGTTAATTATCTTGTCTTTCTCTTAAAAATAATAAAATTTTATGTCCCCTTTCGGAGAGCAATAAAAATTCTTTCTGTCCGCTTTTAACTACGTTCTAATGCAGTCCAAGTTTGTCACGAGATGTTAATCCGTTTGGAGTCACAAAAATACCATAAACAATGTACGTACTTCTGACCTTTTTTCCAAATGTCGATATCTGTACACATAGTCACACACTGTTATACCATGTTTAGTTGTGCCTATTCACAATCACTGGTTTCCACGTACATGAGTGTAGTAGTTATGAAACAAGCTTGTGTCGTAAACGATAAAATCAGGCTAACAATATTTATTCTCCGATAAATAGCGAGAGACGCGTGAAATTTGATAATTACTGAGGCCAATTTATATCTTATCTTGCATCATTAACTCCGCCCACTTACGCTCTCATACAGTGTTTAGATTATTTTTCCAAGTTTAAAGTGCTGTTTTTGTCTTATAAACCTTTCTAACTTCCAATAGTAGAATTTTGAGAAGTGAAAGTTTTTAAAACATTACAAATACCTATAATTTACCGTAATACATCGACGTCGTTGGAACCAAAATTGATAAAAACAGCTTTTCTCTGTCACCAAGCAAAAACGTGGAATCTTCCTTCTAAAAACGATCGATTACTTCTGAGTGCTCTTCTGTAAAAAGTGGCATAAAGAGGCGTCAAAACGATGACTCGCCAAGTGAAGCTGTTCGCTCATTACTTACGATTTAAAGCGTCAGAGTTGTTAAGGTCTAGCGACGGCTGCACGGTTAATGTAATGATTCTACTAATTAATGAAGCGGAGTGCTAATCGAAAATTAACGAAGAATCTCTTAAGCTTTCAAAATAATCAATTCAAGGTATAATAAGCGATATGAAGATTAAAACCCAGTAATACTCATGAACATGAACAAATTAAGAAATATCTACAGATGAGGTTATAATTAACAAAGTTCATAAATTGCATTTGGCAGCACAGTTAATGAAAATGACCTCTGAGCTAATTAGAGAAATCACTGTGTCAATGACGAACAAAGTACAAAAAGGCTAATCATTTTCAATAACAACGGGCATCAGTGTGACAAAAACTGCGTTGATCTCATTAATTTCAAAAGGAATATTGGATACAAACCGTGGGCTATGTTTGTAAGTAGGTTTATTACTTATCTTTTGCCCTTCAGCTTTGTTACTTACTTTATTGACGGAAAGATTGGGCAGAGAAAGTTTCGAAACGTCAAACAACTCGCAAATTTATGATGTGATTTTAATTGGCTGATTGTATTTAAATGACTGCTTTAATGTAACGTGCTTTATTCATTTCGGCCTATTTAACAGTATGTATCGTTGTTTATTAAGTAATTTTTGTTGTGTGGCGTTTTTGTCAATAAATCATTTATGCATAGTAACTTCCGTGGCAAGGCTTCCTTGATTTGAATCCGAGAGTTATTATGAACCAACAAACACGTGTCGGAAATCCCACAACAACCATAATCTCATTTAATATACGATGCTATAAAATAGATTAAGGGGACTACATGATCTAAAGCGCGGTCACTGTCGGGCTGCATAGAAAAGAAAGAGAAGCGCGATGACACAGTGCTGGTAATTTATTGCAAAATATGAAGCAATTATTTATTTACAAAAACTACCTACTTAATAACAAATAAATCCATCACTGAATGCAGTTTGGCATTAGAAATTTAATGGTATATTTTTAATTATAATTAAAATTGTTAATGAAGGGATAAACTGCTTTTAAAGACAATTAAAAGGTGTATTTGAAGATTTTTTGGCGCAATAATGTATGTTTAATTATGATTTGAGTTCCATCATTGTATTAAAATAAGACTTAAAACTATCTTTTTTTTTGGTCAAAGTTATTTACTGTTTAGAGATACACTGCTTTAAAAAACAACTTTTTGACCGTTTTCAAGAAATATTCGCCTAAAGAAGAAATCCTATATAATCTAGTAATGGGTTACAGTTTAAAACGTTCACGCGTGAGTACCTAAATATGGCCAGTCTCGGTTATCGACGCATCCACACACGTGCACTTGTGAAGCCCTACTTCACTAACCCTATTTACTAGACCAGGTACTACGACCTATTTCCATTCATACTGCTTTTGCGTACCCTTTGGGATATTTGCGAAGCCTGTAAAGGGCTTGAAAAAAATACTGCAGTATTACAAGAACCATATTCTAAACATTTGATGATAAACTAAGTGTATTCATTTTAAGTTAATCTTGGAACTAAGATTGAAATAATGCAAATTCAAAGTTAGCAGAAATCGAGACACGACACCGCTTGCAGAAGCAAAATTACGAATATGGAAAGCATAGCAAGAAAACGTGCACGCTACAAATTCTGAATACCTTTTACGTATGCAGCGATAGAAACACTAAGTACATTATAATTATGACATTTGTAAAGACAAAATTCGAGACTAGGCAGAAAATTGAAACAGAGAGTATCATGTATGTGGTGTGGCAGTAACGAGGTTATAATCAGAATTCTTCCGGATCCGGCGGTTTGGTCCGGGAATAGAAAGCGTTAGTCGCCAAACAAGCCCTGCAGGCGGTCGCGGATGTTTACGCTAGGGATAGAAATCAGAGGCAGCAACTAGTTACGAACAAGAAGTGATTAACACTACTGACGATACATATGATGATGTTCATGCGACTGCCCCACGAGAGGAGATTCAAATTATTGACAAAAGACACACTCCCAGCATTATAATGAAAATTATAATGCAGTAATATGTTGTAAAGTTTAGTATAAACATTCAGGTTGATATAATAATACTTCCGACGTGTTAGGATTGTTTGGGTTTGAACTATGTGAGCTGACCGTATATGTGGTTCAGACAATGCAAAGGCTTATTAGGTTTATGCAGTTACAAATGTATCAAAGCGTTTCTATTAGCGCCTTTCAGCAAACCTGTGTTGGAAGGTTCAAAAGTATCCATGGATTTGTTTGATTGGCAGCAAGTTAGCTAAAAAGTAAACCATAAAGGGCGCACAAAATTAATTATTCATTCAGATTACATTGGATTCGATACTGGACCAAATATACCAGATGTATAGAAGTTAAACCAATTTGAGTCGATGATATCACGAGTGACAACAATGCCACAGCATTAGTAATAGCAACTATTGAATTCAAATCAACTAGATGAGTGTATCATGTTGATGATAAACAAATGAGTTAATATTTAGAAGTTTGAAGGGTTCGGTTGGTAGAATCCTCAGATAATCGTTCGTATTTGTTTTAATATTAGATTCTGATATAGACACAAGGTTAAAATTAAACAGAATAGTCTGTGATTTCAAAAAACCGAAATAGACAGGTGTTTCTAGAACGTGACGGTGTCAACCATTGAGGTGTATTGGAGATTTATTGTTAATACTAAGTAACCTTTTACCTTTATGGTATTACCGGTTTTTAGCATGACTGAGCCTGTGCGTTGTCGAATATTTCCGTTGGAGAACGTTTTTACATTCTGATGATTGGCGCGCTAAAACCTGTCTGAATGAGATTACCTACTAGGAAAATTGTGGTCCCGCGGTCCCGCCGATGACGTTATTGTTCTTGGAGCAAATTTTTCAAGTTATGGTAGCAATTTATATACTACAGAGAAAGTTGTTTACGTTATTCGTGAAAACAAAAATAAGGCTTTCGGCTACACGAAAATTATGACTTGAGTAGTTCCTTAAATTGGAAATTATTAATGACAACATTATCTACTTTATTGATTATAAGAAACCTGTAAAAAAGGGTTTGTTGGATTCTAGCTGAACCAATTTTAGTTTTTTTCTTTTCTAGGTATTGAACCTGTTAAACATGCCAACAAGCTCCAATTTGGTAAGCAAGCATATATAATTTGATTTGTCAAATACTTATTACTAAATGATTGCCATAATATTATGTTGTATGTTTTATTAATTCGTTAGGTAGGTGTTAAATGTTATGATCTTTTTCTCCAAAGCTATTTTTTCATTCAGTCTGTGCCCACACCTGACGCTATTGTGATCGCATGCTTGGGTTCTGATCAATTTATAGTTTATAATGACTAAACTCAACAACCGTTTGACATATTTATAAAAACTTAATCGCAGAAGATGAATCAAAAAACAATCGTAAGTTAACGGAATACTCCAAAGTCGAAGTATCGAGGCCATAGAATCGTCACCCGCTAGATGAACACAAAATAACACTCTCACATCATAAGATCTTTATTTACCGTAAATCAAAAGACATCACAAAATCCGGTGGATAGGATCGGAGCACTAGCTTCATCAAGGGCTACTTTCCATGTAGGTAGACGGAACAGTCACTCACACACGTCCGCGGCTCCAGCTCACGGCGAGCGTTGCACGCGATCCAAAAGAAAAAATAACGCGGTTCCTCCACAGAGTCAATGCCGAACTTATAATACGAGTTCTCTGATGAGATCTCACACTACACAATAAACCAGTCAATATTGGAAAGGATCACTCGAAAGTTGAGCTGCCAGCTATTTTCGACGGAGAAGTTTGTTGACAGATAGCTTGTACAGACAGACGAGACGTTCTCGCCGCGCTCGCGCATACTCCGGTGTGAAGTCGGCCGCGGGCAGCAGCTCACTCGGGCCGCTTCGGCAGACCTCGGCGGCACTCGGCTGGAATGCGCGGCACGCAGGCCCAGAGGCTACAGCTTCGGCTGGTCCGTTGGGATCTACGCAACGCCCGCTTCGCTTCGCATACACAAAATAATAATTAAATTGCAACAGCCGATCGCCATCTCAGCGCTATAATGTACACTTGCCTAAGATCAGGTTCTGTCCAAAGTCGGCATTAAGTCAACGGGAAAGTACAGTTAGGTGCAGGCGCGGGAATGCGTGAGCGAGGTCACGGAACTAGTTGTAAATGACAAGCCTTCCGACGAGCAATACAAGAATTGCTTGGATTATAACCCAGTTAGTAAAAATTTAATAAGGGCTTCATTCCTCCGAGATAAACACCGCCACATTGGTTAATGAACGGCATTCCGAAAGTGTCTTACCAAACAAGGCAAACAGCTAAGTAGCTAGCAACAGCCAGGGCCTATTGTAACCGATGACTCAAGGCAGTGGCTGTAAAATCGATGAATTTTGCTAAATAGTAAGTAAATGGCTTTTTGAATCAAAACTAAACCGTTGTGCTACCTGCTGAATGCGGATTCGCAAGTTTTGCGGGTCATTGACGCATCAACCGCCTACGCTACGAGTACTGGTTAAAAAATGGCCTCCAACAAAGTATCACTGCATAAATTTAGTTCGGAACGACACGACCAAGTAAATTCGGTACAACATTTAAGGGCAGGCCATAGATCCACAAACAACTAAGATCATTAAGACCTCAGTTTTGTACAAACAGAGCCCAAAAATGTTTGCGGACACGTGTGTCGGTCGTCCTTCATTCGGTGTGTATTCAAATTGTTTGATTTACTTTGAAGATCCCGCTGTATGCACAAAAACATGTGGTTGTTTGATGGCAAGTTTTTTTCTACGATCTCTTTTTCTCCAACACTTCATAAATCTTCCTCAGTAAGCACATGTGGCCAGTTCCTGAATTAGTTAGTTTTTGCACTATTACTGATGATATTATCAATGTTATTTCAGATGCTGGCATTCGAATCAAACGAACCGCATTTAGTTGAGGCTCGCGTGCATTTACCTCGGCAATAGAATTGAATGAGTACAATAGAACGGATGTTGGACATAACACGACCGGAATTATGTGAGTTTCCGCTGCGTAGTTTACTTGAATACCGTAATTCGTAGTAACTAAATATCAACATCCAACGAAAATGTTAAGCACCAAGTTTAATTATTATAACATATAGCTGTTTTTGTCTTTACGGCATGATTACTGGTTTATTCGATAGAATTCAGCTCTGTCTGTAACGCAAAAGCGCCATTTTATCACATGACTCATTGGCGCTCAACCTGTTTTAAGACCTCTGCTTAGAGAAACATTTATCGATAAACAAGAATAGCTTTTGTATTTTTTATTACGTATTAGGTTTATAGGATGTGCGTTATTATCTTTGAAGTTACTATATTGATTTTTCTAATATGAATTTCCAAATCTTATGACTTCACATTTTCCAGCCGACCGCGATTTCTTCCTTTAGCAGTCCTCTTAGGTTCAGTGTGTCTAGAGTACACTCGACGTTTGTAGTAAATGAAACCACTTTTGATAATATCCTGATTAATATGGAAGCGCTAAGAAAACGAACAGTAAGTAATGGTTTGCGTTAGTCAGATCATCTGAGTTCTGACTCAGATATGAGTCACGGCGTCTCAAAGAAAGCCCTGGCGAGCTTGATAGTGCAGACCAAGCGCACGCGCAACAAATGTACGAAGAATCCTATTGTAAGGGCCGCAGAATTTATTGCCTTATCTAAGACATTGATACTACTGGGCACAGCCGGGGGAGAATTGAGATAAAATATTGTTCATTGTTTGGAATTTCTGCTAAAGAATGTGTGACTGAGGATTTACGATGCGAAGTGGAGGTTTCATTTACCACAGTAAAGAATTCTGTAGTGAGAATTTGCTGTTGCAAAATCCAAAACCTGTTTCCAGTGCTTGATATAGCACAGGTGTGAAAACTGTAAGTATTTGTGAAAAATCGCGTGTGTTTGTACAAAAAGCAGCTGGGAGCGTCGGCGGTGGCAGCGCGGGCGCCGTCAGTGAAATCGCGCGTGTAGAAAGCAGAACTGGGAGGGGCGACTGCCGGTAGTCGCACACGCACCACTGCTAATATACAGCCAATTGATACTTTTATGAATTGCTTACCACCACGGCACAGATGTGACAGAAAACAGTATTTATAATTCCTGTCTCCCACATTGCAGACTGTTTCTAGATTTCCAATTCATTATTTATTCAGATCAAAGAA
The DNA here is from genome assembly GCA_963669345.1 of Gortyna flavago. Taxonomy (NCBI): domain Eukaryota; kingdom Metazoa; phylum Arthropoda; class Insecta; order Lepidoptera; family Noctuidae; genus Gortyna; species Gortyna flavago. Next base: position 9,004,694 of record OY770144.1, read on the forward strand.
CTGATAAAATATGCAATTATGCTCACTCACATTGTTGGTTCAAGCGCTCTATCAAGATCTTTGCATATTGATTCCACTAACACATACCATAGCAGTCTTATTCAGAAATAGAGTGTTTTCGCTGAAGGTGCTTTAAAGACGTGACATGACATACGATCAGCTGCCACCGAGGCGTAAGGCATCCCGTAAATATACCGCGTCACCAACTAAGACTTCATCAATCAACAACAGTACTCCGGTACCGTTAGACGTTTCGCCATTACCAGGGCCGAGGATAGGGAAACTGGCTCCATTAACGAATTAAACATTCGGCCGCTGACAACATCAATTATGTAATAAACCATCGGGTTGTGTTTTACGTTAATTATCTTTTTTACCGTTAATGTTAACTTTAACTTCTCTTAGTACCTTTTAACGTCGATTGTGTATCTATTTAATGTCGATCCTGATTAAATAGTGAAATACATCCTCATGATGAAGAAAACAGTATACCTACCTTATTATACTCCAGAATTGTTCGTCTGTATTTGAGAAGTGGTCAAACATTTGCTAAAAATCTACTGTACAGTCAAGACACGTTTTATTACGGTAACCAATTTGTTTATATGTCGTCCCTAAAAGTATATTTATGGTTCCTATCTTGGAAAATTATATGCTGGTATATCCAAACTAAGATAGTTAGAGCCACTCTCCCCTAAAAAGGCGAAGGTTGGTTTATTTTATGTATTTTCATCGAGCGAACATATATTTGTAATAAATTCAATAAAATTAAGTCAGAAAAATGTCGTATGTATCCTTATGAATTATTTGACATCTCTTGACACCTCTACTAAATGCATGTTTATGATACGGCGTATTATAAAATTTATATTATTATTATTTTAATGGCATTCCAATTTAAATCTTAATTTAAACGATGGTTTTATGGCATTTAAACCTTCGTCAAGTACGTGAATGAGGTAGCAATAACTTCCAAATTAGAATCTTAATGGTCTAACATAACTAACAAATAAGTAGGTGTGTTTTGTCGTTAAATTCTTAATAATATTGAACTACTTATGTGTCTATGTGATCCAATTCAAATATAACCCAAACACTACGTCCCTATTTAGTGTCTGAGGAGGATTCCTGTTTGAAAAGGTAATTTAAAATTCAAGATTATTCTTAGATGCGCAATTCTAAAACCTTGTCTTTATAAAAATAGGGGTTACAATTCATAATCATGATGCATCTACATATTTTATCTAACGAAGAACCTCTTAGATAAACCACATAAATAGGACGTAGACTAGCAAGTATTGGCGCCATTGACAATATGAATTTTATTGCACTAGCACCGAGCTTTTTATGAGATCACTCCAGTCTGACGAATGCCCAAGATAATAGCAGATAAAAATAAATTTCTAAACAGGTAGGATTTGTCATTCATCGTTAACGTCCTAGATAATTCTAAAAGGGTAAGATAGTAAAAACGATAGAAATAGATTCCTTGGGTAAAGACGCGACGCGACGCGATTCGCTCTTGCATTCCACACAGGAAAATGTTCCCGATGGGATATTACTCACCGTATACAAAAAAATATTAATCTGGTAAAATGGCAGTTGATCTTCTTATGGCAGTTGATGTATGTGTGGCAGTAGAACAAACGAACTCAACAACAGCTAATCACCGCACTTGTAAATGCATTACTCCCATTGTAAGTCATTGCCTAATGACCAAAACAATCAACACAATTTAAATATCAGCAACCAGTTTAACAGACTAACATTCAGTAGTTATTACGCAAGACATAAGTCACAGTGTCCAAGATGAGACTTCAATGTGAACAACTATCGAAGTTACGCATTTAACATTTCAATAAAAAGCTTATGCTGATCTTCTTGAAGAATACTCTTATGAAACTGTTTAATTGTGTAATACAGACTTACTGTATCAAGTTTCAAAGATTAACATGTTTTTAGGCTTGGCACGTCGCATCGCAAATGTGGCCAGAAAAGGCAACGAGTCTTTGGCAAGACACTGGCTGTTCAATTCGAATTTCAACAAAAAACTGATTTGAGACTACGTAATACCTATTTTGGTATCTTGAATGCTTATAATAATATAGATTTTTCGTTAAGGTGCGTTAATCAAGAAGGTTTTTTCTTCGAACAACGATGGTGTATGACTAATGAAGGAGCAATGTGGATGTGAACCGTTTCGTCTTGTTGTTGTTTCTCGGACATCGCTATTAAATCTTCCAGTCAAACGGAACCAACAAAAACCACGAACAATAAGAGAAAATATTCAGATAAACTTTCTTTATTGTAAGATAGGTTTCACTGTCTTGTTGGCTTTTCCCAAAATAAACTCAAAATCCGATCTTTACTGATCATTGCTATTCTCTGCTCATCGTTTGAACGTATTTTCATTTATTTTCTTTATTCGATATTGAACCTTCTGTCCTTTGGTGAAGAGTTGAATGGCTTGCTGTACAGTTTATTTTGATCCTTCAGTATGTATGGAACGTCCGCTCCGGACATACGAAAGAATTTCAAAAGCAAATCTCTACATTCTACATAAGTATTTAACGTCGTTGTTTTTCTTGAGCTTTTAGTGTCCATTAAAATATAATCTACGTGTTGAGTTTTCTATTTAAAATGCTGATTGTTATCTAATATAGGAAATTTTGAGTGTTTGTGGAAAAATTGGAATCCAATAAAATACATAGAAGACGAAAACAAGCACAGCTCTATGTATAGATACTCGTATGTACAACTTTACGCGCCTCAATCTCAACTGTCTGATATGACAAAGATAAATCCGGTCTAATACAGTTGCAGACAATTAATAACATGACTAATTTAGTAGGCCTTGTCTGTGGATGTCGTCATAGAAAAATGGACTCGCCAAAACAAAGTCATTGTAGCTATCAACTTTAAATAGAATGACGCCACTTTTCGAGTTTAAAAATATGACAGACGAGCTCGTGGTAATGTATTATTTGCTCAAAAAACACTAACTCCTGCCCAAACCATATGTTTCGTGCGAAAACCACGTAGGCGACTATTTAGATTTACTTAGCCTTGAGACAATTCTGCATACGAAATGGATGGAAATGACGGACAAAATCTATCAGACGCAGTTCCATGTCATAACATTTATGCCAGACATAATAATAAATTATCTACTATCTATTAGCTGTATACATTGTTGATAGCAGCAATAATAGTAAGATAGCATCTCTGCATAGTGGGCACAGCGTTAAAATGTCATTGACGCGTATTTAAAACCGATGTAGAATCGAGATCGTATCCTAATGTCCTCAATACGACCAGTTTGCAAGTTCTAAGGTAATCAGCGCAATCTCAGATGGTATGTAGATGGTGGAGTGAGGTCTTGGAATGTTAGGCCATGGCCTCGTGATGGCGGGGGCGTGCCGGGAGTGCTGGGGGCAGTAGCCAACCGATTTGTCTTTTTGACAGAAGAGTAATAGATTGATAGTGCAGGAACATATATTTATTTACTGGCAACTTGTTAGGGGCGGTAAGTACTGCAGATGGAGAAGGATTATATTCTCTATCGTTAATCTTAAAATACAGTTTGCCATTTTCCATTGCTACTTACTGCGTTTTATGTACCAAGACAAAATTATCCTCGACTATTTCATCCGGCCTACGAGTTTATTGCGTGTGGAATTATTAAACGTTTCTGATGTTTGCCTCATTTTACGAGATCATTAGGATGTCATAAAAGCCGAGATTAGAACAAAACTATCTGACGCTTGAACGAAACCCGCGTCTTTTTTTTTTTCTTTTTTTATTAATGTTCAAAATGTATACCTATCGCAGAGCATTAAATTAAATACCACAGAAGTCTTTGATGGCTTACATATGGCTAGTGAGTCCGGAAATATATAACTAATATAGGTAAGTACTTACTACAGAGTAACAAAAGATGGTAGGTAAGCTTGTAAGTTTTACATTCAAAGAATATTTTAAGTCTTTACTTATTTTATAACGTAATAAAATAGCACAATTAAAGATGGCAGTAAGTGTATCAAACTAGAGTACATATTCATAGTTTGTAATTTGCAGAAAATGCTTTTTTATTTTAAGGTTACAGAGGTAATTACTTTCTGAACGTAACTACAATATATTTCATAGTAATAGAATACATACCATAAGTCTAGAATATATAAATATTATATCAGTAGATCACCACAGTCACTGCTCTCAAAACGGTGAAGGAAAACATCGTGAGGAAAAAGGCATGTCCTAGAACCAAAAATTTGAAGACGTGACATCTACCAACCCGCACTGGGCCCACGTGGTGGATTACGGCCCACTCCCTCTCACAGAGAGGCGGCCTGTGTCCCAGCAGTGGGAACATTATAGACTGATTGTGTGATACTTTTTTCATTCAAACCTTTTCCCGGCAATACCGAACAGAAAAAAAAAAGAATTATCCAATTTGGTGCAGTCATTCGTTAGTTATACGCATACATACCTACATTTCGACAATTCATTTTTATTTATACTATAGAATAGGCAGAATACGTCCTAACAAAACTTTACATGGCCGATGGGGCCGAAAGGTTCTGGAATAGCGACCGCGTACCGGAAGACGTAGTGTTGGAAGGCCTCCCACAAAGTGGACTGATGACCTGGTGAAGACCGCAGGAATCCGCTGGATGCGAGAAGCACAGAACCGGTCGAAGTGACGGTGTTTGTGGGAGGCCTGTGTCCAGCAGTGGACGTCTTTCGGATAAAATCATGATGATGATGAACAAAATTTTCTGTCTGAAGGCCATCGAGTTATTACAAAAAAGGAAGCCCACAGCAAGTATAAGAAGAGTTTATGACATAAACGATGTCTTTTATAAACACTGTCATAGCAAATAATGCTACTAACGCGACATGTAGTTTATGAATAAGCATTAAGATAAGACAAAGCTATGCACAATTTAACAATACAAGAATATCTCTAGAATATGAAGATCCCACACTTCGCTCCCGCCACACACTAAGCTGTGGCCCTATAACAGTATCTAATGTCTATCTAGATTTCAGTGCTCACACGCAGCATCGCTTAGCATTCCCTGCACGAAGCGTCCCGTCGCCGTCGCCTCGCGATGTGTTCACACTTGAGATACCAATCCTGTGATTGTAGTGGCCACGGCTGCTACAACACGTACCTACGTTCACGAGTTTATACTTAGATGAGACGATTTTTGTGGAGCTCTATACTATATGAATATATAGAATCGCCAAGACAGAAAATCTTTTGTGTTAGAACTAGTGTTTATCACCGTTGGCAATGTCAAAATTTAATAAAGTCGACAAACACACTTCTATCTACAGTTAACACTGCATAATCCAGGCGTAACAGGAGACTAATGTTAAACCCATATATCATTGATATCCCAAGGCTTGTGATGCGAGGGGCCCGTGGCTAAATAATAACAGCCGCACAGGTCGATCGATCAGGTTAAGCTACGCTTGCCGCGGTTGGTCTGTGGATGGGTGACCATCTTTATATATCGAGACCCCTCCGTGCCTCGGAAAGCACGTTAAGCCGTTGGTCCCGGCTGTCATTCGTGGATCTTTGACAGTCGTTACGGGTAGTCAGAAGCCCGAAAGTCTGACAACCAGTCTTACCAAGGGGTATCGTATTACCCAGTAACTGGGTTGTGGAGGTCAGATAGGCAGTCGCTCCATGTAAAATACTGGTATTCAGCTGCATCCGGTTAGACTGGAAGCCGTGTTGGGAAACTTGATTGAATAGTGTAAACTATTAATTATAAAGTAAAAATGCAAATTGGATGGAAAAACCGTGTGCTTAATTTAATGCGTTCTTGTACAGTGAATGACGTTGCTGACATTGACAGTAATGACAGATAAAACAAAATGTTGTGTTGCCAACAAGCCGACCCCAACATAGTTGGGAAAAGACTAGGCAGATGATAATCCCAAGGCTTGTGATGATCATGCTCTTGTTTCCAGTTCCTTTATAGAAGAATTAGCAGATCCTAACTACTAATGCTGAAAATCTCATAGTTTTAAGAGGCAAATAAGACTATATTTTCCATTTTTAACCGACTTCCAAAAAAGGAGGAGGTTATATGTTCGACTTTATGTATGTTTTTTTTTTTTTTTTGTATGTTCACCGATTTCTCCGTCATTTGTGGATCGATTTCGAAAATTATTTTTTTGTTTGAAAGGGTATACTTCCAAGGTGGTCCCATTGTCAGCAAGTTGGAATCTGATGAGAGGATCCCATGGAAATCGAGGGAAACCCTCAACTTTTTTTGGCAAACCTATAGCGATTTGGATATTTTTTAGAGTAACTTGAAGGGTATACTCCCAAGGTGGTCCTATTGTCAGCAAGTTGGAATCTGATGAGAGGATCCCATGGAAATCGAGGGAAACCCTCAAATTTTATTGGCAAACCTATAGCGATTTGGATATTTTTTAGAGTAACTTGAGCATTTGCTCTCGGAAATCATCATTTGGTAAAGTGGAGCTGATGATGAAGACCACAGACGGCCATCGGAACTAATCAATGATAAATATTTCACGGGTTGCGATTCGATTACTTTAGTATGGTTGCTAAGCAATTTATGCTCGTCACAATGCGTGTGGTGGTGGAGTGGAGTTCTTCAGGTTCTTACCAGGAGAACTCCTCAAAAATGAACGTCCCAGCATCGGGAAAAGCAATATTTTGTAAAAGGTGATGAGCAGTTGACGTTAGGCTATTGTAACTTAGATAAATTACAAACTCTCACAAAAAAGTGAAAAATAAAAACTTTTTTACAAAAAAAAAACAACCGTCTTCCAAAAAAAACTACAAAGTGATAAATAACTTTTATTTCGGAAGTCGGTGTCAATAAACGAAAATGCAGAACCAACGACACCGACTTCCGAAATAAAAGTTATTTATCACTTTGTAGTTTTTTTTGGAAGTCAGTTGTTTTTTTTTTGTAAAAAAGTTTTTAATTGTCCGCTATCGATTTCATACTCAATGCTTTTGAATAAATCCATGTTATAACTTATCTAATCTGCCTTTAAAACGAGAGAGGAAGGTGTGTATATTTGCTCATTACCGTAAAACGCACATCTTGCCGCATTCTCAACATCATTGGCACGATATTTATCGTTAGACAATCCTGCCTGTATAAAATTAACAATCTTTACATAACCATGTCTATTACGCGAATAAGGAAACATACATAATTTTAGCAACAACATATTTATGATGGAAATATTTCTCGCTCCTTCTGCAGCGGGGTATCAAATTCAATGGGATTAAGTTTGTTCCTAGACAGTCAAGTGCATGCAGTCATTTGAACACGCGCGCGTGGGCGGGTAAGGCTAGCCTGCATTCATGCTACAATCAATTTTAACGAAGAGCAACATTTCGGATGATAAAAGCCGGTCGATTCTGTTAGATTCTCACCGTGAGAACTTAGGCGAAGTGAGCTCTTTCCGTGAGAAATTATTCCATCTGATGCTAGGGATTGACACTAATGAAGTAATGACAGCTCACTTTAAGCTCACTTCACCCAAATTAGCACGGTGAGATTTTTACAGAATGGCACTACTGTTAAATCAAACTAACTAGCTAGATGGGTATCAATAAATTATTTGAAAAACGTCTAAGTAAAAATATAATATGTACCTATACTAGCTGACCCGGCGAACTACGTACCACCTCAGAATCAATAAATGTTGTGTTTAATTCATTAAAAAAGCCATTCTACACAAAATGTATGACAAAATTTATTAACTTCATAATTTTTTTTCGTGAATTTTTTCCATGTTTTAATAGTTATTCTGCTATTCGGAGCGGAGATAAATCAAAGATCATAAAAATCGGTCCAGCCGTTCTTGAGTTATAAATGGTGTAAATAACCCGACTTTGTTTTATTTATGTAGACAGACAGACGATATCTATTTATAAGGTTTCCATAAGACATAGCTGCATACTATACTTTGTGTATTGTATTTGTCTATTTAAATTAGAAAAATCAGGTTCCCATTAACGCCCTTCGCCTCGCCATACGAGTAATTCCAGACCCGTATATGATCCCTTACATGATTACATCGTCCACAGAATCCCACATTACCGACAAAAACGACCTATAAGTTAAGCTTAAAGTCAATCTGCGTACGCGCCGCATTTCGACGTAGAACCTTGTTAAACCACTTTTGAGCTCCTACTTCTTTAAATCTGCATACAACACCGCGGCGACTGTTATTAGAATTCATGCAGATGAGACGCAACGTTAAATAAATTAGATTTTTCTCATAATTCCGTCGGTATACTCTCAGCACGAAGCGCGTACGCCGCCGCCGCTTGTAAACCCTCTGCCTTACGCAGCGATATGAAGTTTCTTACAAAGTACATAAAGCCTCCGTTTGCTATTTATTAGATGCCTTTAGATTACTATATTTATACATAAGCATTTATGTTTCCAAGACTACCGGTACATAAATAACAATATAACGTTATCTGTTTAACTCTTCTTTGGTACGGTAAATGTTCGTTATTTTAAATATTTACATCTTGGCTAAGTTCTACCAACTTCACACCGTGTACCGTGAGTTGTTGGCTAGCATCGAAGTCATTATTCTTAGGAACAGTATTTGTCATGCTTGACTTAATGTTGTAGATTTTCTAATTGCTAATTTACCTACAGTCGTAACACTTCACGTAACTTAGTGTGAACTGTAGGTATGTGCCTAACAGGCCTGGCTTTATTTTCAAAGGGTGTCTTTGAAAACCTATTGAACTTAATCTCTTGTTAAATCTCACGTCAAGAGACAATATAAGATTTGACATCAGATTATCTAATCGACCTTGATTGAAATTGGAAGTTTACAATATTCCCACATAGATAATAAATGTGGTTTAGATACTGGTTTAAATATGTACTTCTCGAAATATAAATACTTTTTGAAAACCCTCGCTAAAATACGCTTAAGGAGGTTCCAAATCATAGTTTTCGTCATTATGCTATCATGATAGCGCTATGTGAGTGCAAAGGCGATGGGTATTAGTATTAGTACCAAGTCATATCTCCACCATCGTGGCGAGGGGCAAATCGCAACATCACGATTTGTAGGGCTGCTAACACAAGGAGGAAACTATTCAAAAAACCTATCAATCGAAAACATCCGTTCGTGAAATCAATTATATATCAGTATAGAATCTGAACAGTTCCAAAAAGCAATAAAAGTTATGCAAAAAGAATAAAATGTAGGCTCTACCAACCCTAGGCTGGCGTTTTGTAACTATCATTGAATGTGCGAGTCGCGTCGATAGAATCAGAATCACGAATACATTTTACACATACGTACGTCTACAAAAGGATTACGAAGTATTTCGCTTTCTGTTCTACCTTTTAGAGTTTATGGGAAAATGATATTAAATCGATATGATATTTAATCGATGCTTAATCTAAGTTAGTTTTTTTTCCCAGTGGGCAACTAGGTGGTTTGAAACTGAAACCATTGCGGCATCGAGTGTTCAGGGAAACAATGTCTATAATGATCACGAGAGAGAGCTACACGTGCGCGCTCTTCCGTTCCATTAGCATTGAATAGTCTGCTCGTGCGCATGTCACACGGATCATTGTCGCCCGGATTGAACCTACTCTAGATCTAAATCAATCTACCTCAAGCGAAGAGCGAGTCGCTGCATTGTTCTCGTTTCTTCGCCGTTTAAACGTAATGAGCACATTAATTGACACGTCCATTACACTCGTCGCTCCGATACGAACTCTCCGTAAGGTCAAGTGCAATGAAGCAACATTATCCTACCAACTTTCGTAACACATGTCACCGTACAATACGTGAGGGCATTAATTCTAATGTATGTAATGTACCGTTCATAGCTTGTACTTACCGGTAATTCGATGTAGTCGCTAATGGTATACTTGGCAGCGCCTCGTCGGATGTCAGCCAGGGCTGCGAAGTGCTCGTCACGGCGCACCTTCCGTCGCAGCAGCGCGCGCGCGTATGGGTACGCCGTCAGGAACTCTCCATACGCGTCCATCAGCTCACCCATGAACAACTGCTTCAGAAGGATCGCGCTCTCACCAGAAACTCCTTCCGCCGGCGGAGGAGGCAACTCACGACTCTTGAGCGACTCCGGGATGCTTTTCGTAGCAAAAGTACTTATCCCGCTAGTCGACTCACACGATGTAAACGCGTCCGTATCGCTCGAAAGGCATTTCGAAAACGGAAACGCGGATGAGGCTCCGCTTTTTTCGCTACTTGCGGAACTTTGTCGGGTGGTGCTCTCTTTCTCATAGTAGTCCGGATATTGGGGCTCTGACTGACTTTCGGTCGATGGCGAGGACTCCTCAGCGGCCGCACTGCTGTACTGGGCATTCTTTATACAGTCATATAAATCCTCTATTGATTCGTAGGGCGTGATGCTTCCACATGATTCAGCTTCGACATCATGTTCGTGAAGTCTCTCATAAAGGTCTTCGTTTTTCCTTTGAGAGACAGGTGTAATGGCTGACTCAGAACGACTTCTTTTAACACTCGGGATTTGATCATAGCCAAAATCTGTTGGGTTGAGAAAATCCCACCGAACGTTTGCCCACACGTTCTCGCTAACATCAGCTGATATCCTGTGATCAGCGCAACATTGTCCACCGCTTCTGATAGTGACAGTCGTTACATTATCGCTAGTTTCTACAATAGAACTGTCGGCCACTGATTCATCGCATTCCATTGGTATGTCGACGATTATTTTACGAAGACTGACAGAAGAAACGCTAGATCGATTGTCGTCATCAACTTTTCGATTGTCAGTCACATTTGAGTCGTTGAATTCCGAGTTCGTTATCACTGAAGATGTGTCAACATCATGCTGAGTAATCACGCCTTCCTGAATGAGTTCAGTTAGTATGCTTTTGGGCTCTTCTTCGATTATAGATTTTTCTAACGGGTCAGCTGTGTCGTCATCTTCTTGCTTGCAATCATTTTTCAGTAAACCAGAATCTATGTACTTTCTCATGCGTTCTGTAAGGGCTTCGCTGGCTTCTGATACTGATTCCAAAAAGTAGAATAGAAGATGGTACTCTTCTTTGGTGATAACTGCGGCGCGTAGTAGCGGCTTGCCGTACAACTCCACCGCCGAAAACAGTGTTGAAGCTGTAATAAAAGAGAAAGTATTTGTCATGCAAATTGTATTATGTTTATGTGCACCAGTTTGATATAATTGACGGTTATTGACCGTGTTACTTTATGAAACATCTGCATAACACAGTATAGTCGCTACAAAAATGTACCTACGTGGGAGTCAGTGAGGTCATGTTGCACATCGGTAAAATGAATCACCTTGTATTTAAAGTTCATCTTAATGACCGAGAACTTTGGATTCCTTGAACCTCATTAGGTATTTAGATTTATTAAGGTTCATTTCTTATTTATTACCATTGAAAATAAAATCCAGTTTCATCAATTGTATTGGCAATGATTTGATCTATATAAATATAATATAAATTGTGTATGTCACCTCTCTAATCACTTAATACCGACTCTATTCATCTGATACATTATGGTTGTCACGGCGGCTGCATACTTAATGTATAAAAGCGCCTTCTAGGAAAGATTACCGGACAATAGCATGCGTATGCGTCTTATTGCCAAACCGCTTTCTACAAACATTGCTGCGTCTGCCCGCGGAATACTGAATGAACACGCTTCGTTTACAGCTTATTGATGTACCGAGCAGGAAGGTTCCTTGAAGAAAGTTAACGTGCAGCACATTGTTTCGTGAAGTACTTAATGTTATGAATAGAATATCGCAGGTTTTATGACATCCGCTATCCTTGCATTACAAAACCTATATATTCAAAGTAGATACTAACCATAAACCTTTTCCCAAGCAATGAATGTCTCCAGATCCCGGCCGTCCCATTGCGGCGGTTGGTATTCCACGACAAGCACTTCCCCTTCCAATACCGACGCTGATGCTCTGGGTTCAACTGGAGCCTTGGAACCTCCGAGGAAGAGCAGAGCTACAGGTGGAGCTGGAGGCGGCGAATCGGGGAGTGGGACAGATCCGCCGAGAGGCAGGGCCTGGGGTGCCGACAGTGGCCCACTTGGTAGACCAGCTAGTACCACTCCGAGGTCATTCAGCGGCTCACAAACGATTTCTGCTACCGTACTGTTGCCCCACACTGTCACCTGCAAAAACAAATATTACCTTTAGCATCCCAACGCATTTCGTGTATGACTGACGGTGTGTTTAACGGTTTTTAAACGCTGGGTCAAGGAAATTAAAATTCAACATGAATGCTGGGTTCTCATAAATGGCAGAACTCAGTGATTGAATTTCTTAAAACTCCTGCTTACTTTGTTTATATTGCGTGTCATTGAATGGCTACCATAACATTATAGGAATCTTTACCCCTTGCGTGTTGTCTAAAAAGTGGGTTAGGTGGGCCTTCCGTGATGAAGCCAAATCGAATCATCATCACAGTCATCCGTGAAGTCAACTCCTACACTTGACCAGGAAAACATATGTAAAAATTACGAGTAACGTGGGAGTTTCAATCACTGCACCGTTTATCTAACGGCTGATACTAAAAACGTGCATTATTTCTATATTAACTATCATATCGATATCTAAATTGACTGATAGTGATCTATATAGGGCTTGTAACTGTCTCAGATCGTGATATAAGGAAATTGATCTCGTGCAGCTAACGGACACGTCGTCGGTGATCATTTTCCTCAGATCATATTGGATTTTTATTTGTGAGAAACCCAGCTATCAATCATTTATTGTGTTCTAGACTTTAAAGAATTAAAATTCTATCTTTACAAAAAATAAAAGGTCTTGAAAAAATGCTACATGTGATTTGTAATTTAAAGTTTAATATTTCGAATAGCGATAACTTCGCTAATATAAGTTGTTAATCTTTTTAGCTCTTAGAATTCCCGCAGTTCTTTAGGAACTTCAAAAATGCAAATGAGTCTCCTAGGCATGCAACTATGGCCTTGTAGCATACCGAAACGTGAGCAAATCGCATTAGGTAAGTATAATAACATGTAAATGCTGGAGTCTCGGAGGCCTTGACGGGCCGGGTTCATTGCGTTTTTTACCGGGCCCTCGTGTGACGTCACGCTCGAGTTATGCGCACGCGTCGGGCGCAGCGTACCAGTCCCCCCCTCCCCGGCCCGCGCACCCGATACCAAACCTCCAGGATAATGCGTCTGATACATCTTCAACGAGGAAAAAAAATTGAAACAAGATCCAGCGAACAAGAGACAGTCGATTTTACACGGCCAACGCGTTTTTGGTCTTACAAAACCAGAAAGATGGATGGTTCTTGATTATAATTTATTTCTGGATGTGTCTGCACTTGATGTAGGTAGAGAGACATCACTTCGTCAAAATTGAATTTATTATGCAAATTATATTCATTGGAATAGGTAAGTATAACAACTATTCATTAGAGATGATGGCGTTTGTTCTTGATTTACCTATAGAAGTAAGGAAGTAAAAAGAAGTTGAATCTAGCTTGGTTTGTCTAGCTACAACTTTTAAGTGGATTTAAAGAACTGATTCAGAAGTCACACAGAAATTGCATGTTTTAAGAGTTTTGTGAAAGATCTGGATAGATTGGTAATAAGTATTTGTTCGGCAGGTATACCTATCTATAGGTTTGGTAAGGTGACAAAATCAAAATAGGTACATAAAACCTTGGTATCTGCTTGATTATTCGTATTGTTCTAAATAACCTAAGAGGAAGACAGGGAACTTTACCGTAGGTAATTTTTCAGATGGATAAACCCAGAATCCTTAAATTACCAGTACCGTAATAAAAATTCAAACGATATCAATGCAGATGACTCAGAAAATATTCAGAATTGTCTCCTGCGAATGTTTTGCGTTGCAGGACGTAAACAAGTATACAGGATGTAATAGAAACCCTATTGGCCTAACTACCTAATTAAGAAGAGAGCAATCGATTATTCTTGCTTTGCTAGTAAGCGACGAATTGATTTGCAGAAAAGTACATGGTACTTACTACCTGCATACCTACATACTGCATTACCTACTACATGTCTTACTAAACAATCACCGTTGCTTTTATGTCGTGCCCATAAATAATTGTTTTGAAAGACATGAATTTTCCTAATCATTTAGTTGCTAATAGTAAGACGAATCAGCGACCCTTTGTATAGAATGTGGAATTGTGAACGGATCCCAAAATGTGCCCACCTTCCTGTCGCGTTATTCAGAGGGATAGTCAATTTTATTGTAGCCCAAACCTATAGTTCCTATATACGTAGGTTTTATGACCATTTCATTACTAATTGACTGAACTAACTGACTAAAACTGCTGCAGCGGTTGACTATCCGGTTCTGATTCAAGTAGCGCCATCTAGTTGTTTTCATCAACATCATTCTCGCGCTTCACTTGTAGCGCCATCTCGTGTAGTTCATAAATACTTGCAAGGTATCCAATGCTTGTAAAAGTTCAATATCTAAGGATAGATGGCGCTGTTGCACAATTTGATTTTCAGTTTAAACCAAATGTAGTACTTGCACGGAAATTAGTGTTTTAACTGGTTTTGACCAGTAGGCCAATTCTCGTAATTTAAAACGTTCAAAATCTAGTCGCAGTCTCATCTCAGCGACAAACAAATGTCAAAACCTTGTCAAAATGTACTGAAATTTGAGGCATTTTTGACAGATTGAGACTGAGATCAGACTGTGAACGTTTTTAAAATGACCAGAATTGCCCCTCTGTTGAAAGTGGTCGACCTCTAAAGAATTAAACTGCATTCAAGATCGTGTACTCTACGAAGATCCTTTTGCATTTTTTTTCCGTTCTTTAATTACATTGAGCCGTACCTACCTAATTCAGTTATTTTTAAACACAGCGTTAAGTATTCTTTAAAACATGCGTATACGATATAGAAAGAAATATATTTACAGAATCTATTGGTTTGTCTGTCACGATCCGATACTCTTCAATGACCACTGTGTATGTTTACAAGTAGGTACCGTGTATGTCAACCTACCCAGTAGGACAAGGATCCTGTCATTATGTTACATGTGTTAATATAAACTTGCAGCAGTAGGTAGTCTGTTGTCTAAACATGATATTCTAGAGCTAAGCTCTAGTTTTTGTTTCTGTTTAAAATTAAAATAGAGTTTCGGAAGTCTCCAGTTTAGGTATCTAACAAATTTTTACCTGCCCTTTTTTAGAAGGCAACATTTTAGCAAATTTCAGATACACTAAACCTGGGAAGGTATTAAAAGGTAAGGTGAAAATTCAAGTAAGTGTGTCAGTGGTTATAATCGTTCCATTACTTTTATTTATTTTTGTTGTATTTACATAATATAAGCTAACATTTAAAATAATAATATGTACATTTATATGAAAAAAGAATAATAGGGCATCCAAAAATTCGTCCGCATCGCTGTCAACAGGAACAGTGCCCAAAAGGCTGGCAGCATTGCCACTTTGTATGGCGATGCTAATTCTTTGGCCAAGAAATAGGCCAGCCCTTATAAATATTTGTTAACTAATGTTTTAACACTTCGGAACTACGCCTAAGTAGGTACAAGTATATTAGGTATATTTCCAAAATGTTAAAACATGAGCTATTTTATGAAATGTTTCGCTAGTCCGACAGAAGACTCAACACATTTCCCCAGCTTGTAAGTATTCAAAAAGACATTCTATGCCTCTTTAAGGTCGTTTAGTGGCCAGGCCCATTCTTCGCATAATATTCACTTCATTCATCAGTGTCTACCGACCCGCAGGTCACTTTTACTTCCTTCATTCCACGTTGCACTCTAGACTCTACCTTAATATATCTGTTGAGTCAGTTGAATTTGAATAAATATGTTCTTGATTATTAGCTTTGTTTTATTCATTGATAGATTTGTTAGAACTTTCTTTTTGAAAGTGTTTTTCTGTATCCATTTTCCAATTTTCAACAATAATTATATTTACATACTTATTTGTGATTTAAAACAAACGGATCCTCAATTTTGTTATTTAAAGCATTTGCTTTATCGCTGTCCCCCCTTTCACCACATCACGAAATACATAAATGTATAAAATAATAAAATACGTAAGTATGTTTGTCTATAATTTAAGTCTAGAAAGAGAATAAAGGAATAGGTACTCTGTTTATAGATATTGCGGATTTAGTTTGAGGTCGAGGCAATAAGTAGGAGGCTCAGTAAAAATGTTAAAGTATGACACATATCGATTACATTATGTGTTCGCTACGAGCTGCAAGACATTGGCTCTTTTGTGCCTTATCTTTAATATTATGCATTACTTATATCTAATCTGATGAGTATTACAAGGAATGGCTGAATAATTATGGAAATATCTGATGTCTTTAATGAAAGGAAGAGTCCGTATTTGGAGTTTATCGAAACTCTGACCTTTGAAGCTTTTGCAACATCTACACGTGCAACCTACAGAAGTTATCATATTTGGGTTGAATTTGGTCAAATATTATGATATATCTATTTAAGTACGGATGTTTATCTGGGGAGGATTCGAATGTAGGATCACATCCCAATGTATGTAGGATCGGCGCAGCATGTCTTCTTTTCTTCCATAGTATTTGTTTTAGCCGTCAGGCGTCATTTCACCTCCTTTCTGGGCATACATGACTTGTTTTTAACCTTAAAAATATTTTCTGTCAATTTAAACGCTACTTAAAGCATCGAATATTAATATACCTACTATACTTACATAATTAAATTCTTGATGGAATAGAAACAAACTGGTTTCGAGGACAGGTTTCCTGAATAAATAATATTCATAACAAACTTGAAATGTTGCTGTTACGAGGGTGAATGTCCGATTTTTATGTCCGTCAAAATTCCCCGACTCACGAGCTCGTAGTTTCAGACTTCGGAATACGGATAGTAATATTTCAGAAACCGCGTTCACGTAATACAACGGAACATACAGCAGCTGACCGAAAACACCAAAGCCGGGAAAAGCGCGAATTTTGGTTTCTTTAAACAAACGTTAAGAATTGCAAAAATTGTGAGAGAACATACAACAGAAGGTAACTATTTTTAAAACATTCGTGATTTATTCGATGCCAATACAACTGAAAATAAGTATGCAGTTACTAATTCGTTATTTGAAATTGTTTCTAAAAGTGTACCTACAACGATAATAAATATCCTAGCAGGTAAGTATATTGATAAGCGTAAGGAAGTAGTAGCGGGTCGTAATTAAGAGGATATGTTGAAAAAAATTTAGTTTTTCTATTTCGTGAATCTTGTTAAGTATGTGGAATGTGGAAAAGTAATACACGATTCAATAAATCAAAAAATAATAAAGTTATATCTATGTTTTTACTTTTTTCGATATCAAGGCGTCGCTTAAGAGTTATTCAATGGAATTTACTTTAAAACATAGAGAATTATTATTTCAAAGTTTACTCAAAGTAGTTTTTACTAAAAAAAGGAGTAAATTCGTTTTGACACATACGTCGTTTTATTCCGAGCGCACGCACATTACAGCCATCTCTCTTCTTTTGCGTTTCAAAAGTAATTGCATCACTTTCGCTCGGTTAGTAGGTTTTCGAGGATTTTAGATTTTCGAGGTAGCGCCTTAATTACAATTGCATAACTCCTATATAGCCGAAACAAAACTTAATGAATGCAGCTATTATTAACACCGAGAGAGGCCTCCATTTATTATAGGTCGCTACCGCTAATTGCTTTACACGAGAGAGCCGTGATACTTATAGAAAATATTAAAAACACTGTAACACTACCGGTTACCGGTTTATATTTACGAGTAGCAATAAAATTTTGAATGCATTTCTCTCGAATATCGCGCGGAGTTGGACACACATTCGGCCAAACAAACATGTCGCCGGGTCGCGGACTGACACACTTTTCAGTCGCCGATGTTATAATTACGTATTATCAATACTAAAACACATGGTGAACGCGACACGCTCAAACCGTTTAGAAATTTCCGTTAAATCATTTCATATTATATCTTTTCACTTTTATTCACATTGACACAGATTTACGGGACTTTCGACGTGGGATATGGATATACAAATAAAATTATTGTAAGGTGTTTGCTGCTGATCTTTTCTTTTAGCTTCATCAATCGGTGTTTGTTTTCTGAAAAAAGAGCTACAGTGAACATATTGATTGAATCATCGCAGATAATTTAGAACTAGTAAAACGGAGGATTTTAAATTGGAACACTAGTTGCTTACGATTTGACAGTCAACGGAGGCAAACTTAATTTGTCTACCTACACTGATAGAAACAAGCCACTACTTGCAATTTACAAATCTCTAAAAGATAAATTGTAAGCTCAAGTGTTTCAACACCTCGTAACTATTAAAATTTGCACAGCTGGAGTCGACTCTCCTCCATACTATTATTGATCGAAGCCTCCCAATTATGTTTGTGTACATACGCAAAGTTCCGAATTCTTACATAACACACTAACAAATGCGACACAGATTACAGAAACCGCTGAATGCGAATTGTCTCGACCTCTCAAGTTTCGGTGAGCGCCTCGTCAAGGGTCGTTACTATTGGAAATCACTTCCGACCTTTGTCACGACGGGTCACTTTCTACCGAATGCTCAAAGTTTGGCAACGAACGTGTCTCGCTCTCTTTACCCGTCTGTCACACTACTGCTCCACTAATATGTATTTCAGTAACAAATTTCGTTCTATTTACCAGACCCGCTTAATGGATACGTTGTGTGTTTTCAACATGTGCTGCAAAACGTTCATCATCGATGTAAGTAAAATTATCATGACCTATAATGATAGCGTTGACTGATACAGGAGTTTGATAATCGTGACGGTTAATCCCGTACTCTGTAGGGTAGATGTCTACGTTACGTCTGCCTACGTTGAAACCAATTCTCACAGATTTAGATGAATTGTTGTGACGGGCGTGACAAATAAGGGAATATAGGTCAATCAAACAAAGGTACATATATACAATAATAGTGACGAATTAGATGAGTGTCCAATACGTTTTATATTATGTTTTGTTATACTAGGAAACGGGACCGAGGCTGAGTCATCCATACGGAACGACTTCATGCATGATTGCTACATCGTTATTATTTTAATTAACTTGTTACATTCGTCTGACTATATTGTAGGAAGCAAACCTCGCGTATGTATGAGCTTAGGATTGGATTCATTAACGTTACTCTTACGTGTAATTATCGGATTTTCATGCTGATTTGATTTGTAGCAAAAACGGAATATCGGAATGTAGCAGAAGTTGATTGAGTAAGAAGTTTAGCTACAGTTTAGTTAGTGTTACATTACGTGCTGGGGGTGACTTATATTATGATGTACATATTTTCCCATGTGATTCCTATGTATTAGCCTGCAACTTAGCTCACTATATGTGGTGTGAATTTCTTGCTATAAAATCATATCATTGATCATTATAACATATTAAAATAAAGCTAAATCATTTTCATTGTTTGTTTCTATGTTGTAATAAACAGAAACAAATACAGCTGTTTGTTACTGTATGAATAGAACAATAGAAAGATGGCAATCACACATAAATCAATCACAATAATATAATGTCCATACATACATACGGAATATTTGAACACTCGTAATAATTTGAATTTTATCTCCTTCACTTAAAAGCTAAAGTTGTACATCTTTATTATTCGAAGACTTGGCTTTATAAGCTAAATTGTCGAGACGTGAAGAATTATTATTGTTAAAAACTATCATCATTCAGTATTGCACGAAACAGTGTATGTATTATTTCATAATATTATGGAAGAACAAAAGATGAAAGGCGAAGTAACTGCAGCATACAAGTTAACTGCAAAAATAAACATAAAAACAAACATTGACGGAGAGGAAATTAAACTTTTTCATAAAGTTCCGACAGGCTTTAAGAAAGATTGCAATAATGGTGAAGCTTAGAGAGAAATGCACGCAGTTTAATTCTTTAAAGATTCTTTAGTTCAGAGAAAAGCATTGTACGGAGTTGTTGCTCAATATCGGAGTAATATTATCAGTTTACTTATAAGAATTGAGTAATGGTTCATGTTTGTTTCGTAAACGAGTGCCCTATGTTCAGTGTGTTCCGTGATCGGTCATCGGGTAGGTATTTGGTTACGTATACGTATGAAACCTACTAATGTCATATTAGCTATGGTTGTTGATGTTAGCCAACAATGTTTCGTGGATAATATGCCATGTGAACTCGTGTAATCGACATGCATAATTAGACGTTAGTTTTACACTTTTTTTGCACGAATAGATTGAATTCTTTTTTTAAACATCCTTTTCTTTACGTTTCTAAAGACAGGTAGATTCTTTCCCAGATTCGTGCCCTTGTATTTGTGTCTTTTTGTCTCGACTGTATCCACAGGTAGCTTTAAACAATAGATGTTCTTCTAAGTTTGAATGTGGGTCCAGTTAAGAGCGTTTACGCCGTACGGCATTTCATACAAACTTTCAAGCCGTTGTTTTTCGAAATGAATGAACCGATTTTAATGAAACTTCATACGCATAAGCAGGATACAAAGGTCAAAAAAGTTAGCAGAGAACATTTTGGAAAAAATGTGTTACAGCCAAATTAGACCGATTTTAAAGTTTCCATAGAAACAGAGATTTCCAGATATCTTTTTTTAAATAAGACATTTCGAAAATGTTCTCAGCTAACTTTTTAGACCTTTGTATCCTGCTTATGCGTATGAAGTTTCATTAAAATCGGTTCATTCATTTCGAAAAACAACGGCTTGAAAGTTTGTATGAAATGCCGTACGGCGTAAACGCTCTTAACCACAGAACAGATATTTATCTGTTCTGTGCAGTTAACCAATAAAAATACAGAAAATAAATGATGTGGTCAACTGGACCCGCGGGTCCAGAAGCGACCGTTTCCAGCTGACCGAAGACTCGTAATCCTATTCTGGTTTGAATAAAGACGCATGTTTTTTTTTGTGTTGTTACTGAACTATTTAATAGAATCTTCCTCCTCCGTTATTTATAATTCGAAATAAGTATACTTATAGTAAAGATTCTGAATTGTTTTTTAGCCAAATTTAAATTAACAACTTCTTATACTAATAAAGTAAAGTAGCAAGCAAGGCATCTTTTATAAATGTTGGTTTATCTTTTTCGGTACCTACTGAAACGAATACTCCACTTACTTTGTCTGATTTTCACACTATAGTATCACTTTAAAAACTAAAATCTACTTAAATAAACATACTTATGGTTTCCTTGGTAGTATCCAAGATATCAGTAACTCTTTAGCTCTAAAGAAAAATATACTTCACAGTTGAAAAAATTTAAGTTAAAACTTAGCCCGTTCAGACGATCCAGCAAAACAAATGTGCGTATAGATGGTATAGAGTTACCTGACCATGTACGTAACTTGACTCCTGAGTCCTGACCCAAGCCATGCCCAAGCCCTTGGCAACATTATTAACTTACCTAAAAAAAAAACAGTGCTAAATACTGAGATAAAACACCACAAAGTAATCAGTTTGTGGCGTTTCATCTAACTAATCCATACTAATATTATAAATTCGAAATTAACTCTGTCTGTCTGTCTGTAAGTTACCTTTTCACGCCTAAACCACTGAACGGATTTCGATAAAATTTCGCAGAGAGATAGATTGAAGGACATAGGACAGTTTTTATCGACATACCTCGCGGGCGAAGCCGCGGGCGACAGCTAGTTGGAAATAATTAAGAAACATTAATCTCTAATTAGGTTGACGAGCGGAACAATTAATTGATACGGAAATGCTGGTACTACGCCATTTTTAATATCTTTTGGCTTTATTTCTTCATTCAACCTCGAACCTTCGGTTGACCTTTGATTTCCTAAGCTGGTGCCTCCTTAGGCGTTAATTCGATAAGACCTATATTTGAACCTATCTTAACGAAAAGGTTGATCTGTACCTGTTGTAGACCAACCGGGAAAGGTTGGTCTCTACAAGCCAGCCCATAACAGGTAGAGATTTTGATTTTGTGTAATATTGCTACTAACACTCGAAATACTTAGTTCTGCTGGAATAACCTGAAATTTTATAATTATTTTAGCCAACGCCATGATCTGTATTACGGAGACTATAGAATTGATATATAATTATGATTTTGAGGAATTGCAAACCGCATAACTCAGCTAAGTGTAGCAAAACAAGTAGACAAGTTAAAAGATTTTCTATAATACTCAGAGTGGTACTAGCTGCACCTAGCAAATTAGTTAAATAATTTTTGTTATACCTTGCAATTAGTAAATTATACTAAAATTGCATTTTGTCATAATGGACCCATGATTATTGTTTGTAAAGTGTATGATGTAAGCAGTTAAAACTTATACAGTGTCATAAGCTTTTAAAGGTGAATCACTAGCCTCATAAAGTGCCTAAATTATAATGAGTTAATGTAACTTAGGGTAAGTGCATTTTGTTTATTGTTCTATGTGTAAATAAAGATATTTGAAAATGAAATGAATGACTAGCTGCACCCCGCGCTTTCACCCACATTAGTCTCAATCCCGTGAGAATATTGGGATAAAGTAGTTTCATCCAAATTAAACTTAACAAAGAAACTCACTTTCGCATTTATAATTTTATAGTTAGGATTAGGATTGACTGATTGTAAAAAAAGAAAACGGTATTTAAAATTACAAAAACTAAAAGGTACGATACGATACGTTTAGAGATGGCGTAAGCTTGAAGCGGCGACAGGTACCAGTTTTTGCACTGTCGCACTTGTTGGTTAGACGAAGCCTTCTGCTTTATAATACTCATTAGAGGTGAGATCCTCGGTAATGAACCGATGTGTAAGTTAAATTGATCGTAGGTTGTACTTTACATACATTGACATCGAAGCCAAGAGAAAATTACTTCTGTCGTTATTGCCATACACTAGTACAGTATTTTTGTTGCTTATTTCAGTTTTCTACTCTTTCGTGTGTTATTTTGATTAGTTGTTGTCATTTTTTCCCCTGATGAAGCAGCGTCTACCCTACGTCCATGTAACTTCTACACAGCGCCTACTCTACGGCTACGCAGAAGCTAGGCCTGGGCTACGCTGGGCAAACGCCTAGTGTGTTGTCCCATTTAGACACTCGCCACTCCATAGTGTTTTTAAAAGTAAATAGTGTAGTGTGTGAAGGTGTGTGTGTGAGTGTGTGTGTGCATATGTGTAATGTAATGAATAAATAATAATGTAGTCACCCTATCGCTTATTTTACTCCAGCAACAGTTTTCTTCGTGGCTCGTGTGTATCTAAAACGGACCTAAGGTTCACATGTTTATTTTTATGTTATATCACGCGTATTTATTATGAAAAAAATAGTCAACATATTTACGATGTACTTTCCATAATTAACCTTATGAAAAGTACAATCGTTAATATGTTGGATATTTAATTTATTTTAAAATTACTTTGCATATAAAAATAACAAATTTAAATCCTAACTTAACTAAAACTATACAAAAACTAAAATATTGCGTCGAAAAATTCGTCCGCATCGCTGTCGACTGGTAATGTACCCAAGAGACTGGCAGCATTACCACGTTGTATGGCAATGCTTAACCTTTGGCCAAGGTAAAAGCCAGCCCTTGGGTCACGGGAAGTGTCAACCAGCCGTTTTGAAATTTCCTTAAATAGGGCATGAGCACTCGGACCCCACGACCCGAGGGTTTCAACCCCAAACGACTCGAAAATATAATTTCCGATAAGGTTATTATATTTTCGCCGCTTGAGGTTTTCCGCAGCCGCAGCAGCAGCACCAGCACAGTATGCCGAGCCAGGAAGATGGGATGGCGCAAGAGTATCGACGCACGTTGCGTCCCACACTAAAGGCCTACCCACCTTCCATGGAAATAAAGACATACCGTCCGGTCTCTTGCCATCGTCGCGTGCCAAGCCATTGGGTTCCAATACAGCTGGAAAGCCGACGGTAACAAGAGCTCGTCGGATGATGTCATTAATGTTCGCGTGTCGCGCTAAGCGACCCGCACTTCGGCTGCATGACAGGCCGTGGTGTCCGAGGCTGTTGACATCTTCGCCACAGTGACAGCGATGAGGAGAACAGCAAGGAGTGCCTAGTCGCAGGGAAGCAGCGAGTCGAAAAGTAGTATCGTCGAACAAAGTGCCTATGTTCGACGAAGGTAGTGCATGAAGCCAAAGACCCGACTCCCACCTTCCCACAGCCAGCAGGCGCGCACGTTCCGCAGTAGTAACAGACGAGTCAAGTAAATTGTTCTGTACTACTCTGTAGAGCGGCTCATCCCACCGTCTCTGGGAAGATGGATTGTCGGGTGGATCTGTTAATATGTTGATAAAACGGGTTTCAGATCTAAATAATATTTGAAACAAAAATTTTAATTTTTCATTTGATTTACTTATTAAAAATGTGATAAAGTGACCAATGATTTTTATAACATTTTTCATTCAATAAACTTTATTAAAACTGCAATTTTATGTACCAATAAACAATGCATAGTAGTTTCTTAACATGTTAATTAAGTAGGAGGCAAGGTCTTCGTGAGATGCTACGGTGAATAGTTAATCTGCTCCTTGACGGGTACAAATTGATCCTAGCAGCCTACATAGACAGGCCTTCTAGTAAGCCGACAATTTTTCCTTTAATAACATGCCTATATACGAGCTTAGAGCAAAGAGGCAGAATCTCCCTGCTGTGTGTGTTTCGTACATGACACTGAAGCAAAATATAGAGTTGCGAAGTGATACACGATGACACTTTTGCATTTAACTACCATTTGCTAAGTCCAGTTCCAAATGCTAGGAGTGTTATAACTAATTATAATATAAAATTTAAATAGCACTTGCTTTTACCACCTTCAGACTAATTTCTCAGGGCTAGCACAGGTTTTTCCGGATAGTATGAAGAAAGACTCGGGAATCCTACATACATTAACACGACAGTACCTATAAGAAGGACCATGACAATATAGATATAGGTTCGGTTAAATAATATAACCTTAGGTTTAGGTACTTAAATAAAGGTAAACAAAAAACCACGTGATTTAGTTAACCGACTAAACGTAATGCCAGTCTATTCAGTTGTCATGCTACGACATAGTTGTACTCTTCAATTTAGCAACGTTATTTTAATAACGAAAGTATAAGTTGAGTCATTATTTCAGCCAAAAGACGTCCACTGCTGAACATAGGCCTCGGTCTCGGCCTAGGTTCATGATGGTTCTGGGTTAATGATGTACCTAAAGTCCGTTTAGATTTGTTATTATCATTTGCATAAGTGTCCTCCAAAGTCTCACTCTACCGTAATCTAAGGACACTTGCAGCTTCAAGTTTGTAAGTTCTAAATTTATTAAAAAAAAACTTTAATAGAAAAACTGGATCGTGTTATAAACTGGCAAACCGGATAGGAGGATAGGGACGACGGATAGGGAGGACGGATAGGGAGTCCTATCCAAATTATTAAACTCGACAATTTTATGAAATTTTCAGACACTGTAATTGAGTATCAAATGGACTATGTATAAATAGGGGATAAATAAGTGAAACATTAAAATTCAGCTTAGATATACGAGCAAATAGCTTGTATAAATGCATCAGTATGTAAATCTGTGAGATTGCCGATGTTGCCAGCCGAAGGCGATGCCTCAGTTTAGATAGATGTTGTTCCACAGGGCCCACTTCGGAAACCAGTTTACCGGTTTCTGCGAATGTCGTTTGTAGATAATAATAGCTTATAGTGTATCGAACCGGCGAATTCCAAAAACCGACCAATGAAACGAGGCCTTAACGTATATGTTTGTTTAAAAAATGTCTAATTTTACTATTAGGAATTAGGCGTCTCCTTTTTTATTGCACATTCTTTATTTTTATTATTTTATACTTCACGTCCAGTTTATTCTTTTTGTTTTTGCGACTGGTCATCTGCTAACCAAGGCAGCAAACTTACATTGTCTTGTCAAAACTTATCTCTCGATGTGATATTAATTGAAGTGCTAGTCAGTAGACACCTTTCACAGCAACAATAAACCCACACCGACACCGGTATCTAATAGAATGCTGAAGGACATAATACCTAGTTCTAGAGTTACATGAGCATGTCTGCCTACATCTACAGAACAATACATACGAATGACGTCAGAGCACATAATGCACGGAGCGTGCTAGATAAAACCCACACTAATAAAGTTGCCAGATATCATTATTTTAATTATTTTTTGTTTGTTCGATACACTTCCTGATCACCAATTCCGACATCAAACACAACTTAAGGGAAGTGTTAAAAACCTGTATTTATGTCAGTCTTCATAAACGTTTTTAATTCAATTTGAATGTCAGTTGATTCGCAATAAGTCGCACATTAACGATTCGATTAATTACTTCCCGAAAAATGCAGCTATAATAAATGTGTTCAGTAATTTAGCATCAATGTGCTCTAATTTCCTCAGGTTACATAAATAAAATGACGTGTTTAACGCATTAATCCGAATTCTCCACTCATCCCCAAGCCGTCCTTTTCGCTTTTGAGGTTTCACTGAATCCAAGCGCCTTGACTCTGAGCCGATTAAGGGAGCTTCATTAACTGGTAACTCGTGACGTAATTTGTGTTAGGTGTATATTTACGGCGAGGTATATTATCATTAAGTATAGGTGATTATTATACAACACGAAGCAACAATAGCACAATTATCTCATAGAGTCACTCCATAGTTAGCGTGCAAATGTTATATTTATATCTGATGGCAGTGGGAAAATCGTTCCGTACGTCCAACAGTAGCGTACATTCGGAAGCATATAACCTGTGTAACTTGTATTAAACGACATGCAAATAATATTATTGTAGCATTTGTACGTGAACATATTATTACGACACGGTCATGTTGTCGTTCTCGATTCCGACTCGTAAACGATTGCGTCGCAGGCGCAGGGCGTTAATTTCGAACAAGTATGCAAGTTTTTTGGTATGTTCTAGATAAACTTATCTCTTGCTTTACTTAAAAGTCTGCTTAAAAGTTAGCTCTTAGTTACGCAAGTAAACAGGATCATTTTATCGGAATGTAAAACTTCACCAATTAATTACAGGTAAAAATCTGTGAAATCAATAAGAAATCCAATATATAATTAATATATATTTTTAACTACAAGCAATGAACGATTCAATATTTCTTTTGCTCGATTTAGTCATGCAGAAATTTAAAGTTAGCTCACAGTAAAATCTTTACCTAGATCTCTAGGCACCTTGAATAAAAGGTAGTAAATAGCAATACCTGATCGAGATCGACTCTTACGAAATGTCAGTTAAAAGCGGACTTTCAAATCTTTCATTTTTGCATATTGCGATTGGCGATATTAAAAAGGAAACCGACATCCTATTGTTATGCAGAATGAACTCGTGGATAAAAGATAAACGAGCGGGGAAATCTACATGGGTGGGCGGGTCAGAGCGATCAAACAAGGATTTGATGACAATAATCTATATTCCATTTATAACGTCCGCTATAAGGTTATAGAAACTATAGAAAGTCATAACGCATCGAGACACGTCACAAAGCATTTCAGGGCAAGGCAGTGCTAATAAAAAATGCAAAGCATAATCTCACCTTGAGTTCGCCTGAATGGTGAGTTGAGTAACTCGATGCTTGTTAAACAACCAGTGACAAATGCGTCGTGAATTCTACAATATTTTCAGATTTAAATAAACTGTTCTGTTTTCTGAGAATCGCTTGGTTTTGCAAGATGGATTGTGTTGTGCTCTGCTGGACAGTTCCAGCGGAAAATCTATCAGAACATAACATACGAGTAACACAACGTTTGTATTACCCGAAGGGTTACGCAGAAGTGTACCTATAGTGCACCCAATTCGCCAATTTAAGTCTCATATACATACATAATCAGCCTATAATGTTCCCACTGCTGGGACACAGGCCTCCTCTCAGTGAGAGGGGTCTCATATAATAGGGAAAAATCTAATTTAGTCAAAAATCACCTCTAAAACCTGTTAACCGTCTAATCTGCCATAATTAAATTACAAGTACTTATGAAGTTCATTTAAAAAATTATTAAATTAAATATGAAGAGGAAATTAATTAGCTATCCTTACGAAAGCGAAATCCATATCAATGTCGGATCACGCAACGAGGATAATGACTAGTGAGATATGAAATACACATTTATTCGTAACAACAAAAGGTTTAATTCAAGCAAATTATGAAATTAACGAACTTGATAAAAGAGTTTGTGTAGAACATTTTTCAAGGTGAAAAACGAAACGAAACATTCGTAAATGAATGGATTGTGTTGCCTAGTTATGTAAGTAAAAAGAAAATTAAATGCATACCTACTGAAACGCAACTAGAAAAAAAAACAGCCTGTTTGATGTAAGATTTACCAGATATAGGCATGGCAGGAATTTATGCCACGCCTGATAAATGACTGTACTTAGATACGCTGTACCTACTATGCTACAATAGGGACCTAATTGAGACGAGCCTTGTATATCATCATCGGACTCTATGGTAGTACACAAAGAGATACAACATACAATGTTGACCACCTCGTAAAATATTTAAACGTATGCAACGTAGCGAAACTCAATACATTACTGTGCGTGCCTCCAGCCGATATCAATGCACCTTGTGTTGATATCATTAGCATTCCATTCATGTCGTTAGCGAAGAGAGCTTGATGATATAAACATACCAAAACAAACAAATAATAATTTCACATCATACGCACTGACGAACTACAATAGCCATTAGCCAATACTATGTTATTAGATAAGAGCTAGGTACTACCTACGAAGGTACTCACACTTTAGTCTACGTTGGGTAAGGCAGAGTTTATTCATATGAGAAAATAAATCCGAATCAAATGGGGTAGGCGCTTTATAAGAAAATAAGAAGCAATATTGATTTCAAGAGGACACGCTCACTTTTACCCGCCTATCACATATCATTCTTGTTTTATAAAAAATTCAATTTTGAAATTATTTCTAAATTCGCTTGAGTGATCGAATGCAACCAGTCATTTTTCTACCAGCCTACATGATGTAAGGTTCCCTTTAACAGTCAATCTTTACAGCACCTACCTTTCTGCCGTCTTCGTTCGTCATGAAGGTGTAAGATTAAGACTATCGACATAAATTTGAAAAAAACTTAGCTTTCTGCAACTACTGAAAGTATTAGATTACCTATTAGACCAAAATTATTATTTATGCGGTAGTGATGCGATATTTGATTTTAGACGAAGAGTCTGACATACTTATTAAAGCATCTGTATCACTTAGGATGTCTAATTACCACGAGGAAACGAAATGTGGGGAAAATATAATATGTTTTGACAGCCGTGCATGCGCTCACTAGACCAATAAATGGGGCCACGAAACACAAAACATAATTAGCAGGTACTTTTTCAATCAGAAGTACCGTGAAGCCATCCTATCACATGCAACAGTTAAGTTACGGTTAACAATGTTCGCGTGTTCCAAACATCGTCGTATCACGTAAACGAACCGATATCTTCGACACGTGCTGCCAACATTATTTCCTCGTTGCACAATCACTTTCGGTGGTTAAATGAATCAAACACCATCGATTCCGTGTCGGATGTGTTTCGAATAATCGTTTGTGTGGCGGTTATTCGAAATCGCATAGAAGATTTTGGAATGATTTTTGGATGACACGAATACGTTGTGTGCCAGGATTTTTATGTAGCGCAGGTTATGTGACTTTATTCTTTAAATAACGTAGTAATTGATACAGCTTGTATTCTGTTCGATAGAGGACAGGTGGGAGCAACAACATGCTTGATGCCTTTTAATCACAACCATATTGCATACATGATACCTACAGCTTACGATAGGATGTAACCCACATCATAATAACTTGTTTTCATCGATGCATTTCACCTTGGTTCTAATTTTGATTTATTATAGCAGTGTGGCTCCTGCATTTCAACTTAATTCTTCTAGTGCAAATAACAATACCTAAATATCATAACAGATACTTTCTCACAGTCGTTCAAGAGAGGTTAATCGCCGCTTTACAAACCATAGTTATCACGTAACTAGAAAAGTGGGTGCTTGCTATCGTGTTTAACAGAAATACATACATTAGCTCTGTTTAGCACCATTACTACGAATGTCCCGTGGCTTTATTCACGTGAAATGCAGCACGATTTGTTGCCATGGGCCCAGAAATGGCACGATTGCAAATAGCTACTTTTACTGACAGACATATTAATTTATGGAAATGCTGTTGTTGTCCTTCAAAATTACTTGCTTATTATAGATATTACAAAATACTGAAATAGTTATTAATGATATTTATTTATTTTGGATGCTCATGGCTAAATTGCGAAGCACAGATTAAATTACTGACCGTTATAGCCAATTAAAACGTTATGCAACGTTGCAACACTTGGTCATTAATAGACTACTGCTTTGATTACTTATCTAGTTTTAATCCCTTTAAAATACCACTTTATGCTTACGGGTCCAGCTGTCATACGGATATCTATGACAGTTATCTTGAGTTGATAGCTCCTCAGCAGCTTGAAAATGCTTGGTAACAAGTCTTACCTTACAATACCGGTATGCCGCACAGCATGGGTTACAGAGGTCAAATTGCAGCTGCTATAAGTAAAATGATATTTTTGCCAGACCTGGTAAAGTTGATTCTAATTATTATGATTTTGGCAAACGATGAATAGGGATGATTAACTTACGGTTCGGTTTACCTACTGCAAAATTGTAGATAACGTTACCCGCAGGTTAGATTAAGTTTTATATTGTATTGCATAACCTACTTACTTTAGCACGTTAGCATTCGCAAAACATTATACAGATTAAGAACTACATATTAACACCAATCTATTCGAAAAACTTTTAACAGATCTCGAAAGAATAGTACAAAAACTTTACTAATAAGAAAACTTTTCAAAAGTACTAAACATTAAGACAACAGGTCATTCACTAAGGAAAGTTCCGAAACATTTAATAACATAAATCAGTCGAGACAACTCGAGATACATCAATCAGATTTGTTTATAGAGGAGACCGCGCACCGCGGTGACCGTAACGTCGTAAAAGCTATTAATACAGAACAAGTGCATGTCAGTAATAAAGCAACGGTATCAACATATGTACAGTAGGTACTCGTACGTGTGTACGTGTGTAGACAAGCAACGCTGATCGGATTCGCGTAATTGATTTGCATTTGTCCGATATAGTATGTGGCCATTGATCTCGGTGGTTACATCAAGCTGTTATTTTGCTGTTGGTCTTGCATTCAAGGACTTTCCACTTTTACCGATTTTTCTCTTTATAAGGAAATATTTTGTCATATCAGTTTTTTGTTCTTGCTTTCAAAGACAATGGTGTCCACTTTTACCAATATTTTCTTTATATGGAAATATGTTGTCATATCAGCAATTATTACGACCCTGAATTGGGGAAACGGGTGTAATTATATCAATTTTCTTAATTTGGGTTTAATGAAGTCTTGCACATTTAGAAAAGGCAATCTTGAAGTGGTTGTCCTGTTTGCTTGTGTAAGATTTTACTGATGTGGAAACAGTTTGCTACTCAAAATTTTTAAAATGGACTTCTGTTATATTTGCACTGAATAAACACAGTTTTATTATCAAAACTCAAGGATTTAATTAAAGCGTCCTTTACTTAGGAATCATAGTATAGGGCAAAGAATTAACAGTTCGAGTGTAATTAGCACAATAACATGTTTGAAAAACGCCAGTACTTAGTATCTGGTCAGGTGCACGAGGAACCATTTCTCAATGAAATCGAATTTCGTCTCGCATAATTATTATATTGATATCTTTCAAAGCAAACATCTGTTGCTTACAGAATATAGGACACAACAAATAACGTACATTATCATTTTGCCAAGATTTCGCAATAAACTCAACACGTGGAAAAGAAAGTTAGTCGCATAACTCGTATAGCATTAGCATCGTTCCGTTTTTCATTCCATTCGAATTATTCGAGTGCCCGCATCACTTTTGTTTTACATAATGTAACACGTAATTAACCGTTTATTTGCTGAATTATAACTAATGTAAAGAGAAAACTGTTAGATTATGTGCTTATACATCACAAATACAATAGTAGGTATATAATATTATGTAAAATAAATATGAATGCGTATCGTCGTAATCGTGACTTTGTGGTGTGAAGAAAGCTAGTTCCTTATTTGTCTTTGATGTTTCAAAAACTGCAAAATGAAGGTCGTCCATTCCTATACTAGGCTGTGCATTGTATGTCAGTAAATTTAATCGCCTGATCCCCGCTAATGAGACACAATTGATTTTCTACTGTATCGTGCTTGACCGGTTAAGGTCTTAAATTAATTGCATTAGATGGTTTGCTTGTAACTTAACGTGGAAAATTATTTAATTACTTTCTGCTACTAAACTTCCTCTTTACTTCCTTCCTCTAATTAGTACAAGAAAATTTTCATAACGAGGTCGTGGTCGAAGGGTACGAAGTACTATACTCGAACTGAAGGTTTCAGTACTCTTCATTCAAATTATACATACGCATTAACTCAGTAGAAAACTTAATGAAGATATTACCTGCAACAAAGATTATATCATTTAAAAATACAGTAAATACCAAATTGCTTGTAATTAAAATACCCTAGGTAGTGTAACTAATAACATTGTTGGTACTTAAAAATAATAACTATAGGTAAGTACTTACATGTCTTTTTTAATTTGAAACGGAAACGATTAGCAACGAGTGGTATTTATTGAAGTGCAATATATTCTGTTTTCATGTTTATCTGTCAATGGATTTCTTTTGATAGATATGGTAAATCCCTTTTTACATATTATGGTATTGTTAATTTATCAATCGAATCGTAGGGTTACAAGGTGGCAGGATCATCGACGCCCGTACTGTAAATATGAGTTCAGCACATAATTCTAGACCCCCCCGTTAGCGTAGAAATTTTTTCGTATGTTATCAAAAACAAAAATCTGCTGTTTCATAGGAAAATGATGACTTACGTGGTCAAAATGTATGGAACCGCAATTTTTTTTTACATAACTATTTTTTCTGAATTATATACTGAATCTAAAGTTGCCCGTCAAAATCCTTGCCACCCTGTATAAAATACTAACAAATTGTATTGTATTAACCATTGTTATTTAATTTTGTTGTTGCTGTCTATTTTTTCTTTTCTTGAATGTACCTACCTAATTGAAATAATAACATTGTGCAGGTTAAAATTAAATATTTGCACACCATAATAATATTATGTAATGGTAGAATGTAAAGGGGCCATTACAGTTTTACGATCATACATTGTAAACCTATATTCTGGCAAATAAATGGATTTGATTTGATTGTCTGTACTAACTTCTCGCGACTTTGAAAATACGCAGTCAAAACCGAGTAATAGAATCAATCTGTAACATACAAAATCAATTGAATTAATCGCCAACTCAGACAATCAATCTCTTCTTCCAAGTTTCCAATTTAAATACATACCTGGATCGAAACTTCTAGGTTTTTCTTAATCCGTTGCAAATGAGCATATTGTTAAGGACATTACACATTACCCACTCCTACACAAATGACAAGTAAAGAAGTTGTTCCACTTTCCGTTTGCCGACTTGCTGAGTGCACATAAAAGGCGGAGGACATTTGCATTTAGGTGACCAACATGAAAGGAGTGTAGGTGTCAAACAAAATGTGGCTGGCTTTTGAATTTTAAGTAAGCTAATACTGTATAGACTTGTATAGTATTTATCTATGTTAGTCATAAAGTAAACCACATTTTTATCGCTTTGTACAAACATTGTTGATAGATTAGTCTGTTTGCTTGAGTTTAAGTGTTGTCAATATTTGGTCCAATAAGAGAAACTAGCTTCAACTTTCTGACTAACTGACCGACTATTTAATTTTGACAATTCAAAAGTGCCTGTACGTACATGGTTTATTATTGAAAAAATGCTTTGAGTTTGAGTTTGAAAAGAGAAAGATAGTAGGGGGGGGGGGGCTTTACCCTGCAGTGGGACATTAATGACAAGTAAAAAAACATTAAACGACCGAAAAAAAAGAAAAAAAAAAGTCAAAATAGGGTTTAGATTTTTAAAGTATTCATAATACTTGTACTTACTTAATTCGGAAACATCGTCATGCTTTAAATGTAACAGCGAATGAGCTCTAAAATCGGTATATTATATTATCTGTGGTACCGCATTAAAATGTAGTTAAATTAAATTAGCTGGCGAAACTCCACAGATGTATTTGGTATCGATATCTTAAACAAACAAAACAGATTTTCTCAACTCATACTTCAAGTAACCACATTAAAAAAAACAAATGTATTTTACTTTTATTTTATCGTGTTTAGATCACGCTTGATCACGCCTGCAGAGTTCCGCTAGCTAATTAAATTTGACCCTGTATATGTTTTATCTACATTTAGTATTGCCACCAGAAAATAATAAATGTTCTACTTTTAATTGGATTACAGAACCAAAAATTGGAAAACATGTGATGTCCGCTAACCCGCACTAGGCCCGCGTGTTGGATTATGATCCACTCCCTTTCACAGAGAGGAGGCCTGTGTCCCAGCAGTGGGAACATTATAGGCTGATTATGCGTATGCTTATGTTTGACCGAATAAAAACGTATCTTGTAAATATTCTGCATGCTAAGTTAAAGAAAGTGTTGTTTGCTGTGTCACTATGCCAAACCTAAGCAGCACAGCCATGATTTATAAATTAGTAGTTATTCATTATAAATAACCTCTAGCGAATACCTAATTCTCGTTAGTATGAACGGTTACGTACGTAGGCAGTTACATCGTAACATCCTCGATACAGCAATAATCGCCGAAACCGGTATTGACCTCTATCGAGAAATTTAGAGCATGACGAAAATACGCACATCTGATCATTATAGCAGTTATTGGAATAATTTATATTTCAATGTATTTTGCTTATGACCGGTAGCAAAATAAAAAGGTTTTAGGGCAGATTTTTTAATAATCAGATAACTTTTATCATCATAAGAATAAATCTGACAGTTTGACATATTTTCTCTACAAAAGCTGTCAAACCACAATACTTATTTCTTCAAATAAAAGTTATTTTACTATTGAAAAATCAGCCCTTAGTTAGGTTTTACTTTTATATTTGAATTCAGAATTTCAGATCATTTTCAAGTCCTCAAATTCTAAATTCTAATATAAAAGTATGTTTCTTACCACATCGTTAACGCCCGACTCTCCGTTCGACGCTCGCCGTGGACGGTCGTGCTGCCCGCTCTCGCTCGCTGCACGCCCCCACCGCCTCGCCGCCCCGCCACCGCCCGCTCTCGCTACGCTAGCCGTAACGAGCTCAGTAGTCTCCGGACTACGCCCGCACCCTGTCAATAGCCGCCTTTTTCAAGGCGTGGTTGATAGAAGTTGTTTCTTTAAGAGAGAATCGTCATCACACGTGTCGTCGAGGTTTTTGGCCCCTTCCGGGTAAAAACCACAGTTTCGTGGTCCTTGGTGGATACCTCACGGTGCCAACGAAGCCAAGGGGGTGGTGCCCCAATCTCACCCGCCGAGCCCCATCAGGGCGAGGCTGTCAATTGGAATCGGGAGCTAGAAGCTTGGCCTTGGGGGTGGCTCCTAGTCAGCTCTAGCTTCGTAACTAATCCCTTGTCCACAGCTCGCGTCTAGTACGGTTGGGTGTGTCAACCCCTTCGTACTAGAAGCCGGTCTAGGGTGTCTCTACACCCATCGCACAGACTGGTTAGGGCCCCGTTCGCACAATAAGATCGGCGACGGGTCACAAGCTTAGGGCTCACTTCAGGTACTCACCTCCCTGTCTCACACCCGACAGGGAGGGTAGGTTCTCACACCCCCGGGCCCATCCACCCGGGGTGCTAGGTTGTTAGGGATTCACGCCCCCTATGGTTCTTCCCTCTCCCCGCCCCCATCCCGATCATGGCAGACGCGGTCATATTGGCGTTCGTTAAAGAGGTCCTCTTCAAGGACCCCTCTTTCGTTAACCAGTATGCCCAACGTCTTATAAATTTTAGACGCCCTCCCGGTTCGGTCATTGACTTTAGCGACGCGCTAGTCAGCCCCCTCTTTCCGCCAAACTCAGGCGAAATCCCCGAGGCCGCCGCCGCCTCCCCTCCCGCACCCTCCGTGCAAGCCCCCTCGCCTGCACCTTCTGTGCCAGCCGCCGCCCCCAAACCAGCACCTTCCGTGCCAGCCCCCAAACCCGCACCCTCCGTGCCAGCCCCCAAACCCGCACCCCCCGCGTCAGCCCCAAAACCCGCACCCTCCGTGCCAGCCCCAAAACCCGCACCATCCGTGCCAGCCCCTAAACCCGCACCCTCTGTGCCCGCCCCAAAACCCGCACCCTCTGTGCCAGCCCCATCACCCGCTCCCTCCGTGTCCGCCCCGAAACCCGCACCGTCCGTGCCAGTCCCCGATCCCGCACCTTC
Source organism: Gortyna flavago (assembly GCA_963669345.1). Taxonomy (NCBI): domain Eukaryota; kingdom Metazoa; phylum Arthropoda; class Insecta; order Lepidoptera; family Noctuidae; genus Gortyna; species Gortyna flavago. Next base: position 9,041,164 of record OY770144.1, read on the forward strand.
CGTGCCAGCCGCTACCGCAGCAGATACTCCAGAGAGTATGGACACGTCCGTACCCCAATCTCAATCCGACTCAGAGGAAGCCCTCTCTGACTCTTCGTCCTCCTCGGAAGACGACTATATAGTCGTCGGAAAGGGTGGCAAGAGAAAGAAGAACGCCTCCTCTCACGCCAACAAGGCCAAAAAGTCGGTCGCGGTAATCCCTTCTAACCCCCGCCCCCCCACCCCAACCCCCGCCGCACCGCAGGCCAATCCCGCGTCTAGCCTCTCGGCTACCCCTCCCGCTTCGAACGCAAAGAAGCCACGACCCCCGCCCCCCATCTATGTCCAGGATAAGTCCAAATGGACAGAAATCTCCAAAGCGTGTGTTGATCAAAAGATCAACTACACGAACGCCCGCTCAACCCAACAGGGTATTAAGGTAACGGTCGCCTCGTCCTCGGACTACAGGGACCTTACCCGTCTCCTCCAGACAAGGGCTTACTCCTTCCATACGTACTCCCTTCCGGAGGAAGTCCCCACCCGCGTAATCATCAGGCGCGTCCCCAAAGAAATCCCCACCGAGGAGATCAAAGAAGACCTTGCTTCACAAGGCATCCCCGTCTCAGCAGTCCATCGCTTGCACAAAGCATGGAAGGGCCTAGTCTACGACATGGTCCTGGTCATCTGCGACCCTACTGAAGGACATCACCCCATCTTCAAGGTGAAGTCAGTCTGCTCCCTCTCGGGTATCTCTATCGAGAAACCCAGGAAGTCCAACCTCATCGGACAATGCCACAGGTGTCAACTGTATGGCCATTCCCAATCCCACTGCTACGCGACACCTAGATGCGTCAAGTGTCTAGGTGCCCACGGCACGTCAGACTGTCCCCGCCCTAAAGACCGCTCTCAGTGCACAGAGCCACCGAGCTGCGTTCTTTGCGGCCAATCCGGGCACCCGGCTAACTACCGTGGCTGCCCCAAGGCTCCCAAGTCTTCTTCTCCCAAACTGACGAAGCGCGCGAGCGACCGTCAGCAAAGGGAAAGCCCCTCTGTGAGGATCCCGATCCCTTCCTCCCAGATGCCCGATAGGCTCAGTCCCCAAAGGCCCTCCCCATGGGCGAACCTCAACCACCTCAAAGCTCCCGCAGCTTCGGTGCCCCCCCCACCCCCGACTATCCCAGCGCTGATGGCAACTGTCATCCCCGCGCCATCAGTAGGCCCCTCGGTCCCAGTAGCCCCACCGGTAGCCCTTCCCGCCGCCGCGCCCAGGGCTCCCGCTGGTCCCAGTAGGTCCCCCCCGACCCCCGCCTCCCGCCCCCAGCCTAGCAGCATGGAGGTAATAATCGGTGCTTACGCAGCTTTTATTGCCCCCGCAAATGCCATGGCAGCGGAAATCCAAGCCTGTAACGGCAATCCTCGGCGCATCGCCGAGATTTTCAATGCGTATCCTCAGATTACGCAAGTCATGCAAACCCTCAACTTCTAAAAGCTCCAATGGCTTTACAAAGAATGAGCGTTACCAAACCCCGATCCCTTAGACTAGGGTTTTTCAATGCAAACGGCATTAAAAAACAACGCGAAGAGATCGCCGCGTTCCTCCGCGATCACCAGCTCGATGTCCTCTTAGTCCAGGAAACCTTCCTGAAGCCCCATCTGCGGAACCCGAGCATTGCCAACTACAAGATAGTTCGCAATGACAGGTCTCGCTGCCACAAGGGCGGTACCCTCATCTACTATAGGAAGTCCCTCCATTGCATCCCGATAGACCCGCCTGCCCTCCTCTCTCAGCTAGAGATCTCTATCTGTCGGCTCGGCATGACCGGTCACCCCTCAATCACCATCATCTCCGCTTACATCCCGCCCACCAATGGTGCGGAGGATCCCATCTCTCTCTCTACCGATTTCACTACCCTCTTCGGTATGAGTGACTCCGTCATCATGGCGGGGGATCTCAATGCCAAACATCCCGCTTGGAATAGCAGCACGACCTCTACCAGAGGTAGGATCGTGTTCAAACTAGGCGACTCCCTCAATTTCGATATCATCGCTCCGATGTATCCCACTCATTTCCCGGGCGACCCCGCCCAACGTCCTGACGTTCTCGATGTAGCGCTTCTCAAGAATGTAAACCTCCGTTTGCAGTCTATCGAGACGGTACAAGAGCTCGACTCTGACCATCGCCCGGTCATCTTGCACCTGGCCCCCTATTCGGGCCTCCCGCACGACCCCAACCAGCCCCCCCAGACCAAAATAGTCACCGACTGGAGGAAAGTAAGCGAAAGACTGAAATCCACCACGTCTCCCCACTTAGACTCCATCCCCGAGCAAATTATCTCAGTCGCAGACACGACTGGGGCGATCGACTCGTTCACAGAGCACGTTCAATCCGTACTGACGGATTGCTCACGGGAAGTTCCAGTGATGGAAGACCATCGCTGGAAACTGCCCGATGACGTACGTGAACTGGTGACCGAGAAGAACGCTGCCATTCGTGCCTATGACTCTTTTCCCTGCGACGCGAACAAATCCCACATGCGCCATTTACAGCGTGCTGTAAAGAAACGCATAGGGGAATGGCGCTCCGAGGGATGGGATAAGATGATCGGCGAACTCGAGCCCACCCACCACGCCTTCTGGCAGCTCCAGAGGAAGCTCCGCTCCTCTGAAGAGGCCACAGTTCCTCCCCTCACACGCCCCGACAAAACGGTCGCTTTCGAAAATCTCGAAAAGGCCGAATGCCTAGCCGACAGCCTAGAGGCTCAATGCACTCCCAGCTCTCAACCAGTAGACAGAGCGCACCTCGACGAGGTGAACGCTGAAGTCGAACGGAGAGCCTCCCTCCCGCCAGTCGAAGACCCTGATGATCCTCTGCCTCCCGTCACTCCCGACGAAGTGCAAGACATCATAAAAGGGCTCGCAACCCGCAAAGCCCCCGGTTCGGACGGTATCACCAATAGGGTGTACAAACTCCTCCCCGCCCCCCTCATACTGCTCATGACCGCCATCTTCAATGGCGCCCTGAGCAACAACATCTTCCCCCAAATGTGGAAAGAAGCCACAGTCATAGGCATCCCAAAGCCAGGCAAGCCCAAGTCTGAGCCCTCCAGCTACCGCCCCATCAGTCTGCTCAATGTTTTCGGTAAAGTCTACGAGAGGCTTATTTATAAGCGCCTCAAAGACTATGCCGAAGCAAAGAGCCTCATCCCCCCCGAACAGTTCGGTTTTCGCACGAAGCATTCGTGCATCCACCAGCTCCACCGCATAGTCGAGCACATTAGCGCTGCTTTTCAGCGAGGTGCTTCGACAGGCGTCCTGTTCTTCGATATAGCGAAGGCGTTCGACAAGGTCTGGCACAATGGCTTATTATATAAGCTGTACCTGCTAGGTGTGCCAGACCGTCTCGTGCTCATCTTACGAGATTTTCTGTCGGACCGCACTTTCCGCTACCGTATCGAGGGCGCTCTCTCTCCCCCTCACCCCATCCGCGCCGGAGTCCCCCAGGGTTCCGTTCTGTCTCCCCTCATTTTCACCCTGTTCACTAGTGACATCCCGAACAGTAAAAAGGCACAGTTGGCGCTCTTCGCCGACGACACTGCCATATACTGTTCGGGTGTCAACCAGTCATCCATAGCTCGAAACCTCCAAACCTCCGCAAGCGCCTTGAGCGATTGGTTCCGGAAATGGAGAATCGAGGTCAACCCCGATAAGAGTCAGGCGGTCATCTTCTCGAAACCGCGCAAACTACCCCCCCCCCTCCCGCGCCCGATCTCTATGTATGGCAAGCCGATCCCCTGGGGAAAGCGAGCCAAATACTTAGGTGTCATCCTAGACCACAACCTCACCTTCAACGAGCACATAAAGACGGCGCGTTCGCGCGCCTCTTTCGCTCTCGGTAGGCTCCACTCTATGATAACTGCCCGCAGCAAATTGTCACTCAAGTGCAAATTGCGCCTCTACACCGCGGTCATCCGTCCCATCATGACCTATGCTTGCGTAGTCTTCGCACACGCCAAGCCGCGATTTCTGCATAAAATGCAAACCCTCCAGAACCGTTTCCTCCGAAAGGTCACGGGAGCCCCCTTCTATGTCCGAAATGTGAATCTGCATCTAGATCTCAGACTCCCCACCATCCAGCAGTTCATGAAACGCCTTTCCAAGCGCTTCTTTGACTCTGCCATAAAGCACCCCAATCCCCTGATTGCGGCGGCCTCCCGATACACTCCCTCCCGCATAAGTAGGATTCGCCGACCAAGGCATACCCTCACCATCCCCGACGACGCCACTACCCTCCTCCAGGAGAGCAGTAAGGCCACGAGTACTCTCAGTCGACAACACAAAAACAAGCTCAGACATCCGTCCTTCCGTCCTCGCCGCCGAGGCCCGTCGCGACGCCCCGCACCATCACCGTGCCCCCCCCGACCCTTGCTCGAGCCAGCCCGCGCAGCTGAGCCTGTAGTTTTAAATTCGCCCCTAAACACCAATAATAATACCGATCCAGCCTGTCCCTTGCTGTCCTCTTCCAGCGACGCCCTGAGCCGAGGTCCGAACCCCGCAGGGGGTTACCCTTAGCGCTGTCGCTTAGTTTTTAAGTTATTGTATGCCCTGGCTGGAGGCCTTAATTCGAGGCATCCACAGGAAAGTCCGGTTAAGCAGTAGCCATCCTCATAAAGGATGAACTGCGAGATGCCATTGTTAAAAAAAAAAAAAAAAAAAACATCGTTAACTTTACCCATTGTTAGAGCCGCTCTAGGGTATATGCTCAAAAAACAGATATATCGGTTTAAAGCCATTTGATCGTTTAAAACTAGTTTTAAAATAATGCTCGAGTCTTGAGTGAGATTCTGTAATACGAGCCTTAGTAAGTATACTTTCTTTACACTGGGCGTTTGGCCAACGCCAACGTAGTCGTTGACTCGTCGTAGACGCTGCGTAAACGTTCGTAGACTAAGCGTTGAAGCTACGTACAACAAGGTCTAAGGCGTAGACGTGAAACCTTAGAAAGGGATCATAAAAATAACTTCCCAATTTCCTGTCTTCCTTTTCTGTTTTCCTTGTGGTGTCTAAGTTGTGCGAATTTATGTTACGTTCAGATATTTTATGAATTTTCGTCTAACTGGTTTTATGTAAGTATAAAACTTCAATCGTCTAGGGTTAGTCATACCGGCTATTACAAAAAATGCTGTCAGTGACAAACAGAGAACTGACACTTCTTGTCTGGATTTTAAGAATATAATAACATCATCACAAAAACAAGATTTTTTGCTAACAGCCCTCTCACTTCACTATACCAAGTTAAAATATTATCTTATAGAACAATATTGCATAAAGCGTATTAATCATTGAAAAGACTCCTAGACAAACATAGCGGTAGGTTATTTATCAAAATTCAGCAGAAATAAAATGTCATTTAATCATATGTGATATTATGTATGCATCACTGGGATCGTAGAACTCGGTGCAAATTAATTATTTATTTTAATTTAACCTCAAGTACCTAATTATATCATATACTTTCTAGGTCATTGCACTCTTCGTTCTGAATTTCGAATAGAGGTATATGGAACATTTCATGGAATATTATCTTACGACTTATTATGACTATGACGATAAAAACTTGTTGATCAGTCGACTCGTTCATTGGAAAAAGCCTAAGTTTATTTTTTAAGTCCTAAGTATAGCAATGGACTGTGATAGGCGATAAGTTTAAATATACTTTAGTATTATCTAACGAATATTGTTATACAAAGATTACAAAGATAATATTGTGGTACAAAGTCAATATAAATATTAGTTCACTAATGTAATTACATGTGGACCATTAAACACGATTTTGACATACACAAATAATGACAGGTACCTACTTGAAATAGTAATACTTATCTACTTATAGGGATTCATACCGGTCTGATCTTCACTTTATGAATTGTAAATGTAAGTAATGCTTTTCAAATGACTCCAAATTATTTACTGAATTTCACTAAAGAATAAATTCTGAATTGGTTATTTTTTTTTTCATTTTTAAAATGCCTAGAAGGTAGGTATTGCTACTAATTTTACAATATAGTGAGTGCCTGTCACTCAGAGTAAGTTGTAATTTGTAAATATCAAAATGATAATTATAATAATACACAGTGGCAGGGAAATCGTCTTGCAAAACTGTTACCAAGGATTCAGTACATAATTCTGAACCCTCCTGGGTTGTTTTTATTCGGTTATTAAAAATAATATATGTATGCTTCTCCATACATAAAAATATCTTCTCGGTCTAGAACCATTTGCTGAATTCATGCTTACAGTTTGCATGTCGATGTCCCTACTACTGTATAATTAATTCCTACCTACATTTAAGTAGGTACATGTTGTAATATTGCGTGAAAGAAAGTGTACTTAGTGTACAAGTGAATAATAATTAAATATGTGTGTATTGGCAACAATAGTCCGTGAACCACCGACCGAAATAATTATAACGAAATAAGCAGGTAGATATTAACCAGTTTGATTGGGAAAGTCATACACATGTAATACCTACCGGGCTACCTGATAAGTTATTTTCAGCGATTTTTTTATTATTCGCTACCTACATTATTGTGTTTAGTAACTATAGATATCTCTGCTTTAAATTAATAAGATTCTATAACTTCATATGAAATGGGAATTTAGCGTCTTCGTCTTTATACGAGGGCGATGACACTTGACAAACCAGTCAATTAAGTTTGGCCATAGAAAGCGTCAAATAATGATAACAATAAATAGTTATACATTTCGCACAAACAACTCCTTGGAAAGTCGCATAATTTGAATTTAATCAACACATATTAACGAAGTGTGGTAAAGATAATGTAATTAGTTGGAATTACGAGTGTTTAAACGTAACTATACTTTTAAACACCAATGCGTTTCGAATTACCTCATGAATGTAAATAAACATAAGACATACCTTTGAGAGGTCACCGACACAAAGAACAAAACGATTGTAGTCTGAGTAATATTTTGATACCTACACAATAATATTGGAATTTACAAATGTCTGCAGTAAGTAGGCCAGCTCCACATAATACTGGTAACATTAATTGCGTACGTTTTTAAGGTCAATAGTGTGATAATGTTTGCTAGAATGGAAAAAGGAAATCGCGGTGAAGGTATCAGTGAACGTATAGATAGTTGATTGTGCAGGGTTGGTCATAGAGTCCTACAAAAACATTGATGACCAATAGACAAAATATTTAGGCCCCGCTACAATAACAGATCTACATAAGTAAATCCTTGACTTCGTGAACAGTGAACAGTATTCAGTTAATAGAACATCGACTTAAATTCCATAGCCGTTTAAATATTTCGCTGAAATGTTTCCCATTTTCCATAAATTTTCCCGAAAGTCAGAGAAAACACGGCTAATAACAAAAGAACAGAGTTTTCTAGAACATTTTACTACATACCTTTGTGTCTAGTTCGGTATATATACATATGTATATATTTGCATGTACTTACTAACCATAATAGAACAGCCACACAATGCGCAATGATTCGGCGTTATCGTCATCAGTGCAAAATTACGGACACAGCAATTTGAACACAAACTATTATCTTTCATTTTATACTCGTCGAATGACTGACCACGACCTTGCCATTAACATTGTTGATGTACTTTACGTATTTCATCGAAAAAAAATAATACGGTGCGCGTTTGAATTTTACTTTCCGACGGAAACGGATGATTTGAGTGTAAGTAGAAGGTTTTAGGTTGGTTTTCATTTGGTAAATTTAATAATGTTCTTTCCAAACGGAAAACTGTTCAAAACAACATTCCTTCAAGTCGTTTAGCTTTAATTTAACGGTGTCCGACATAGCCCTCTACTGTCCCCAAGACGAAAGGTAGGAGAGGTGTACCCTAACTATTTCCTTAAAAAGGCTCTGTAGGATTTTTTTATGAAACCATAAACGTCATTTATTTATCGAAAGCTTGTGCCCCAGACAGTTTAAGTATTCATAAAAGTTTATTTGAAAATGCTTACATAACGCTTGATAAGAACGATCACAAAGTTTGATGAACTTTTTTTCAGAATAATTTCTAATAATTCATGCTTAGAAATTCGATCATGACAGCCAATAGCAGTTGTTAATTAATTATTATTTTTAATACTAGAAACAGACAAAACTAGTACAATTATTAAAAAAAATAGAGTCATCACCATATTTCATCCAGAATCCGTCAGAATAGGTATCTATCGAGGATTGAAGGTGTTGACACAATATTAATATTCATTTCAGTCTAGACTAGACAGAGACAGCTCTCTAACTTAAATAGAAGAGGATGACGAAAAACTAAATATTACATTATGTTTACAGAAAGAAATTGATGCAGTGAGATAAATGGCAGATACGAGAATATTGATGAAGTAACTCATTACGCTACAGATAAAACTACTTATATATAAGTATAGAAAAGGACAGGAAGTTGTGATATCTAATCGTAACTTCATTTAATTAGACACAAGTTTATTACCAGCCTTAGATAAAGTAAAATAAAGGCAAAGAGAAAATGAGGAAGACACAGAACAAAATGCAGACAAATACAGACATGTTGAAAGAAAAACCAATTGTAGAGACTTATTAGCATTGGAAATATGAAGATAGTGAAGTATTTTTGATGTCACCCTATAACATCAAAACTTTATTACTGTTTATCATTTTCAAGTACTACTGCAAGACTAAGGTCTCGATTCCCGTGTCGAGCAAAGTGTTATTGGGTTTTCCATCTAGAATTTCTGGATTTGTGCCCGGTTGATGACTTAAACATAACTGTGATTCAGAGATCAACAGTTACCTACTAACGTAACATAACATCACGCCTGAAGTCCCCGAAGTGTTAGGCAGAGGTGTATTGTACCTACGATTAACTATTTAATGCTGGGTGCTAGTACTACAATCACGAATCCCTTTGTCATTGACAAAAATGGAATTTCCATGCGACTTATCACTGCATCGGTCTCAAATGACACCCATATTTAACAAGTGGGCGTTTATGGACTGATAAATAGGTACTAATTAATTCATGCTACGCTAATAAATAAATAATCAATTATTAGCCACCTTTAAAAGATGTGAAAGCAATAAACATACAAATATGAAGCAAAACAGATTACTACTTTCACTTAAAGCTAGATTCGGTTAGGTCAAAATATACGGTCATGATACTTTCAAGTTTCAACATAATTTGACTAGCTCAAATATTCGAAACAGTAGAAACTACCGCAAGCTAAACTAACGAATAATTCTGAAGTAGGTACATATTTAAGTAAATTATAAGTTATCATAATATATAATTATTTATGTCTAACCTAATGTAAAATTACTTGAGGAATTAAAGCTCCGTATAATAACTTGCAATGCCGCATGACGTATCTAGAAATCGAAATGCCTGTTTCAATAGATTTGTGCCTGTGTTGTTTGTGTATTTTTGTACAGAAAAACAGTTTTCATATAAAATCTAAGCCAGATCAGAGCAAAAGAAGCAGCACGGATATTTAATTTGAGTATTTACTATGAACCAGCTCGAAACAAAATACTTATCACTATTTTCACTTCCAATAAAGTAGACCTCAGACCTAATGTAAAACCATATTGAGACAGCGAAAATACCCATGAGGAATATCCGCAAGTAAGTAAACAAACCCGACACCAGACATGATTCTGTAATCTGGCGTAACAGCTAACTAATAGGTAATCGTTTAAGGTGTTAAGAAAATGGAAAGTTCTATTGCAACGGTCGCAAGTGGCGGCATGGCGGCAGTTGGCACAAGCGGCACCATTGTTCACATACGAGCGAGCATGTAACGTGGCGTGTCATTGTGACTGATACTCGCCTATGAAACTGTGTAAAAACTTCAACAATGCCACTATTTGCCAATTTATAAGATGACGTTTATACACTTTTGTGAGAACTAATCACAGAAATGTACTCGTAATGTATGCACTGCACATTCTTGGATGTGGAAACAAGCAATATGGAAAGCTTAAGGAAATTAAAGAAAAATTCCCAGCATAGTTTACTTTCACAAGTCGTTAATGTCGCGTAAAAAATGGATTACTTGAAATTGGTGATACAATCTAACTGACCTATGAATCTTTTCAATTAGAATTTATCACCACTTTCGATTGATGGACAAGTATCGAGAAATCGACAATTCGCACGCCTCTGCGGAAACTCTGAACATGTGTGTAAGTCCGAGATGTGCTAGGTGATAGCCGCTGTCGACACACACACCACACACTCACGATGCACACAAACTATCACCGGAAAGTGGACACACAGAGTGTCAATCTATCACTACTCATTAACATAGTCAGTAAACATCAAATCAACAATGATACCTTATCTATCTCCAATGAAAGTGTAAGTTAATGAGAACTGAGCAACAGGAGACTCCTTTGTTGTGTTATTAATTAGGTTACATACTCAAACACAACAAAACGTTTTAGCGCGAACATTATGAACGTGCTGCTACCTATACAACACACTACTCGTATAACAAAGAACTAGAACTACTGGATTGATACCTGAGAACAGTATGAAATTCAGTAAACATTAGAATGGAAATAACACCTCGAAATTGCAACTAAATACGTTTGTCGCTCTACCAATACTATTAGTTATTCTGTGGGTCTACTCATATTTGAGTAATTAAATTAAATACGTTAGTTGCTTTAATTGAACCTTGACCAAATATCTAGCAATAAATGAAATCAAAATATTTCGAGTGTACTGTAACAATGTCCAATTTTGCTAATTGGTCTCGTGTGCGACTTAATATTAATTTGTTCTGTGTCAATTGTTTTGAGGTCACATAGACTTCACATCTTCAAATGTAAACATTTACCTTATTAGGCAATTGGAGAGGATTCTACTAAAATTAATTCGATACAGATAATTGTAGAAGTGATAGGCGTTACTGAATGACATAAGTAGTGTGTAATAGATAATGTAACGATAGGTGAAGAAATAGAGACATGGCTGATATCGACGAAGATTGATAGCGAATTAAATTACAAATTTATACTTGTAAGCGTTACCTAACATAGTCTATCGGTTGCTAAATTCATTCGAGAAAATAAAAATATATAAAAGTAAATAATGTTAAAAAGAGAGACTTATAGAGGTCATGTCGCTGACAAAAGTAACTGTAGACTTTTTGTAATACTGCATCTAGAAATTGTCAGCCGATTTTATGGCAATGGCTGTCACGGAAATTAGCTCGCATTTAGAATAATCTGGATCACCAGCCGTTGTATTTTGCTATTGTGCCTATAGTAGATAATTCCATCTTTTTATTAGATCGTTGTCTATACTAGGATTACTAGGTCGAATTCGGTATCTCTCCGCTTCGTGTATCCACAGTGAAAAGACTAAACAAGAGAACCAAAGATAGATATTGATAGAGAATACTCTTTATTATGGACACCACAAAAAAAACCCATATAAAAGTAAAAATTTTACATAGGGTACACAATGGACGGAAATAAAAGAAGTTTTATATAAGTGTCTATTATAATTTTAGCAAGAGTGCTTATTACATCATTATCTAATGCCATGATGAAGTAGCCCATCTTCACGGTTGAAGATGTTCACCATCAAGACTAATGCTAAAAAGGAAAGAGAGACACTGCTGAGAACGGTAAAAGGTAATTAATATGATATTGATCTACACTTTAATGTGTTAGCGCAGCCTTCACCTAAGATATCTAACCTACTCACTGATTTGTTTAGACATTAATAATTCATATTGTGTTTGTTGTAGATTTAGTTGAATAGTTTAAGTTTATGATGAGGCTGACATGCCTTATTGTTTGTTGCTGTCTTCTATACCTCGCCTTTTACTGCTTTGAAACAAATCTGAACAAGCGCCAAATACGCAAAAGCCGCCCAATGCCTTCCTATGCATATAATATACAACGACGCTGATCAGCTCTTCTGTATACGGTGTGACCGGGTTTTCAAGACCAAATTTGGTTTTGCTAGTCATCAGAGAGCTCACGAAAGGAAAGAGAAGTAGTCGGGATCGCTGTCGCCGGATACGGTGAAGAGGACTATACATACTATATCTTCTTTAAACCGTATCTCTTCAATTAGATTAAAGTACCTAGTCATCAGAATTATTCAGAATCCATAGTTCACTCGCGAAACATTAATGACCTGTCTGCGGCGCGGGGTCGAAAATGCCAAATTCGAAATGCGAAAAGTTTCTGTTAAACAATTGGTAATTAAATATTTGATTGATGGGAACCTTTTTGTCTGAAACATTCAAAAGTTCAACGTGCGAACAGCGGCCGGGCATTCACTGCTTTTTGTTACCTGTCATTGGAGTTTTTTGCTTAGACCGTGATGGTATATCTACTACCTGTTATTATTATGATGTTACCGACGATGTTACATGGACTAGGACTAGCAAATTTATATCGAGCGTCCTCCGCTAAAAGTATACTAAAAGATCTATAAAATGGTTTTCGTCTGGTGATATTGACCTCTCAATTATTTTTCGATAAAAAATATGGCTGTAGGTACCTTTTTATATATTACTTTAAAGATAATATATCAGCAAAGTTTTTATTATTATTTATTACTAGCAGCACCCCGTGTTTACACTCGCATAAGTATGGTTCGAGAGCGAATATCGGGATAAAAAGTATCCTAGGTATTAATCCTACTTATAAACTAATCTGTGTGTCAAATTTCATCCAAATCCGTATCGTAGTTTTTGCGTGAAAGAGTAACAAACATCCATCCATCCATCCATCTTCACAAACTTTCGCGTTTATAATTTTAGTAGGATATTATTACACACATCAAAAGTGTCTAGGGATCAAGCATTTTTATGCGGATTTCTTGAGATTGAGATGTGGCTTTGTAATAAATTTATGATTTTATAAATTTATATGGATCCTTTTTGGTGCATTTCATAATTTGAATCAGGAACTGTGAATCAAATTCGAGTAAAAGATGAAAATCAGCTGTCAATATTTTCCCTATAAAAACATACAACGCATTGAAGACATTATTAGTGCTACTGTTTCCCTACTACTGATTAAAACCAACGTTATTATGGAGCGGCGACGTCATTTAAGCAGGGAAGAAATGCTCAGAGCCGTGGGAATGATAGAAGCTGGTTCCCGGCAACGTACTGTGGCTTTAGCTCTGAATACAAGTCAGAGTGTTATCAGTCGACTTTGGACACGTTACCGAAGCACTGGTACCGTGGCTGAGCGCCATGGAGGACGGTATCGCTGCACCACACGGAGACAAGACCGATACATTCAAATCTTAACTCGAAGAGCTCCAACAATAACCGCCATGATGTTAGCCGTGAGGCTTCATCACTCTTCAGGGAACTTAATTAGCGACCAAACAGTCAGAAACCGCTTGCATGAAGTGAACCTTCATTCCCGAAGACCGCTACGGGTACCACCTATAGCAATGCACAATCGTAGGATTCGATATCAATGGGCTCTTGAACACAGAAATTGGGCAGAAGAACAATGGCGTTTCGTGTGCTTTTCTGATGAGTCTAGTTTTGGTATGAGACCGGATACAAGACGTATACGACACTGGAGAACCCCTGGACGCCAACAGCGATTAAAATCCTGCCAGGAAGTCCATCCTTATAGTGGTGGAACCATCATGGTATGGGCGGGTATTTGGATCGGCGGAAGAACTGAGTTGATTTGGATCAGAGGCAACCTCAACGCTCAAATTTATGCTGAGACGATTGTATCAGACGTCATCGTTCCTCTACAAGTGCAAATCGGTCCCTTATTTCAGTTAATGCATGATAATGCACGACCGCACACCGCAAGAGTTGTAAGACAGACTCTCGCCGCAGCTAACATCAATGTCCTGCCCTGGCCTGCTCAGTCGCCAGACTTGAACCCGATTGAGCATGCATGGGATATGCTACAGAGAAGAGCTCTGCCGAATATGGAGGGTATCCAGTCGCAAGAAGACCTTTTTTTGTTGTTGCAACGAACATGGGCGGCCATTCCACAGCGTGATTTGGATGAACTCATTTTGAGTATGCCAAACCGATGTTCTTGTGTTGTTAGTGTTCGCGGTAGAAACACGGATTATTAATTGTTTAAGTTACCCAATAAAATTTTAAAGAAAACTGTTATTTCAGTCTTTTTTTCGAACTTTTGTGTTAGTGGTTCAAATGTCAAAAATCCCTTTATTAGGAAAATGGCAAATTTCTTTATTAATGCAAAGGTGACTTGGTTTATCGTTACTGTGACAAACGAAAACACTTTATTTGATGAATCCTTAAAGAAAATTTTAATTAATATCAATCAGGAGAAAAGTTATTGCAAAAATATATGTTGATCCCTAGACACTTTTGATGTGTGTATTTACGTTCATACTAATTAGGTATAATTCATATCTCATTAGCTATAATCCGTATGTTATTTGATAACAAAATTAAAATATTGTCTCTATCAGCTGGTATAATCTGTTCTGCAAGTATTGGATAAAAACAGATTAATTTTGGCATTCGCAGTCCATGAATATTTGTCGTTATTAATGCACCCTTCACTTTTGCAATGTACCATTGCAACGAAATGGTAATTGCGATATTTAGTTCAAAATGTATTGTTTTATTTAAGTACTTAATTATACCTACTATAAGACTTATTTGGGTTTAATTAACTCAACTGCAACTGCAATACTCTTTATATCATCGGTTTGTTAACAATTATCCTCAATTCAGTCCAAGCTTTCAAATATGATGAAATTGACTTATAAATTAATTATTAAAACCAATATTCTAAAGAGGTACTATCGGAATCGGGGGCAGTAATAAATTAGAAATACAATAAACTTTTATGATGACTGATTGACGACACACAGATGAGTCACTGAGAATCTGTCCCCTTGATTTATTGACTATGGATGTGACAGTACTCTCAAGTCTCAAGTAAGCGAAATATTGGAATAAAAACGTGCTTGTTTTCTGTTTGTAGGAGTAGCTGGAGACGATGACCGATGATAGTATCGATGACGATTACAATTGAGTTGTTGTCTGGCGATGTGTAATCAACGAGGTTCCCATTCATGTGTTCGTAATGCGTAGTACTGTAGCTAGTAAGAGTACCCACACGTAGTGAGTGACCACAGATGCCTTGACATAGCAAACATCCGTTGACAATAGTTGTGCTGATAGCTATGCAGAATGTAAGCAACGACGGTACAGAACATTATGTAACAAATAACACTTTACCACAGACTTTACTAATACTCAGTTTATGCATATCTACTTATTTAAAAATCTTTTGATAATATACACGCACTAGGCTCGCGTGGTGGATTCTGGGACACTCCATCTCACAGACAGGAGGCCTGTGTCCTAGCAGTGGGAACATTATAGGCTAATTATTATTGATAATATTGTTTAGGAAACTGTCTACATTATTTTGCAGAAGGATAATAAAATGATAATTAATTGGTGTTTCATTACCTAAACTGCTCCTAATTAATCAGCACACAATATTTTTCCTTGTTTTTATTCCTGGTCAATACTTATGGCAATTAGGTCACCATCTACCGTCCGTACATCGGAAGCAATGTACCAATCCACTTGATCACAGCTTAGCTCTTAGGCCAGATTCCCTAATACAATGGTCCCATATTATCTTTACAATTTTTGTATTTATTTCTCATTATAATTGAGATCGTTGGAACAGCGTAGGCATCAGTTGGAGTTGCATGAAAATCAACAGATAAAGTTCTATCAATTAAGTATGACGGACTGACCTCGAATTTACAACCTTCATCTATCAGACAATAACTAAGTATTGTACTACTAGTAATAGGACAACAGTCGACGATTGTTTTAATGTTTGTATATCATTATTTACGGGCTGCGTTCGTCTAATACAATTCGTCATAGTTCCTAAAATGTAAACGTAGAAAATTGTTAATCAATACAGGACATGGTTTTAAAAATAATTTTAAACCTCCTCAAAAGTGATGCGAGCCTGCAAGTTCTTCACGGATTTTATGTCTCTTGCGTATAAACTTTAATTAGTACCTATCAGTAACTTCCTCACGTAAAGACAGTACGTGCTAGATAGCTTAGAAAAATGTTATCGCACCATCATGAAGAATATTTACTGATAGGTTGTCTTTATAGAGGCTAGTTCGCCTTCGATGGAGATAAAATTACAGATGCATGATATACCCGCTGTGTCGATATTTTTTTTTGTTTTAGCATGAGAGGTTTACTTAAAATAAGTAATAGTATTTATTGATAGGTTATTTTTTTATTGTAGGCTTTGAAAAAAAAAAGAGATTTCTGTGTTTTTACTCCGTTCACCTTTTATACATTGTTTTCGTCCAGACGATAAGGAATTCTAGCCAGTATTTATGACAGCAGTCTGCTGTCCATTCCATCTGCTGTCAGCAGATGGAAATACCATACTTGCTTGTCACCAAGCCGTTTGCCACGCAATAAATATGGGCTTTATTTCCCTCACAAAGGCCTATGTCCACGCTTGGACGTCGCAGTCCAAATAGTAATCTATTCGGCTCGCCCATTTCCGTCATGTGAAGATAAACACGCGAATTATATATTCGCCTATATCCACATTGTTACATTCCGTTCGGGGAATGCTGATACAATGGCGAAATGACGTGAATGAAACGTAAAAATCTATGAAAAGTAATTCGTTACCGTATGCCTACTTTGTTAACACACCTAATCTGTTTTCATAGAATTCTATCGTTTCAGGATATACAGCAAGTATGTAGGTACGTACTGTTTTATTAACTAAATAGTTATTCTGTACGAATAACGCGAAATCGCATGCTATAAACATGATTCATGTGTGAAGAGAGAGAGAGTTATTTCACGCCGCACTATGGTTTGTTTCAGCAATCGTTTGCCATCAAGCCATCGACTTTTGTAGAACTATGTGATGTAAATAGTAACACTCAGTGTGTATGTACTAATATGATATTGTCTGCCTTCTATAGGACAATAGGGCTGCACATACCTGCTGCGTAATGTAGGCACATAATTATTATGCTGTGCTAACCTTAAGTCTACATTCTACAAGATATCGCATATCGATATTATTAGCGCAAAGATAATGTTCTCAAGGAAAACAGGTACAAAGAGTATCGAAATCTGAGCCTTCGGGACAAAACAGCACTTTACTTAACAGAATTACAAAAGCGAAAATAAAAGTTTAAACTATTTAAGATTATTTTATTTCAGATTATGGATTAAAAACCTGATGATTACGTTAACGAAACAGTGAAATCATAGGTGCTTTCACTGTAACTAGAATTAATTTCAGTTAAACTAAATGGGGTCTTTGGTACAGAATCCATAATTTTGTCTGTACATATCTGCCATTATTTACCTAACAAAGCCAACGTAGAATTAAATAAATTCTATTTCAGAATATACAGGATGATTTTTTGTACCAGTTTTAAATTTGTACAGGTTGTTCTGCCCATGAATATGAACAACTATCATTTCATGGGCAGAACAGCAAATATTCATGGCTAGAACACCCTGTAAAAATTTGGAACCGGTAAAAAAAATCATCCGGTATTATAACATCGTTTATGAATGAGATGTAGCCCAAATCCGACAAAAAAATGATTTATATCACGCTGTGAGTTCATTCATGAAATTGAGGTTGTGCAAACAACAATGTAAACACAGTTGTAGTTAAAGAAACATTGATATAATATAAGTACGAGCTCTTTAAATACGTGTATGTATAATAAGATGGAGCTGGAACTAGATTAGCAGAAAATAATTCACAAGAAAGCGGAGACGAGAGACCTACTTAACCAATTTTCTTTTCAGAAAAAAATTCTTGCGGTTTCCGAGAAATGAAATTGTTTATTATGTAAATAGGAATCACTTTTACACGTCATATCTATACATATAATAAATCTGTAGACGAGACATTTCTGTACATTGAAAATATTTCCAAAAAAAATAGTTGGGGTGTTAAAGGATAACCAACAGATGCCATTTCATCAATTTTTGGAATTTTTGTCTGTTTGTCGGTTTGTCTGTTTGTCTGTTTGGATGTGCCAGATTATTGATTTGAACAGGGTCAACGTAAAAAGTACCAAACCAATACCGTTACTTTTTATACTCAAATATGGTGTAGAACTCGGAGCAGTGATTAGTTTTTATTTCATCGCAATCGGTTCACTCTATCAAAAGATATAATCAATTTAAAGTATTCTAGAACAACTTTTTACGTTTTTTAGTAACACGTAACGACATCTATTGGCGCGATATAGTACCTACTAACGAAAACATATTGTTGTTGTGATGTGAATAATCACGTCCTATTAGTTTATGCTTACTTAAATGACGAAATAACACAGATACCTACTTATGTCTATGTTATTTTAAAAAGTAATGATAATGATTATAATATTAAACAAAATCGCTTTCCATTGAGAGTTTATTTAGTGGCGCCTGTGGCGCTAGAATAATTTTAAACAAAAAGTGAGGATAATGTAAGATAATAATAATTAATGTGGTGTTCTGAGCGATAGAGAAGTTGGATAATTATTGATATAGAAAGTTGAGTAACGCAGAGCGTTTTTTAACGAAGTTCTTCTAAGGAGCTTGCGGTAGGAGTTCTAAGGGAGAAATCGTCAAATAACGAAAAAGCGTTATGCCTCATTTTTCAAAGTAATAGGTAGATAGAGACACACACACAGAGAGAGAGAGAGCTATTTTTCATGGTTTCCGAGGATCCGGACCCCGGTAAGTGAGGTCAAAAAGAAAATCAAAGATGGCGGTTGCCTAAATTTTTAACTTTTTCGTCATGGGTGTCGTTTTCATGGTTTTCGAGGGTGCTGAAGTCGATAGTCAGGTCAAAATGAAAATCCAAGATGGTGGCTGTAATTTTTTTTTATCATGTTTGTCGTTTTCATGGTTTTTGAGGGTGCTGAAGTCGATAGTCGGTCAAAATGAAAACCCAAGATGGCGGCTCCATTTTTTTTAAATGTTTTGTCATGGGTGTCGTTTTGATAGTTTTCGAGGGTGCTGAAGCCGATAGTCAGGTCAAAATGAAAATCCAAGATGGCGGCTGCAATTTTGTTTTGATTTTTTGTCATAGATGTCGTTTTCATAGATTTAAAAGGTGCTGAAGCCGATAGGGCAGGTCAAAAAGAAAATCCAAAACGGAGGTTGCAATTTTTTTTTTATGGGTTTCGTTTTATTGGTTTTTGAGAGTGCTGAAGCCAATAGTGAGCTTAAAATGAAACTGTAACGGCTTACCCACCGTCGATTGGCCCATGAACCGTTGGTGAACATTATCTTTAAACCATTAACTTTTTGTAAAGGACTTTTCACCCACGAACGTTTTGCCAACATAACTCTACGTCAGTGAATGCTTTACCCACAGAATGTTTTGACCAATAACTTTTCACCCAAAGAACAAGGCCAACAGACGCCGGGAAAGATGAAAGTAAAATAATAATAAGACGTAGTCCTTTATTTCTGTGAAAAGGGTATAAAGTAACCTAACCAAGCCTAACCTCGGGGTGCCCTTCGCTCGCTTTGCTCGCTCACTTGAGCCGCCGATTATCCCTTCGAACCCTACCTGTCCGAGTCGGGGTGCCCCAAGTCCCGAGCTCGCTTCGCTCGCCCTTGCATCCTAAGTTCTATTTGACATGGGCCAAATGTTCTTTGGGTGAAAAGTTATTGGTCAAAACATTCTGTTGGTTAAGCATTCACTGACGTAGAGTTCTGTTGGGGAAACGTTCGTGGGTCACAAGTCCTTTGGATGAAAAGTTAATGGTGTTGACCAACGGTTCATGGACCAATCGACTGTTGGTAAACCGTTTCAGTATTGTTTAAAATGAAAGTCCAAGATGGCGGCTGCAAATCGAAAAATTGGTAGTGTGTGTCGTTTTCATGGTTTTCGAGAGTGCTGAAGCCGATTGTGACGTCAAAATGAAAATCGAAGATGGCGGCTGCAATTTTCTTTTTCTTTTTTTATCATGTGTGTCGTTTTCATGGTTTTCAATGTAAACTTACACGACTTTGTGTGAAATAAAATAAAATACAACCGACTTAAAAACACACTTCAAAGTGCAATAGACCTTTGGTTTCAGAAGTCTGTAATTTTTTGCCAACGCGCAACGTCTTCCCAAACTAAGGTTATTTTGCACTTTCTAGGGTTTTTTATGGAAGTCGGTTAAAGTTATGTCTAAAGTTTTCATGGGTTTCATCTTCGTAGTTTAAATGGCGGCCGGTGTCAAATATAACCAAAGTTTAATGAGTTGCTTTTTACACGGGCAACTTTATGTAGAAGCTCTTACCATTAATGTATTCTTCCTTTTATCATCTAGATATCTCGATGCTTTATGAGGCATAATATTGGTAGGTATATATGATATCTTCAATACCAAGTTAAGAAATTCTAAATTTACCACAGAGAAGAAACCAAGACTTAGAAAAACTAACTTCAAACTTCACCTACTAATCTCAGATATACTTTAGATAAAATGATGATATGATTTTACAAGTTGGTATTCTAAGACAGACGTAAAATCAAAATTTTATTTTGAGTCTGTCTTAGAATACCGTTAATGGACATAATTATGGCTGTTTGGTTAGATAATCAGCCTCGAGCAGGCGCTTTTATTTTAATTTATTCTCAAAAATCAAAGTGACACTTCGTCGCATTGTCATTATGAACCATGAAGACGCAGTGATTGCAGTCGAAAGGGCCGTGGTAGCGAACCCTAGGTAAGGAAAGCGTTACCAGGCAAGATCTGATGATTCTTCCTTTTCAATGAAGGAGTGGCAATTACACCTTTCCTAAGCGACACATTACCTGTTGTTTTCCGACATCCACGCGAACGAAGTCGCGGGCACAGCTAGTTATAAATAAAAATAAGCTAGTTGAGGTCTGCGTTTGCTATTTGATGAGAAGAGAAGAAAGGCCGAATCAAACTCAGAGGTCACAGTCTATTTAAGTCGTAATCTTGGTCAGATCATGTGAAGACCATTTATATTGATATCTGAAATGTTCTTTTGAAGAAAGTACCACACAGATTTGAGCAAGCATTCAGCAGTCAGTGCAAGCATTTGTCAGTAATCGTGTAGGTCAACTCAAAACTTGAGGACCTCAACGACTTGACGAACAATTCTTATAATATGTATACATATACATAGTTTGATTATGTCATTTATTTCCCTTGGAAATGTCGAGCTTCAATGTCTCCGTATCGTTTGTATCCGATATCTAAGTCTAGATCCTAGAATTGAGGAGATGCAGTGATTGGGAAAGGTGGATGAAAAAATTATAAAAATATGGTACCTATTATATTATCTGTGACCGAACCAAGCAT
Source organism: Gortyna flavago (assembly GCA_963669345.1). Lineage (NCBI taxonomy): Eukaryota > Metazoa > Arthropoda > Insecta > Lepidoptera > Noctuidae > Gortyna > Gortyna flavago. The sequence goes on from OY770144.1 coordinate 9,062,528, forward strand.
TGTTACGCAACTTGATACTAGTCGAGCGGATGACGATAAAGTGAATTTATGTATTGCTGGACCTCGATCAAGGTGTTTTGTATGTTATTCTGGACCTTAAAAACTAACAGTCTGGTTATATTAATCAAGGTTAGGAAACTTTTAACGAGCCAAATATCTCATGTATCTCATGATTCACTTAAGATTACACCTACGGTTAAAAGTTATTGACAAGATATAATTAAATGTACCTACAGTCAAAATAATAGGTAATGATGACCCTGACAAGGAAGAATGTGCTTTAACTCCAACAAAGACTAAGATAGAAATGTCTATAGTAGATATAAGAAGAATACCCAACACAGACGTCTTGTAGAAATGTTACGCAATCCTAACCACGTGCATCTGAGATATATTTGACTTAACTACGGCTTAGGCCTTGTGTACCAAAACATAGAAAACTTCCTGATCAACAAACTCGCCAAAACAAATACCTAGTAATTTACCGATACCTACATCAACAAACTGAAGCGTGTAGACGCGTGTTACGATTACGAGCTAACAGCGGAGAGCTATGGGAAACATTCTCACATTCGCAGCGGCTTCGCATTTCACTTTCTTGCAATTAGGCCGAGCTGCCTAATTACTTGGTTGACGGCTAACGATTACATGTCTCCAGTTACTGGCAGCCGTGTCAACAAGATTGTTACTTACTTGAATTATGTGATATTGTGCGGTACGATAAGATGTGTTTATATGCTAATAAACAGTAGATTTTATTTGCCGACCTCCCTGGGAGGTGAAAAATTAACAACTTAATATACTTACAACTTTTACTATTTTGAGTATAAAGATTTCTATAGAAAAACTTAACATAAGAATAATCAGCTTTTAATGTTCCCACTGCTGGGACACAGGCCTCCTTTCGGTGAAAGGGAGTGGGCCATAGAAACTTCTTTCTTATATCTATGGAGTGGGCCGTAATCGACCACGCGGGCCCAGTGCGGGTTGGTAGAAGCCACATGTCTTCGATTTTTGGTTGTTAGAATATGTCGGTATCCTTACGATGTTTCCCTTCACCGTTTTGAAATCAGTGGTGATGAAATGATTTACACAAAGTAAAGCGCCTGTCTAGGTTCAGACCTATGACCTACAGCTTGTAAGTCATAGAGCCATTTATACTACTCGGATACCACAGCTCTCAGAAAAACTTAAATACAACCGAAATATAGTGAAATTTTAGTAAAAAAAATTCCTTGATAGCTAAATTAAACTGTGTGTTAAAGTCAAATTTAATAAGATTAATTAATCGTATCTTGTAAGTTGTAATAGGTTAAAAAGAGAATTTATTCATGCTCTTGTCAGATCAAAGAATCTCCATGAGAATTCAAGAATCGAATTCAGTATCAGTAAAAGTAGCCAAAACAGTTGCTCACTAAATCTTCGAATTGTTCATAGAGCAGCCTTGCTTTGCAACATTCGTGTTTTTTGTTAATAACAGTAAGTAACACAACCCGTTGACCGAGAAGGACATTACTGTGTACGCCATTCTCTTGGCTAATTGTATAACAGTACCATCCTTACGGTGTGTTGGTATTGACGCGAACATCTGTGTGATACTTTACGATGTCATGAGAATAATAGAACAGTTTACTAGACAACAGACATGGTAATGTATGGTTTTATCAAAGTGACACACTTAATTTAGAATCTCGACTTAAGTAGGTCATTAAGAATAATCAGTAGATGAAAAACATTAAAATTAAAGCAACATTCCATGCAAATTAACATGTCTTTCAACTAACATTTTTCAGGCTGAAGAGTTGATTCGTAACAGATTTATGACAACTCCAAGGAAACATTTCGCGTAAATACTTGTGGTGTTGTATCTTTATTTATTGTTCGGTATTCGGGACTATTACGTGTGTGACCCAAAACCGCCTGTGTGAGTTTTCATCATCTCAAAACGAGAGAAACAGACGCTCGTGTCAACTTTCTCCGCGCGGTCTATTTCAGTCCGGTGGCATAATTTTTTAATCATCCCGTTAACGGGGCACGGACATCTGGGAAAACACCATTGTATAGATTTTATCGTATGCTGTGACGTCACAGAATGTTTACATGTTTAATATGTGATTGTCGTTAAACGCGAACGCTAATGCACGTAGTTTATTGACTGGAGAAATGATGAGAGAATAATGTGCGGGCAGCGACTTTCACACAATCACCAACCATCATCCACTTGGGTATTGGAAAGGATAAACAAATATAATGCACTTTGCTCGAGAATATGAATCGTGTTCGGTATTCGCGGTTTGCTTAAAATATCAGTCTCTCCACACATACCAACCTACTACGATTTTATGCAGGTGTTTATGACATTTTCGACTGTTTATGAAAGAATTGCTGAATTCCGATATCGAACCTGCCAGTAGTTTATAAGAAGCCGAACACCTATTATTTTAATGTCTTTTTTCTCATACTATACTATCTCGAAATTGCTATAACTTATAATATAACATATGCTATCAACTATGTAGATCCGCACGAATTCTTCATGATAAAATAGAACATTATCTAGACGCTCATAAAAAAAAACAATTTTTGATCTAGCATTTACTTGAAATATTAGAACCGCCAAGCACTAAGATTAGGATCTAGTTCAATGTCAGGCAGTCACCTATCACTTCCTATTATTTCAGAATAATATGCTAAGACACATTTAAAATCGTGTCGCATTTGCCCCTGAAAACCGTTCAGTCGCTAACAACAGATTTCATGCTTTATTAAACATCAAAGAGTTTCCTCTCGATTAGTTCAGTAATCGATTGTGTACCTATATAACTGAAGCCTATTCTTATTTATATGGGCATTGCATCATAAAATGATTAGCTAGGTTAACATGCCTACAAGGGGCAATAAATTGCCCTGAAAAAAGTATATGAATATACTTACCAGCAAGAGCTTGAACAAAAAACTAACGTGATTCAGGTTTTTCCATTCATTCTTAAAGAACATAAGGTTATTCTGTCAAATATGTAATTTCGAATTAAAAACGCAATTAATTCACGTAGCAACTGATACAAGACAGCACCTACCTATACAACATGAGAGGAAAAACATACGGAAACGTGCTTAAAAATCTTCCGGTAAATATAACAACTTTGACCGGTTTACCATATTGCTTTTTTGTACACAGGGCTCATGCGATCAGGAAAACTCCGGTGTACACGTTATATGAGTTTATACAGGCTAACAAAGTAGTCACAACTTTTATTAAAGTGTCCAAATAAAGAGATTTACGTGTTAAATTCTGTTTTCCGTGATGAAGAAAACTACGATTTAATTTATAATAAATCGTAAAAATAATTCAGCCACTTGTGTAGACAACTACAGTAAATCTACGTTTACCACATACCTACTTAAATACTAGGCAACCATAAAATTATCCAATCTTATTAGGAGTATAATATTAACCATAATTATTACAATCTTATTGGGAGTTTAATATTAACCATAAATATATATTCCAATCTTATTGGGAGTTATTATGTTGGAATCGTTTGAAGTTGAAACACTAAGGCCATGGGGTCCGAGTGCCCACTTGGTTTTTCAAGACATCGCCAAGCGGTTAGTCGACTCTTAACGTGACCAGAGAGGGCTGGTCTATTTTTTCGCCATACGATGTGGCAAATCTTGCCAGCCTTTTCAGCACACGCTTTTCCCGTTGACAGCAATGCGGACGAATTTTTTGATGCACTATGATTCTTTACCCTCCTTTTATGAATAGGTACTTGTGCATATTATTATTATTTTAGGTCTGTTAGCGTATATATTATGTTAATATAATCTTGTTTGAAAATCAAAAGTATTATTTCTTTTAAATGGACTAGCGAATTCAAATTTTCCATTTGGTAAACCTTGCGAACGTGTGCCGCCAACACACACACTAGTTGACAAAGACAGTTTACACGGTTCAATGGTCACGCGAAGGCCCTCGCTTCAGATGTTAATTAAGGCCATGTTGCCACAAAATTGTTCCCTATAAAACAATCACTACAACCATTAATGGTTCCAATCTGTCCTCCGCATTACGTGTAAACGAAAATAAACTGTGGCGTTCACACTGCAGATGTAACTAAAACCTATTTAAAAATATTTTTACAACAAATATTTTTTTGCGTACAAAATATTACAATGTACCCAATATTTTGTGTGGAAAATTCCAAGAAAACTGTTCGGATATTTACTGTAAACCGTCGTCAGTTTTCAGTTCCGTTTAAACGTAACTATAACGACATTCGTAGACGACGACGTGGTTCGGCGACACCTTGTAATGCCTTATTAGTTCTAAACATTCGCAAATCAGGCTGCAGTGCCAAGTCAATCACACTTAATAGCCATTTGAGAGCGGTCATAATCATGAATGTTGCCAAAATTTCTAATCTGGCACTCACGTTGCCAAAACAACAATGCCATATGCTACACATTGTGCTTTGAATGAGTTGATATACGTATTGTACTGTATTGTAATTTTAAGCTACTTTCTAATATTTAAGCTAAGCCTTAATTATTACTAAGAACAGAATAACAATAGAGACGCGTTAAATGCATGCCTGCATTACCTATTCTATCTTATGTGTTTTTGCCGCTAAAGTGTAACGAAAACATGTTCTTAGTTCATCTTACGACATGTCCTAAGATGTTTGGGCGCTCGCCAAGTAATAATAATAACGAACGATAATATGCTGTGTCTGTGAAGCTATGCTGCTACCTTATAGCTTTATTTAGCTACTCTATGAATGCTATATTTAGAATAAGATGCAACAGCGAAGTTACTTCGAATGTTACTTCGGATTAATCTTATTTTGGACTCCCTCGTCCTCTCCACTGAGTGAATTTACAAGTGTTTTGTCAAAATTAGGTACTTTAGATACATACCTATCTAAATATTATCCATACAATATGTGATATTTATTAGTTCTGTATAAAAAGTGTGCAACGACCTAGAATTACTTCTTAATCTTATCACCACAACAAGTTTATCACAACAACAAGGAAATTACAATATTTTGATTAAATGTGCAAAGTGACCTTAATTGTCTCGTATAGCCTTTATCTAAAAAAAAAACTGTTATTAGATGTATGAATATTAATTTCTTGCAATTTTAGACACATGGATATTCGCCAACACTCTCCAGTAAAATTTAATTAATTGCACAAGAAGACAATTTCAATCAATCCACTCAACGAAAGTTTTCGTCTGGCAAAAATGATTAATTTATGTTTATAACATAGAAACAAAAATGAAATGAATATATCAGCGGAACATCGATAATTATATAGGTACACTTTCAAACACGTCTGATGGTGGCATGAAAATCGCAAGTCCACATCCTTTCACTCCATTTGCATATTGAAACTAATGTGCGGCATCTAGCACTCGTGATCGTGACTGGTTCGAACGATTTTTTGTCACATAATGTGTAAATCTATAAATGCAAAACAATCTACTGAAACTAATTGAAAGATACAATACCCGTTAAGGATACTCAAGTTATTGCAAAGAGTTTGGCGAATGAAAACCAACCAATCATACAACTAAAAAGCAACAGAGCGGAAACATTCTAGCAGTTTTTAATTTATTTTTAGAATTACTTTATTCGTTCTGTAATCGTTGTCAAGAAAGTTTTGGATTGGCGAAAAATGTAATTGGATACTAGACTGTAAAAGGAACGTTTTCAGAGAAATCTGTGAGCCAGGCAAAGCACAATTTTTTATTAATTCAATTACCTACTATTTTCTAAAGATGTCACATTTTTAATACTTACATCTCTATCACTATTAGCGTCTCCACCATCTTTAAAAAGCACACTTTTTTTTTTTTTTGCTAAAATGCATTATTAGCATTCAGCAAAGATTACTTACAAAACATACCTTCAAAGATTGCACTGACCGAAGCGTGCAAACCACGTAGACACGCATAGAGTGCGCATGCGCATGTCCAGTTGGCATTCGTAGGCCTTCGGACCGGTTCAACCGCTGCTTAAGATACAAAAAGTGATAGTCATCGTAGGTCCGAGACCCTAACTCGATCGGCACAGCTTTCTTCAATAACGTTCACATGACATGTGTTCTTGTTTTTCTCTTCACTAGATCAGAAATTATATAGAGACTAGATTATATTGCAGCTAGTTGTAATTACTACACTTACCTAGTTAGAAATAAGGTAAATAGTAAGGTATGAGCAAGATAAAGCGAATATCGCTTGTGAGTTAATCTAACATCGATATAATGTGGGATATATCGATGATAACTTAGCATAGTTTCGGCCATGGACATTGAATATTTCCATGGTCTTGTCTTGACCATTCGAACGGAAATCAATTCATAAACCTACATTATGCGGCCACAGAATAGAATTTCAGTGAATATAAAATTCCGATTTAATTTATTTAATGTAGAGACTGTTTCTTTCTTCTACGTAACATAGATATTTAGACCGTTTTATATATTATTTTATTCATTAGAAAAAACTCATTCAAAACGCTTTTAAAATTAAAACCGTTTCAAATTCAAATATTTATTTCCTGACCTACGACGAGGGTTACGGCTGCTATATCTTGTTTAGAAAAAATCACGTGCATGATATTTAAAATAAAAAAGCTAAAAAATATTAAATTTCATTTTTTATGTAATAGAGAAATTACACAATAAAAATAGCAAATATCGATTAAAGCTTAGTTTTATATGCTGATTTTATAGCATTAGACTGTCTGAAGGCATACGTAACTTGCTCTGTGGCTTGCTATGTCTCTACAATTTTAGTATATTAGTATAGAAACGATTATACTAACTCAAGGGTTGTCAGCTAAACACGGGTTTGATTAAAAAATCCTAAAACGTACAATTTTCATTACTATTGAAGATAAAACTTCAATTAACATCAATCGTAGTCATAGAGTCAGTAGTCGAGTTGATTCGTAACAGATTTATGACAACTCCAAGGAAACATTTCGCGTAAATACTTGTGGTGTTGTATCTTTATTTATTGTTCGGTATTCGGGACTATTACGTGTGTGACCCAAAACCGCCTGTGTGAGTTTTCATCATCTCAAAACGAGAGAAACAGACGCTCGTGTCAACTTTCTCCGCGCGGTCTATTTCAGTCCGGTGGCATAATTTTTTAATCATCCCGTTAACGGGGCACGGACATCTGGGAAAACACCATTGTATAGATTTTATCGTATGCTGTGACGTCACAGAATGTTTACATGTTTAATATGTGATTGTCGTTAAACGCGAACGCTAATGCACGTAGTTTATTGACTGGAGAAATGATGAGAGAATAATGTGCGGGCAGCGACTTTCACACAATCACCAACCATCATCCACTTGGGTATTGGAAAGGATAAACAAATATAATGCACTTTGCTCGAGAATATGAATCGTGTTCGGTATTCGCGGTTTGCTTAAAATATCAGTCTCTCCACACATACCAACCTACTACGATTTTATGCAGGTGTTTATGACATTTTCGACTGTTTATGAAAGAATTGCTGAATTCCGATATCGAACCTGCCAGTAGTTTATAAGAAGCCGAACACCTATTATTTTAATGTCTTTTTTCTCATACTATACTATCTCGAAATTGCTATAACTTATAATATAACATATGCTATCAACTATGTAGATCCGCACGAATTCTTCATGATAAAATAGAACATTATCTAGACGCTCATAAAAAAAAACAATTTTTGATCTAGCATTTACTTGAAATATTAGAACCGCCAAGCACTAAGATTAGGATCTAGTTCAATGTCAGGCAGTCACCTATCACTTCCTATTATTTCAGAATAATATGCTAAGACACATTTAAAATCGTGTCGCATTTGCCCCTGAAAACCGTTCAGTCGCTAACAACAGATTTCATGCTTTATTAAACATCAAAGAGTTTCCTCTCGATTAGTTCAGTAATCGATTGTGTACCTATATAACTGAAGCCTATTCTTATTTATATGGGCATTGCATCATAAAATGATTAGCTAGGTTAACATGCCTACAAGGGGCAATAAATTGCCCTGAAAAAAGTATATGAATATACTTACCAGCAAGAGCTTGAACAAAAAACTAACGTGATTCAGGTTTTTCCATTCATTCTTAAAGAACATAAGGTTATTCTGTCAAATATGTAATTTCGAATTAAAAACGCAATTAATTCACGTAGCAACTGATACAAGACAGCACCTACCTATACAACATGAGAGGAAAAACATACGGAAACGTGCTTAAAAATCTTCCGGTAAATATAACAACTTTGACCGGTTTACCATATTGCTTTTTTGTACACAGGGCTCATGCGATCAGGAAAACTCCGGTGTACACGTTATATGAGTTTATACAGGCTAACAAAGTAGTCACAACTTTTATTAAAGTGTCCAAATAAAGAGATTTACGTGTTAAATTCTGTTTTCCGTGATGAAGAAAACTACGATTTAATTTATAATAAATCGTAAAAATAATTCAGCCACTTGTGTAGACAACTACAGTAAATCTACGTTTACCACATACCTACTTAAATACTAGGCAACCATAAAATTATCCAATCTTATTAGGAGTATAATATTAACCATAATTATTACAATCTTATTGGGAGTTTAATATTAACCATAAATATATATTCCAATCTTATTGGGAGTTATTATGTTGGAATCGTTTGAAGTTGAAACACTAAGGCCATGGGGTCCGAGTGCCCACTTGGTTTTTCAAGACATCGCCAAGCGGTTAGTCGACTCTTAACGTGACCAGAGAGGGCTGGTCTATTTTTTCGCCATACGATGTGGCAAATCTTGCCAGCCTTTTCAGCACACGCTTTTCCCGTTGACAGCAATGCGGACGAATTTTTTGATGCACTATGATTCTTTACCCTCCTTTTATGAATAGGTACTTGTGCATATTATTATTATTTTAGGTCTGTTAGCGTATATATTATGTTAATATAATCTTGTTTGAAAATCAAAAGTATTATTTCTTTTAAATGGACTAGCGAATTCAAATTTTCCATTTGGTAAACCTTGCGAACGTGTGCCGCCAACACACACACTAGTTGACAAAGACAGTTTACACGGTTCAATGGTCACGCGAAGGCCCTCGCTTCAGATGTTAATTAAGGCCATGTTGCCACAAAATTGTTCCCTATAAAACAATCACTACAACCATTAATGGTTCCAATCTGTCCTCCGCATTACGTGTAAACGAAAATAAACTGTGGCGTTCACACTGCAGATGTAACTAAAACCTATTTAAAAATATTTTTACAACAAATATTTTTTTGCGTACAAAATATTACAATGTACCCAATATTTTGTGTGGAAAATTCCAAGAAAACTGTTCGGATATTTACTGTAAACCGTCGTCAGTTTTCAGTTCCGTTTAAACGTAACTATAACGACATTCGTAGACGACGACGTGGTTCGGCGACACCTTGTAATGCCTTATTAGTTCTAAACATTCGCAAATCAGGCTGCAGTGCCAAGTCAATCACACTTAATAGCCATTTGAGAGCGGTCATAATCATGAATGTTGCCAAAATTTCTAATCTGGCACTCACGTTGCCAAAACAACAATGCCATATGCTACACATTGTGCTTTGAATGAGTTGATATACGTATTGTACTGTATTGTAATTTTAAGCTACTTTCTAATATTTAAGCTAAGCCTTAATTATTACTAAGAACAGAATAACAATAGAGACGCGTTAAATGCATGCCTGCATTACCTATTCTATCTTATGTGTTTTTGCCGCTAAAGTGTAACGAAAACATGTTCTTAGTTCATCTTACGACATGTCCTAAGATGTTTGGGCGCTCGCCAAGTAATAATAATAACGAACGATAATATGCTGTGTCTGTGAAGCTATGCTGCTACCTTATAGCTTTATTTAGCTACTCTATGAATGCTATATTTAGAATAAGATGCAACAGCGAAGTTACTTCGAATGTTACTTCGGATTAATCTTATTTTGGACTCCCTCGTCCTCTCCACTGAGTGAATTTACAAGTGTTTTGTCAAAATTAGGTACTTTAGATACATACCTATCTAAATATTATCCATACAATATGTGATATTTATTAGTTCTGTATAAAAAGTGTGCAACGACCTAGAATTACTTCTTAATCTTATCACCACAACAAGTTTATCACAACAACAAGGAAATTACAATATTTTGATTAAATGTGCAAAGTGACCTTAATTGTCTCGTATAGCCTTTATCTAAAAAAAAAACTGTTATTAGATGTATGAATATTAATTTCTTGCAATTTTAGACACATGGATATTCGCCAACACTCTCCAGTAAAATTTAATTAATTGCACAAGAAGACAATTTCAATCAATCCACTCAACGAAAGTTTTCGTCTGGCAAAAATGATTAATTTATGTTTATAACATAGAAACAAAAATGAAATGAATATATCAGCGGAACATCGATAATTATATAGGTACACTTTCAAACACGTCTGATGGTGGCATGAAAATCGCAAGTCCACATCCTTTCACTCCATTTGCATATTGAAACTAATGTGCGGCATCTAGCACTCGTGATCGTGACTGGTTCGAACGATTTTTTGTCACATAATGTGTAAATCTATAAATGCAAAACAATCTACTGAAACTAATTGAAAGATACAATACCCGTTAAGGATACTCAAGTTATTGCAAAGAGTTTGGCGAATGAAAACCAACCAATCATACAACTAAAAAGCAACAGAGCGGAAACATTCTAGCAGTTTTTAATTTATTTTTAGAATTACTTTATTCGTTCTGTAATCGTTGTCAAGAAAGTTTTGGATTGGCGAAAAATGTAATTGGATACTAGACTGTAAAAGGAACGTTTTCAGAGAAATCTGTGAGCCAGGCAAAGCACAATTTTTTATTAATTCAATTACCTACTATTTTCTAAAGATGTCACATTTTTAATACTTACATCTCTATCACTATTAGCGTCTCCACCATCTTTAAAAAGCACACTTTTTTTTTTTTTTGCTAAAATGCATTATTAGCATTCAGCAAAGATTACTTACAAAACATACCTTCAAAGATTGCACTGACCGAAGCGTGCAAACCACGTAGACACGCATAGAGTGCGCATGCGCATGTCCAGTTGGCATTCGTAGGCCTTCGGACCGGTTCAACCGCTGCTTAAGATACAAAAAGTGATAGTCATCGTAGGTCCGAGACCCTAACTCGATCGGCACAGCTTTCTTCAATAACGTTCACATGACATGTGTTCTTGTTTTTCTCTTCACTAGATCAGAAATTATATAGAGACTAGATTATATTGCAGCTAGTTGTAATTACTACACTTACCTAGTTAGAAATAAGGTAAATAGTAAGGTATGAGCAAGATAAAGCGAATATCGCTTGTGAGTTAATCTAACATCGATATAATGTGGGATATATCGATGATAACTTAGCATAGTTTCGGCCATGGACATTGAATATTTCCATGGTCTTGTCTTGACCATTCGAACGGAAATCAATTCATAAACCTACATTATGCGGCCACAGAATAGAATTTCAGTGAATATAAAATTCCGATTTAATTTATTTAATGTAGAGACTGTTTCTTTCTTCTACGTAACATAGATATTTAGACCGTTTTATATATTATTTTATTCATTAGAAAAAACTCATTCAAAACGCTTTTAAAATTAAAACCGTTTCAAATTCAAATATTTATTTCCTGACCTACGACGAGGGTTACGGCTGCTATATCTTGTTTAGAAAAAATCACGTGCATGATATTTAAAATAAAAAAGCTAAAAAATATTAAATTTCATTTTTTATGTAATAGAGAAATTACACAATAAAAATAGCAAATATCGATTAAAGCTTAGTTTTATATGCTGATTTTATAGCATTAGACTGTCTGAAGGCATACGTAACTTGCTCTGTGGCTTGCTATGTCTCTACAATTTTAGTATATTAGTATAGAAACGATTATACTAACTCAAGGGTTGTCAGCTAAACACGGGTTTGATTAAAAAATCCTAAAACGTACAATTTTCATTACTATTGAAGATAAAACTTCAATTAACATCAACTAAATGGTAACTCGCTAACGACAAAGATAATCATCCTTTTTTGGAAATGGAAACATTAATGTTTTAATGCTGTTACATAACCTAACAACTTAGCCATCCAATAATTGAAGAACTACTACACAATTATGATCTAGGTACTGTATTCCACTACTACTCATTTATAATCTAACGTCCTCATTGTTATAAACATTATACGCAGACAATGATGTCGTCTATCTGTCTATCAATCAATGAAATGGCACCAATCCAAGCCACCAGTCCGCTATTTACAAACATTGAAAATTGAAGTAGAAAATTATGCGCAAACGTATGCGACTATCTTAATATTGCTGAACAAAATGAAAGGTGCAAGGCAGTAATAGAACTGTAAATCTGTAAACTATTGAAGCTATATATATTACACTAATAATCTTAGAAGCAAACGTAATAAATCACTTCAATTAAAACGTTTTTAATTAACGCATTATTACTAAAGATACGTAGCTCTTAACAAGTGCCTATCATGATTTTTCTGTTGGATATTACATCATGGCACCTGTTATAAAAATTAACGATGATGGTAACACACTTACTTAGCTAGGTTTGAAACAGACAGACTTCAGACAGAGAATTCCATAATTTTGGCACACGCTTCTGAGATCAAGAGAAAAAATCGGGGCAATGTCAGAAATGAATGTTTACGTTTTAATAGCATGCATATTATAGCATGAAAATTAAATCATATGAAAGTTATTTCAAGTCATATTATACTATCTGTTATTATGCCATATATTACTCATCCCTATTAAATAACAGTGTTAAAAATATAGTTCGCGAATGCTTTACAATAAAGTGTGATTTCGATTTAATAGCCTGTACAAATTCTTGTCCTCTATAACGCTATTAGCAGTCTTCGGCTTAAATTACACTAGCCGGGTGTCAGTCATTATTTGCTCCATAACACCGCATGTAGAATCTCAGTCATTGATTGTTTTGTGCCAAATCGTGTGTCAACGAGTCATCATTGCCCAACCGTCAGTGATGATAAGGATGCACGTGTTTTCGACTTATTTTACGTATCATGTCATGAATGTGTATCCAATTATTTGGAGTACCGCAAGATACCCACCGGCATAGAACGCCACTTAATCGTCCACCTACTAACGCATATCGTTGCGACATCACTTTCTCTCGCAATTTGTCATTATATCTATTACGAGCGTTAGTAGCTGATGTTTGTTTTTATGGTTCCGTAGATAAGTAAGTCTTATAATTCACTTTGTCACTAACGACGTAAAAGTAGTGTACGAGTACGGATTAACTTTCTGATGCTATTATTTTAATTAGAAGTTATTCGAAGCCGGCTAGGTGATTTATCTCTTAGCGTGCTTGTTTGGAAACGGATTTGAAGATATGTGTAGTTGATAGAACAGACAAAAAAGGTACTGCGACAAACTGTGATCGTAAAACGATTGACTTTTTAAATCAATAGAATCTTGCTTACCTACTATACAATACTCTTGCAAAAGGTGATGTTGAACACGCCAGGTAAGAAAATAGTGAAAAATGTACTGAGGGTTGCCAAAATTTTTGGAATGAAATACTTATTAGGTCCAGCTTCCTAGAACACCACTAGACGAGATCCCATATTTTATATCAATCAACGTATCACTGTATTTAATACAATAATAGAAACGACTGATGATGAATCTAATACTGTGCTCAAAGTGCATAAATAAACTCTTAATAAATTGAGAGCATCCTTATACATGAATATGAACCGTCTGATACTCGCTTCCGTTATTTGCATTAGTCGGTGCAGTAAGTGGGCTTCATCCTCATTGCAGCTAAATATTGTCTGCCTCACATCATTAGCGTATTAGTGGGACCAATGAATTTTATCTCATTCTGTGTCAGCGACGGAATGCTTGCCGAGAGCAACTGCATTCCTAAGCACGTTAAGTAAGAAAATAGAAGAACAAGAACACGTTGATGAAATCGGTTCATATAAAGGACCATTTACATATTTGTTCTCTTAGTTTCCTGATATTGTTCAGTACTACCATAGTTCTAGAAGTCTAAATATCTATTGTCTAAACTAATATTATAAATAAAAAAGAGAAAATATTCGATTTTTTGTATGTTTTTTTGTTAATGGATATGGATGAAATATGGCATATGGGTTGAATGTGACCTGGAGAAGAACTTAGGTTATTTTTCATTCTGGATCGCAGATCAAGCCGCGGGCAACAGCTATTCTATTATATGAAAAGACAGAATATTCCCTCACTATAAATATACTGTAAGACTAGTGGTGGCCCAGTGGTATCGGCCGCGACTTACGAGTTGTAGGTCGTAGGTTCGAACCCAGACAGGCGCTTTACTTTGTGTACATTATTTCATCACCACTGCTCTCAAAACGGTGAAGGAAAACATCGTGAGGAAACCAGCATGTCCTAGAACCAAAAATTCGAAGACATGTGACATCTACCAACCCGCACTGGGCCCGCGTGGTGGATTACGGCCCACTCCCTCTCACAGAGAGGAGGCCTGTGTCCCAGCAGTGGGAACATTATAAGCTGATTATGATGATTATGATATGATGATAATTAAAATTCCAAAAGAAATTCACACTGTGAGTAGTTACTGAGACACTTAATATAAATCCTTGCTGAATTGTTTACTATTACGACTGTAAAGAAAATAGATACTGCTCATACAACTGATGAAATCATTTAAATATTCCTCTAATTTTGAATGGTCCAGCAGAGACCAATCAATAATAATTAAGAACTACTGCAATCATTTTAAAATATCAAGCAGTTTATTTATCATTATGATTTTACCGGTTTATTAATTGTTGTAATCATGTTCTGTAAAATCGTGAGGGTCAAGAGTTAATGAGACTACGTTTTCATATTCATCATTAGATACTTTGCAGATCTAGTATTGTATACAGTCGAGTATATTATAGCTGAACAGACAGCTGCGCTGCTGGGGAGTTTGTTGCGTCACTTCTTCTCCCCAGCGAAAGCACTAGGAAGTGGTGAAGGGCGGGCGTTTTGAGGGACTGTCTTTTGTAATTTTGACGTTCGTAAAATGCTGATTCTCAGCCTAGTTTGAATAAATGACTTTTGATTTTGATTTTGACCAACCCTAATTTTATATAGGGTACCTAATGATTTTTGTATAATTTTTGAATCTATCACCATCTTCACATAATTATAGTCAAGGTAAAGGTAATATTATTATGCTCACACGACAGTGCCGGGAGCTTATCTGCATATTTATTCAAATACTATTCTCCTGCAACGCCTAAAGTGACAAATCCGTTATAGTCAGTATTGTTCTCTCAAGGCGAGAAAGACAGGCAAAAACAAAGACTGTGTGTCCTTTGCAATGTATGCTGTTAAACTGCAATTCACTACACCCACTCATCACTTTGATAAACAAACACAATTACAGCCAGATTCGTTAAGGGGTTAAGGATCTATAAAATGATAAGGCAGTTAGAGCAACGGACTTACAGAACTGCAGTCTGCAGTCTATATCTACTGCCATTTGTTTTGATTTTAATGCTTTGAAGGAGAAGCCAAATTAATATTGCTTGTAAAAGTGACACAAAATCGCTTAAGCCCAAGCTGAATTAAAAAAGTTAAATGATAATGCCATTTCAATTTAAAAATAGTAAGTGAATGGGAAATGTTTCAGTAGAAAAATTCTAAACTTAATTTCGGGTGCGCAGGTCAAGAAGAATACAATATTATCTTCTCGAAGGAAAGAGATATATCGTCGTAAGATATCTAATAATTAATGAATGAGAACAATATATCGTGGATTTTTCTAAAAACATATGTGTTACAACTATTCTTCGCATGTCTCTGAGTCTCATACGTAAATATGGCATTAGTTTCGCAACAAATGTATATGTGAATATTTTCACCGTCCTGAAATACGTATATGAAAACACCGCACAAACAAACGACGGCCACGTTCTGTAACTAAACGACAAAAACATGAGAACGACTTTGAAATACCTTTGTGTGAACTATTTGGATATAAATTTTAAGTGAATTCGCAATAAAACACGCAGTATGAAAATATCGAACGGCAGTTTTCAATGTTAGCGGTAATTAGTTGTCGAATTAATTAGGGAACCTACCAGCGGAACCGATTCTATCCTTCACCAGTTAAGGAAGTTCAGTTCAGAGTAAAGAGGTAGAACTACAAAAAGTATAATTACCCAGCCATGGTCTTTAACCGCGAGAGTTCAGACCACAAGCCACGACAATTCTCAGTTAAAATAAGCTGTTACACCACGCGCCTCTACTTACAATCAGGCCAAGTAAAGCAACTAACAGCATAAATTTTAACCTAGCAATTTAAAATAACTTGGTTAGCCAGTATAATAATCATGCATGATAAAACAGTAAACAGTATCGACAGAAAGTCATTGCTTTGGACAAAACAGAGGAACTTCATCCGGTAGTCCGGCTTCAAAGAGCATTCTCTGGCTCAATGACAAAGGCAAACAATGCCTGCCGATTTGAACGCGAAGGCAATTGCACCTCATTATTATATCAATGGAGAAATCAGCGGTGTGGGTGACGCGAAGCAGTGGCGAAACACCAACGCGCAACGACGGTAGAACAGAACTGCAGTGACTCAGTAAACACCGCATTCAAATGCATGGCGTTAAACGTGTACCTCTATGCTCACAAGCACTTGTTTAAAAAAAATACAACCGTAAAATCGAAGGTAGCGATCAGTAAACATTTAAATCAAAAAGACGACGACTGTTTAAAGTACTTCAGAACCTGTTCTATTTTAAATATCAATATTTGCACATCCTGGAATCTATGGGTGGGCTCTACTTTTTGCCTCTCTCAACCTCGTTGTTACTTTTTGTGCTTTACAAGTATTAAATCTAAGACTATTGTGATTTTATCAATTCTGTGCTATTAATAAAAAAAAACACAACATTTACTCACAATTTAAGAAAATGGTTATTTTTATTATTCTGGAACATGCTTGGCAAAGTAAACAGCATTACCTACTATGTTGTGTTGTAACTTTGTAAGTATTGTAATAACTTTTTTATCAGATTCCTGATTTCGTCAGTATGTAGGTATTAATACTCAATACCTATGTCATATCGTTAACAAACAATTCAAAAACACGTACATAAGTTCATAACAATACAACGCCAACGGCATTTTACCTGTTTCTGTGTTTTATCTGGCAATATTATGGAGAGCTCGAATGATCTGTTCTTTTTGTCGCGGTTGCCAGATCTCATGAGCTTCGACGACGAGCGTGTGATGCTCTGTGCCTTCTCCGGCAGCTTCAGCGCCACGATGGACATGCTGCGCGACAGGCGCCGGCCCAGTTTGCGCGTGCGCAGCGACATGGACCCGCTCAGCCCGCGCTTGCTGCGCGCCTCTACCGTGGAGCCCGGCGTGGTCTCCTCCACACCACCACCCTCCTCACTAGCACCAGCCATTTGCACTTATTCAATAACAACACTAATACATTAAAATCAACGTCAACATTCACATCTCCAGCACATTCGGTCACTAAACAATCACAGACACTAGTTTCAAAGTCTTCTGTCACTTAGTTTCCATCTGCGTCCACTATAACACAAAAATCCAGAGTGCACTTCAGCTTAAGATCCACATCGTGACTGCCCACCGATATCGGAAATCAGGCAATAGTTCCACTGTTGTGCGGATCATATGGTCACGGAGCCGGTTTGAGAACTACCGCTCCAACGAATCTTACAATTTGGGACGACGTAAAACGTAATTCGATAATGGTCCGTAGTAAGTGTGAATGGGTTCAATAGTGCAGTTAGTGATTGTTACGTTCAAATAGAGCGCGTTATCGGCGAGCGTGTTGAATAGAGTTGGTGAGCGCGGAGGCGCAACGTGTGCGCGGCAGTTCGCGGTTGGAGCGACTAAATTGAAGGCGAGACAAGCGCAGCAGCGCGGGCCAGGAGACAGGCGAGGCGCCCCGCCGCCACTTACAGCGCCACAACAGCTTCAATCAAATTACTTTTCGAATTGCATTGTAGCATTAAATGCTCTGACACAAAACAAATATTATTTATTCGGCACTGTTCGCATTCAGTTGGGGAGCGCTCCCACGACGTGCGACTATTAATCGGGACAGTAACCGCAGATTCAGCAGACAGGCTCGAGGCTCACATTTGTTTAACGGGACTTGCTCTCGTTACAGACGTTCTTATTGAACTCCTTCAAACAGTTTCTTTGTTACCCGATGCCACTCTTTATTTATGTGTGATAAATATCTAAACTAATGAGTGGTACCTCATGACTAGCTCGCTCGTTACAGGTCAATAGATCTCAAGGTAATCGTGTTTCTGAATAAGACCCATTGTGGATGACTGGTGTAGCTGGATAGTCGTATGATCTTATAAGCTTGGGAGTGAAAATATTATACATTAAAACATTAGCGTCTTAAATTTCACAACAACACTCAAGTTTTTTTAATAGGTCACCAAAACACCACAAGGTAGGTCGTATAGAGAAACGACATTTCAACGAGTTCAAAATATCTCAGTTTGTATAGAATTTACATAATTACTGTGGCTGTCGTAGGTCAATGCAGACTTCAATGAAGGTGAAAATCTTATACCTCCACCTCAAGAAAAATGAGAAAAATATAAATAATCTTAACTACAGGCAAAATATAGAAACAATGAAAAGTCATAAATGATTTTAAAATAAAATAGAACCTTTTATAGCTGTAATGAAACTGCAAACATCAAAGTCAACCAAAACCAATCTAGTCGGCAGCAATACAAACGTCAATGTCAAAATGGAAGCTATGTAGATAAACCTTTTAACATATCAAGCAAATTAAAACATATTTTAGTAAAGTTAATGCAAATAGTTCTTCAAATTATTAGATACTTTTTTTAAGTCTAACCAGAATATAAATGAAGAATGCCGTAAGTAGAGTTATAATCTACTTATGATTGTATAGAAATAAGACTCATAAGGTACGTTTCGTCGTATACTAGAATCATCATTGGCGATGATGTTGAAACCTCACCTGAAGCACCTAGAAGGTTTGCTGTAAATCCAAACTATATCGTCCTAATTGATTTTTTAAGTACTTAATTTGTTAATAGTCAGTTGTTCTGTAACTTCTTTATAAAAGTTTAATAACCACAAGAAAAAGGGCAGATACAACAAATTATGACTCGTCACCTGGATTGTTATTGTGTTGACCATTGGCAACACCGCAGAGACATGGCCTTCAACTCATTACGTGTTTATTTGCATTGTATCAATTGGCGGATTGGCGTTACATTGTGACAAAAAAGCTACAATGAAAGAGTTTTCAAAGAGACTAACTAACCACACAGAATACATATAAAGTTATCGCCCATTCTCTTGATTTTATGTTAACAGGAAAATTTTCTTTAGTAATATTTTTAAGAAATATATAAAATAAGATATAAAAATCTGTTATAGCTTCTTGGATTAGCAATATACAACCATGCCATAATTATTCACAATAATCATCAAACATATTTTCAGGAAATCTGAAATAGCCTCGAAAATAAATAGTGACTGGAAAGATCGCTACTCGAAATTATACTCTACACACCACATGTTCCGGTTAGTACAGCGACAGTTATCTACTCTCCTTTGAATTGACTTCAGTAATCCTCCATTAACAGTATTTCAAGCTCGTCGTTTAAACACTTTCAATACAGTTTGAAATTTTGTTACATACTCATACTCACCCACATGATCGCATTGTCTCTTGCAATAATAGCGAAAAGTGGACTTGTTTTCTATTTTTTTTTTCCAAATCCTCTGTACCCATGTCACTTTGAATACCTAACTACGTGCATATTTTTAGTAAATGTTTGGAATTAGTCTGTATCCTCCGTACCTATATAAATCACCAGCTTTTATCGCCTCTTATCAATAGTTACGTACCTAAATTACAAACTGGACTTAAGTTTTATATGCCGTGTAAAGACATAGGTACATGGTGCGCAGACTTTAGATTCAAAATATGTAGCTGCAACGGAACTCGTTACATCGACATAGGTCTCAAGGCCTGTTAGGAGTCAAGTTGCATTTATTCAACCGCTACTGATTGGCCACGGCCTGGCTTTAAACATAACCTCCTTTAAACTTATAGTTACACTGAGTCACTACATGACTCAGTACGTAACCGGTGAAAAAGTAATGCCAACCTCCAATTCGTTCATATTGACTGTTTCGCCGTAAACCGCTAGCACCATTGTTTATGTATTTATTTTCATATTTCAATGCTTCATCCTTTTGTATTATTTTTAAATGACGGATTGGCCTAACTAAAACATTTTATCTTTTTTAACTCTTGCTTGTAGAGGTTTTTGATTTGAAGTAGATATTGGAAGTATTAAAATTTAACATCGCCATTTACCTGTTTCACAAGATAAAGCACCAGCATCTTTTGTAAACTTAACACAAACAATATCTCTTCATTAAAGAACACAAGAAGAAAAGCCGCGTCGCATTTCGTTCATGGGCAATGATTCGACTCCATACACATCGCTGCTGATGAGGATGCGCGCGATGAACCGGGACTCCTTGATCTACGGCTGTGACGTCGCCATCCCTCCCGACATTAACACCCTGATGTCGCAACGTAGCGAGTTCTACGACAGCGTAATACATTCCGAGCGGTTAGTACACCATGAATTTTAATCGTGCGTCTTCATCGCCACCACGAGAATGCTCTCGTATTTACGAACAGATGAGGATGCCCACGAGGCTCACGATGTGCATATTGCTACTAAGTTCAAACGCAAAGCATTTATTTCAAATAAACCAATTACAGGCACTTATGAATTGGCAAGGGATCGGTCATAGTCAGAAAGATGTGAAACTAGTTGCTCATTCCAAAGCGTAGTTGGTTCCTAAGGAGAGGAACGGGCAAGAAACTCTACGAATACTCTTCTAAATCAAAATATTGCTACAAAATATTGGTTACATTATTCATTTGAAATTATACATATATTCAAACAAAAATAAGCCGTGGCAGCTAAGAAATGATGTCCTTACTGACGGCGCCCGTTCACGAACATGATATATGGATCAGCACCATTCAGCTCACACACGCCACCGTCAGCGAGACATTTGAGTGAGCATGAAATACTCTCAGCCGCCAGGCAACCACATGCCTTGTAAATGGTAGCTTCATAGTAGGTACATAGTGCTCAATGCTACGCCTACAAATAGATTCATTTTCTACAATGCAAAAATAATTTTTCAATCTTCAGCAGCTCCAATAACATTTTTAAATGCTAATCAATTAGTTTATGCGCCCTTGTAGAGCAGGACTAGCGTTGAGCCAAGCATTTTTGTCAGCGGTGCAATGACCCAACTTATAACATGCTTGGCTGTATAGTGTGCGTTTTATACAAGATTTAAATTTATTTTAGCATTTTAAACCCCCATGAACGATGAGTAAACTAATTGGTCCCTATTTTTAGTCCTAGTTGTGTCTTCCACCTTTTTAACTGGAAAGATTTAGATTTTTCCTTACGTAGGAACATGTTTTTTTGTTATAGATATATTGACAAGGTACTGCTCATGATGTTAATTACATTAAACAGTTCCCATAAAGAATCGCACCTGCGGAGGCCATTATACATACCTACTTACATATAGATTTAACGTTACAGTACTGATTGAAAGGAATACAATGCGATATGTTTTCAACTCATTTACGAAGGCGTTTTCTTAAATTTGTTCACCAGGTCAGACGATTTAGGTGGCATCGATACATTACTTCTAGATATGGTTCGAGCTCGAAGCCGGGAGCTTGAAGAGGAAGCTCAGGACAAAACGCTTGAACTACCAGGAGAGGATGGTTCCGATGAGTTGGTTAATTAAACAAACAATAGTTTTCTATACTTAGTGGATAAGACAGAGACCAAAACAGAAGAAGAACTAGCAGTTGATCCAGGGGGGTTTCAGAGGATCAGACCGGAATCACTCCTTATTAAATACCTGTACAATAACACAATGGATACAATTTTTTAATTTTTATTATGTTACATAATATACAGAATAGCAGATCCCTGCTATTCTGTATATTATGTAACATAATAAAACGACGCGAAACCTGTTACCATGGATTTAGTACAATGATTCTGGACGCCCAAGTGCTGAAATTTTTCGTCGGTCGCGGTTCGCGGTCAATATGTATGGAACGGATTTAGTTTTTTGAAAACCGACAAAAAAATTCACCTCAGGGAGTTTCAAAATCATGTACTGAATTCATAGTAACTGGTTGCGCGTCGATATCCGTGCCACCTTGTATTATACAATAATTACAAAAAGGCAACATAGTTTGATATCTAGCGGCCCATAAATGGTAACAATTAAGTCATCATAAACTGTGCTATACACCTGACTTCTACAATAGCGTAACAAAAACCAAAGAAGACAAAGAACCGTTGGAAAAAACATGTTAGGTTTCCCACTAAACTTTCACTTTCGATTCAATTACGTCTATTAACTACGACTTTCTCACACTTTTCTTTGGGGAATAAGTCACTGTTATGAATGTTTTGTCAAACCGATTATTATTTGCTCCCGGATTAAAAATTTTCATCTCACTTAAACCGACTTCAAGTCACTTACCTATTGTCTGTGAGCTTAGGTACCTATTTCTACATAGCTCATGAATTCATGATCCTATTGTCATCGTCCTAATCAATCGGTCTATTTACTTTGTTTTGTTAATTGAGTCGTAGGGTAACTGGTAATATGAGTTTTAGCTAGTGAGTACCTAAAGATTTCGTTTTATTTTCCTCGCCATTGCCAGCCAATCAAGCGAGGCGTGCGTGCATGGCCTAGGCATGCGTATGACTGAGCGCAGCGTTTCCCGGTCGCGAGTCTCCCGGATATCTACCCGCCGTGACATGGACATTCCTTCCATTTTGGCATTCGAAATACCAGTTACTCCTGCACCGGTTAGTTCTACATAAAATTATCTGAAAGAAAATCAATTTCACTGATTTTAATACTACGCTTTATTTACATAAAAAAAACTTAAATTATTCACAGGACACCATTGTAAAATAATTAATAGGTACCTTTATCCTGGCAGGCACCACTCGAAATTCCTGGACTGCGAAAAGTCAATCCTTCTCCAAATGAAAATATCCCTCGATGGTCAATACGTCGATCAATTTGCCCAGTTTGCTCCCAAAAGTGGAGAGATAAATCATCTATAAACAATGTGAAATATTCTGGTTGGTATTTATTCCTTTACTATTTAGCATTTCCTATACATTCCTGTCTCTGTCAACTGTGCACTTGATGATCTTATGACTGCATGCGCGGAATTCGCGCAGCTGAATTTTGGGCTAAAGATGTGTGAACTTTTTGCAATAGATACTCTAAGAAGAAGATTGTTGTTGTAGGATATTATTCGGTTTGGTTGAACGCCAGAGATGCGGCTGTATATCAATAGTTAATCTACTAAGGTAGCGACGACACTAGGGTACATGGTATCTAAGGATTGAACTGTGGTTCCTTTTGAGTGTTCTATAAGTTAACACAACATCTGCGTACTAGAATACGGGCTTCAGTATTTCACATTGCTTACTTTTAACCAGAAGGTTTTTTAGAACGACTTGCATTGTATAATCAATGTCGGATAGCGCTCGTTTTGCATTCAACATTTTTTTTTATTACTGTTCATTATCTTGCTTCCCAGGATTAAAAAGAAACTCTTCAGCAGAATTACCATCGGTGATTGCTCCAGCTCGATTGCGCGCATCAATCACAATGGCATAGTAAGTTGAGGATTACCTTTGTGTAGTTGTATTACCAGGCAGTTTGAAGCCCCTTGCAAGCAATGGAATGATAATGTTTTCATCAAAGATATTAATTACACATCTAATCAACAAGGTGAAGACAAGTCGTCTCCACCGTCTCCACAATTTACATTTCGTCAGAGACGACAATACAACAGTAAATTAAAATGCGTTTATCTAATGAGTATGACGTTCCCAATCTGCTTATGAAAATTCATTCAAAGTTATCCAATAGTTTAGTCACTATAGTAAAAGATTAGCAAAAAAAAAAAACTAAAGACATCACTAAAATTTAGTTTTTTTTTTATTAGTATATTATATTTAAGTATTAGTCATAATAGCCGTATTATGACTAATAGTCGGCCCATCGCTACTATTTCGTTTAAGAAGAAACACTTTTTTTAATTTCGGTGCTAGGATTTATTTGGTAGTTCTAAAATACCTAGCTATTATCCATGCATTAGTATTGCCAGTGTTTTCACTTATTGTCGTATTGTCTCCAGATTGTATGTTCAACACAATACATAATAATTGTTTGTTTCAGTGTTCCTCGCCCGTTTCCGGCAACCGTGGATGAAAGTAAAGGGATTGGTCGAGCTATGCGAAACTCAAGTGCATCCTGGCAGCTTACTCGAGCTCGTCGCTTCCGCATCCCAAAACTCCAAATGCCATCCCCAGAAGCTATCGCTCCCCTCAGGTCTACTGCCCCAACGGCTCGGAAAGATTTGGATATTCGCGTTAACAGATTTCTACGAGACGAAGGAATGGCGAAAAACTTAACTATAACTTAATTTCAAAATCACCAAACTTGTAATGACGATTTTTAAAACTTTACCAATAAAAAGATAACATTGTTTATTAGATATTTTTTTTATATTTACGATAAAACATTACGCGTACCGCGAGGGCTGGTTCGAGGTGACTATATAGGTACTCTGTCAACGCTATCTATTTCCATACAAATGCGCTCGTCCATGTGGTGTCGATGTGGTATGGTTGTGCCACAACCCGCTGTTACGTGTGCTCGGGCCCTTATTTTAATAAAGAATTTATTACCTACAGTTGTATCAAGCCTTGTCAAGAAGGGTTTCTTCGTTCTGCAAAGTTAAAAAACAAGAGTTTTAGTATCACACTTCTCTACAAAACATTCTAGAAGTTTCCCTACGGATTGGGATGAACCCTAAATTCAGTTCATTAACTGTTAACCTTTAAACTTTACCATCGTGCTTCCCGTCGAGTAATAGGCATTGATATAGGTACATGATATTCTGCAAGCAAGGGTAAAGAGTAGGTATACCTACTAAAAATGAAATGCTGTTCGTTGGTAAGCGCATGCAATAACTTGAGAATGGCTGGTCCCATTTGGCTATTTTTTTTTGTTTTAATATCTTCGTAATGCCGAATTAGGTTTTCGAAACAAAAATTGGAAAACTTGCCCGAAAAATTGGGAATTTGGGAAAAACAAAGTGCTTTTTCTACACTGCAATAAAGTATACGCTAGTAATAATAGTTCTATGTTTTTCTATGAGATTTTTGTATGAACTAAAGACCGTATTGAAATTTTGACAGGACAATGTCTGTCGGGTCAGCTAGTAAAAAATAAAAACGAGTATTTTCGTTTATCCACCCCATATCAACCCAAAGGTGGATTCGCGGAAATTTATGTCCTAGACACCAGCCAAAGCCTGGGTCACAGAGTAGGTACAATAATATATTTAAGGGCCTGGGTTAAAGGGATAGAAAGGAACTTACTTTCGGTTGTTATTTCGCTTTGTCACATTGTACCTACTGACCGTACCTACAATTTTACATTGCCCAGGGGGAAACTGGATGAAAATTTACATAAAATTACTATCGTCCATCCCAGATCGAATATGCATAAGGGATTCTAAGACATAGGGTTCCGCGTATCTACCCATCTACCTAAGGGTGGACTCAACCTCTATAAAAAAATATCGAATACTACAATGCACGGATTTACTCCGTGCTACAATCTATCAAAAAGTACTCTGTGCTACAATGCTCGAATACATTTTATATGTTCTCAATATTTGACAGAAAGCTTCAGAAAAGTAAAGTGCCATGTATTAGGTATATTGTAGTCTGTGGTGCCATGCAGTGCAATTTTTCCTCTATGATGCAGTGTTAAGCGAAAAATGTCCTCTATGGTTAAGCGATTTTGAAGCGATCGTCCATGATGTCCACAGAGTACTTTTTGATAGAGTGTCTCTTCGACAAAAGCACAGAGTACTTTTTGATAGAGTGGACAAAAGCCATTAATGAAGAGTTAGAGTTGAAACTGCCCTGCAAATGATTATGGTACAAGCCCTGATCAAAAATCGCTTCTTACAAATCACAAAATGTTTGCAAAAAACCTCAAACAACAAGCAAAAACTGTATTAAACTTGACAGGGTCGGTGCGCTATTTAATGTCAAGAGAACTGGTTTTCTGCGAATTTGGAAATCCTCTAAAAGTTGTAAAGATGAGGGAAAGTGAACTTCCTCCTCTAGGCGCCCAGGACGTTCTGGTTCGCATGCTGGCTGCACCAGTAAACCCGTCTGATATAAACACCATTCAAGGTAGGTCCGTAACTTATGGAAACATGAAAGAAATCAAATTACCTTTATAACAGCAATAACCTTGACGAGAAAATCTAATACATTTCATTCGGATTTTTGGGGATAGTGCCAATAATGCCTAGTAAAACTGATACCTACCAAAAAACTCTTCAGGGAACAGGTAGATACAGGTGTTACGTTATGTTATTATTTTTTTTGAAAATACAACTATAAGTACAGCTATTCATTTTAGGAAAATACCCAGTCAAGTTGAAGCTGCCATGTATACCTGGTAATGAAGGCGTCGGAATTGTGGAACAGATTGGAGGCTATGTGAGTGGTATTTGTCCGGGGAATAAAGTTGTAGTCACGACACCTGCTCAAGGAACTTGGAGGGACATTGCTATTTTCCATGAAAGTGCGTTGAAAGTTGTCCCAAACTATTTGCGGTTAGTAGAAGCTGCAACACTCACTGTTAATCCTTGCACTGCTTATAGAATGCTAACTGATTTCAAATCAGTGCGTGAATGTGACATGGTTGTAATACAGAATGGAGCTAACAGTGCATGTGGGCAAAATATCATACAAATCTGCAAAGCATGGGGTGTTAAAAATATCAACATAGTGAGAAATAGGCGTAACATTGATGATTTAAAATGTCACTTGCAATCCTTGGGAGCTACTCATGTTCTAACAGAAGACGAAGTGCCATCAACAACTATTTTTAAAGAGGATCTTATTGATAAACCTTCACTAGCCATAAACTGTGTTGGAGGCAAAAGTGCATTGCAAATGTTAAAACTCCTAAATCCTTACGGGTGTATGGTCACCTATGGGGGAATGTCAAGACAACCAGTAACTATACCAACAAAAGCATTTATTTTTAAAAATTTAACCTTTTATGGGTTCTGGATGACTTCATGGAATCAAATGGCTTGCGATTCTGTTAAAGACGAAATGCTGTCAGAATTAATTTCGTTGATGGTAAACAGGAAACTTGAAGCTCCTGTACACAAGATGGTGAAATTCGATGAATTCGCTGAAGCCTTATGCAGAACTCTCAAGGGATTTCAAGGGTATAAATGTATTTTAGATTTTAGTAGTTAGTTCTTGCTTAAAATAATAATTGTTTTAACTGCGTTTTATTTATTTTACAAATTAAAAGTTGCATTTGAATCGTACCTACCTTAGAGTAACGTGGGCTTACGTGTTTTGCGTCTGTACCAAACCAATGATATTATAAGTCTTTTTACACTTTTAATATCATTGTGCCAAACCCTCGATCATGGAAACCTATAGTCATTACTTCATCATCATCATCATCAGCAGCCTATAGCAGTCCACTGCTGGACATAGGCCTCTCCCATTGCACGCCATTCAACTCGATTTTCGGCTACTCTCATCCAGCTGCTACCAGCCATTACTTGCCGTCCCTATTTGTATAAAAATGGAAAGATACCATTTATTAAGGTGGTCACATCTGACGAAAGATGCTTCGCGTATCGTCGCCGTCGCCGTCGTAGATCGCGTAACACCAGAACGGACAAAGTGGATAATAAAACATTCAACCTTACATCAAACTATACATAACCAGTCTATGCTGACTTCTGATTGTACGAAAAACCTTTACAATGCGAGGTCAGCTAAAACTGGAAATGTATAGCTTGATGTGTAGCCGTGTGTACATCTTCGTTTGTATCATGGTTTTTTTTCACTCACTGACCTGTATTATACAGTTGTTTAATAGAGGTCAGTGCAGTGCATTCACTCACTGAGATAAAGTACAGTAATATTAGTTCTATGTATTCACTGCACAACTTAATACGGAACGCTCAGTCCATTCTCTATGTCTATGGATGGACTTTTATGGCTAAACTAAAAAAGGTGGGTAATGTAAAGTCACCCATGGAATTAGTAATTATTTGCTAAGTATACAAATGAATCGACTGACCTCACTGACCTGTATTATACACTTGTTTAATAGAGGTCAGTGACTGACCTGTATTATACAAGTACATACCTTGTTTAGTAGAAGTCAGTGCCTATATCACATGCTCTTGCAGTTTTTTTAATTTGCCGTGCTATTTCAGGATCCTGTTTTATGAGCCAAATTCTATTAGATTTTCATGTCATTTTCTGTGGCTAGCAGCGAGAATCCTTTCACAGTTATTTTACCAACTAGCTGCGCCCCGCGGTTTCACCCGCATAAGTGTCGATCCCGTAGGAATTTCGAGATAAAAAGTAGTCTATATGTTAATGCAGGGTGTCAGCTAATAGCTTTCTTACTCTAAGGCACAGAGTACTTTTTGATAGTGCTCTAAGGTAAAAGGACTGAACCACGAAATGACTACGAAAAGTGACAAGATCTGTCATGTCATTTCTTATTCGTCGTCGCCGCCGGACCGGATGGGTCTGGGTTTTAATAGTATTTATTTTTATTTATTTATTTTTTCTGTACTATACAAGCCGCAGACGGAGAATAGGTGCAAGTAGAGGCTCCCGATATTCCCTCCACGGTACAAGGAATACAAGAGTGGGTACAAGGGAAAGTACAAGGCAGTCCGGCTGACAATGTCAAACAAAATAACCATAGAGAATACTACAAAAATACTCTATAATCTATGACCTCACACTTTTGACAGGTGCTTGACAGTATTGACAGACAGTTGCTGATTGATCATGATTACAAGAAAAAATTATCAGTAGTTACTCTTTAAAAGAAATATACATAATTTCTGTAAATCTATCTAAAGATACACTATGGCCTTTTTACTTCACCCGAATACTTTGTTGGCGGCTGCAAAATGTTATGCAAAAAACTATATTAGCTTGACTGGGTCCGTGCGTCATTTAATGTCAAAACAACTAGTTTACAGCGAATTTGGAGATCCTCTAAGTGTTTTAAAGGTCAGGGAAACCGAAGTTCCTTGTCTAGGCACCCAGGATGTTCTGGTTCGCATGCTAGCTGCACCAATAAACCCGGCTGATATAAACACCATTCAAGGTAGGTAACCTACTTGTGAAAACTGTTTACAATAAAAATTAAAATCAAAATATTTGATAAATGATTTAAGTAGTACTTTAAGTATAGCGTGTAAACTTTTGTATTCAACCTGTTTACCTGTAAATTATTAAATAAATAATATTAAATAAATTATTTATTACCTGAACAATAAATATATTAATTTCTATTTTGTTTGAAGTCAAGATTTCAGAATAATGCAGGTATTTTTTTTTTATTTACTTTATATCACTCATATTTAACTGTAATTACTAATTGCCAAAAAGTTCTTCTATAATTAAACATTAACTTATTGTGGCAAAATTATTTGTTATTTTTTTTTAATTTACTTTTTATCACTCATATTTAACTGTAATTACTAATTGCCAAAAAGTTCTTCTATAATTAAACATCTAACTTATTGTGGCAAAATTATTTGTTGTTTTAGGAAAATACCCTGTCAAAGTAATGCTGCCATGTATTCCCGGTAACGAAGGCGTAGGAGTTGTTGAAGAGATTGGAAAAGAAGTGAGTGGTGTAAGGCCAGGTAATAAAGTTATAGTTACAAAGCCAGTTCAAGGTACATGGAGGGACATTGCCACATTCAATAATACTATGTTGAAAGTTGTCCCAGATGATTTGGGACTAGCAGAAGCTGCAACACTCACTGTTAACCCTTGCACTGCTTTTAGAATGCTAACTGATTTTAAACCAGTACGGAATGGTAGCATGGTAGTCATACAGAATGGAGCTAACAGTGCATGTGGGCAAAATGTCATACAAATCTGCAAAGCATGGGGTGTTAAAAATATCAACATAGTGAGAAATAGGCCTGAAATAAATGAATTAAAGAGTCACTTACAATCCTTGGGAGCTACTTATGTTCTAACAGAAGAAGAACTGCGATCAACAACTATTTTTAGAGAGAAACAAATTGATAAACCTTCTCTAGCCCTGAACTGTGTTGGAGGAAAAAGTTCATTGGAAATGTTGAGACACTTAGGACCTGCTGGGTGTATGGTCACCTATGGGGGAATGTCAAGAGAGCCAGTGACTATTCCTACTTCAGCATTTATTTTTAAAAATTTAGCCTTTTATGGATTCTGGATGACTGCTTGGAATGAAAAAGCCACTAACTCTGCCAAAGACGAAATGATGTCAGAAGTAATTTCATTGATGTGTGAAAAGAAACTTAGAGCTCCTGTACACAAGATGGTGAAATTTGTTAACTTTAAAGAAGCCATTGGCAATACTCTCACCTCCAAGGGATTTCAAGGATGTAAATATATTTTAGATTTTAGTTAAGTATAACTTCTAAGTGGTGATATACTATTTTAGACTGTTTAAAATAATAAATTGTTAAAAATAATTAATTTTGTTTTATTAGCATAATTTATTTTATTGCCTGCATTTCCAGTACTTACCATTTCAATCATACCTTTTTATGTTATGTGATAATGGGCATTCTTACTTTTCTAATATTTGTTGTAATTCCAGGAAGGAACATATGCCTGCCTAACTTGCCAAGTGTTCCCGGAGATGAAGGAGTTGGAGATGTAGTAGAAATTGGAAAACATGTCTGTAGAGTAGCCGTTGGTGACCGAGTTGTCCTATCAACCAGACTACTAGGTTCTTGGAGAGCCTATGGTATTTATAACGAAAGAGATGTTCATGTTATTGCAAGAAATCTTACACTTCCAGAAGCAGCAATGCTAACAATAGCCCCCTGTTCAGCATACAGAATGTTACATGACTTTAGAAAAATGAAACCTGGTGATACAGTCATACAAAATGCTGCCAATTGCCCATGTGGTCAATCCGTTATACAGTTATGTAGAGCTAGGGGCATAAACACTTTTAATATTGTTGCCAGTCATTGTGATTATGCCTCTGTGAAGACATATCTACTTAAAATAGGAGCTACTGAAGTACATACTTTAGAGGAAGCTGAAGCACTTACAGCCTTCGATACATCTTTAGCCAGACCTAAGCTAGCCTTGAACTGTTTAGGCGGAAGATATGAAGATGTGTTGCTAAAGTTACTTGAACGTAATGGAGCCATAGTGTATCATGGGTGTGCATATTATTTACCGATGGTGAAGCAGTATTACCGGTGCGATGCCGAATTTCATAGATTCCATATTCATAATTGGGAAGCTACTGCCACCTGTGTCGAAAAAGACATTATGTACAAAAAAATTATTCAACAAATGATAGTGGGTGGCTTTAGAGCACCAGTTTATAGACCAATAGAATTGAAAGATTACGTTCTTGCTTTGAGAAATACTGCGCATTTTGAAGCATTTGCAACGATCAATTACATTTTTGATTTCACATTACCATGCTGCTGACTCGATGTTTTCTTTTGAAGTTTTGAAAAATTACGAATGCATCCATAATTAAAAAAAAAAAACATGACAGGCACTGTCATTATGACAAAGAGTAAACAAAAATGTGTCACTGTTACAAAAAGTTTTCAAAGGATATTAATACCTTGTATAGTATTGTATCACTAAAATTTTACTCAAAAGCCATTAATAAGACCTATGAGTATATCCGTTAATTGTCTTTTCTAAAAGACAGAGAAGAAAAGAACAGAGGTAATAATCAGAGACCTTTTGAATGTTGCGTGTACATTTTCAAATATTACTATAATAAGGGATAGTAAGTAAGACAGTAATTATTTACCTCCTCTTTTTTAGAAATATGGATAAAAACACATACGAAACATACGAGTTTCTACCAGCGAATGGAAGTGAGCCAGAACACGATCAATTCTTTGTGGTTCAAGATGATGGCACTTTTCTCTGTAAGTTGGCAAAACACTTAAATTGATTTAAATTCTTTGATCCGAATTTTATTCTCCACTATTCCCTAATAAGTACCTACTTGATAAACACAATGAATGCTACCTGTCCTACCATTAACATTCAGTTCCATTCAGTTCTGGGCTCCACTGCATTTTTTATGGACCATGCATGAAAACTTTAAACCTTTTTTGCGTAAAAACTTTTGGCGATTTTTTTTTTCTTTGCACCTGTGGTTTTGCTAGGTTAAGGGTTTACAGAAATACACTAAAAAGGGTATATTGTACCAAAAAAAAGCTACCATGAAAAAATCCATAAAGTACAGTGCTTCCAAGTTCTGTTGTAATATGCTTGAAAAACTATATTGGTTTGTTACAAATATTTGAAATATTTGATATAGCTGCTTTAGCAATTCCACTACAAAGACTCATATCCTTCACCACACAATACTCACCTTTGAAAACTTCATGAAAATCAATTATAAGAATGCCAAATGTCAAGAAATAATCATAAATAGTCACCAAGGTCAAAAAAATTGTTGCATCATGATTCCAAACTTATAGCTATAGGTTGGGGAGGTTGAGGTTAATATTTATATGAGACCCACCCTTGAGACAAACAATACTCATAAAAAAAAGAATTTTGCAAATCGTTTTGTAAATAATGGAGTTCTGAGGTAACAAAAATGAAAAAATAAACGAATTGAGAACCTCTATTTGTGAAGTCGGTTTATAAATAAAACTACCTACCTGTCTACCCCGTTACAGTACCTACCGCTACTGATTTGCTATCAATAAATAGACTTAATAATTTATTAAACCTTTATATCTCTGGAATCACTTAATGACTATTTTCGAGATTTGGCATTGGCATGGCGTTACAACTATTTCTTGACTATTTTTTTGAATTGAAACCAAGTCAATACTCCCAGCCGTTTGGTTGCACAAGAGGTGAGGATTGTTTGGAAACCTTCACCACACAATCCTCACCAACCTATTGCTATAATTTCGAAATTATAATGCAACTATTTTTTGACCTTGAAGTCACCAAGGTCAAAAAATAGTTGCATTCATTCAAATTCAAATATTTATTTCAGATATAAATCCATATAATGTTAGTATAACTTAGCCTAATGTTAGTATTAAATTAAAATAAACAATAATGAACAACTAGTGAACCATACAACTGTTCGTTCCATGGCACACCAGTTTATTTGGACAAATGTGTCTGGATTCTTACCCACTATTTCACAATTTCTTTACTATTTTTTGGCATTCTCAAAATTGATTTTCATGAAGTTTTCAAAGGTGAGGATTGTGTGATAAAGGACACAAATACTCATCCTGTATAAACTGAAGGGTAATGTGAAACCAGCTTTTAAAAAGTCAAAGAGAGTATAAGTACACATAAAACACCATTTTGGAACAATAAGACAATTTTTCTTCTCAGGATACACAAAATAGGATGTTTGAAGTTGTTTCCAAAACATTTCAGTAAACAGACAGATCCAGTATGTAGCCCAAGTGCAGGATGTAAAGGAGTCACTGCAAGATGTTCAGCCATGCACTGTGTATGGAGTCTCTTCACAACAGTTCTTTGTTGATGTTGACAATTCTGCTGAACTCATATCTGTGGCAGGTGAGGTTTTTAATTGAATTTGTGTTTTCTGTGAACCATCCTTCAGTGGACCCTCAGTGGACATTAGGACATGGTTTGGGAAAGATTTGATCCACATAAGATTTAATATCCATGGTCCACAAAAGCAACTGGTTCACAAGCAGTGGAAGTCATGGGAAGACGCCTTTTGCCCAGCAGTGGGATGATACAGGCTAACATAACAGTGATGTAATGTTTAATTTTAATCTATTTATGTTTAATTTCTATGTAATAGAGTATGTTATGATAACTTTTCAATAAATATTACAATTTCAGATCAGTTTATCCTTCCTGATGGAGATAGCAGTCTGTATACTAACAGTTACCTCTTACAACCCGGTTCAAGCACCACAACGGAACAGGTACATGTTAAATAATTCTAAGTTTGAATACTTCAAACAGATTAATGATACAGCCATTTTTTTAGCAGTTGTAGACAGTGATAGTACTGATAGTGTTCAAAAACTTTCGCTTCTTTTATTCTGATTTATGTAATAATTATTTATGTGAAATTAAAGCAATAATAATATTCAACCTTAGGAAATATGACCATGTGTCATGCTATAGGTCTGAGCTCAAATGGATGACAATTCGCCAAAGAAGAAGTTTGCGCGCTTTGACCACGCTTTTTTCTCTTCTCAACTCTTCCCCTCCTCCTTCTTATCTCGTATCTCACTTCCAATATCTATGTTCTTCTCACGCTAAGAATTTGTGTTCTTCTAACAATCTTCTCCTACTTTGTCCTTCTCATACTTCTGACTTTGTTCATTCCTCCTTTCATATTCAGTCCATTCTTGTTTGGAATGCGCTTCCTCTTGATATCAGGACGGCTACCAGTCGGTATGCATTTAAGCAGAAATTGCAGAGTTATTTTCATAACAAATAGCGTAGAATCATCTCAACATCTCTTTCTCTTGAATTTGTATGTATATATATTATAAGTATGTATTATATATGTGTATTAGTATATATGTCTATATAAACTATTTATGTATTTGTGTACCTAGTTTTAATAAATTTTTTTTAATCATTGTTCCTCAATCAAAGCACCTGCCATCTAATCTCTTCACCACCCTTGGTTGACTGGTAGAGAATGCCTAAGGCATTAAGTCCGCCTCTGTACCTTTTTGTGCGAAAAGTTTAAATAAATAAATAAAAAATTAATAATAATAAAAATGTTCAACATTTGTTTTCAGATGGAAGAAGATGTTGTTGACCAATATAAACAACCAAATACACAAGATGTTGACATTGACGTAGTGACGCACAATAGCAAACAAGGGAATAACTTTACTGAGGTGTAGTTTTATATTTTACTAGCTTTAGCCCGCGGCTTCTCCTGCGTTGACGTCGAAAATACCAAATACCTAGAACATCTTCTCCATTAACGAATACACACATGTGCGAACTGTCATGGTGATTGGTAGAATTTAATGATATTAATTTTATTTTCTAGATAACTTTAAGTGATGAGCAGTACCAGACATTGGAACAGAAAGGCTGGATCTTGCTGGAGTCGAATGACAAAATATTTGTGCTCAACACTTTAGGTCTACACGACATAACTAACAATGATAGTATGTATTTTAGTTATAATAGAAAAAAGAGTAGCATAATTAAATATGACAATTTTTTTTTTTATGGGTAGGCTTATGTTTTTTTCTTCTTCTAGAACTGATACAGAAATTGAGAAACGAGATTCAAAATGACAACATTACGGAAAATGATGGCGGGTTGGTACTTACTTATAGTTATTTAATACATAGATATAGCTCTTACTAGCTTCTGCCCGCCACTTCGTCCGCGTGAAATGTCGCCCTGTCGCATCGCCTGCCCTCGCTGTTACTTCGTTATCACGATGTTAAATAGCCTATAGCCTTCCTCAAGAATTGGGCTATCGGACACAAAAGTATTTTTTCAAATCCGTCCAGTAGTTCTAGAGATTAGCGCGATCAATCAAACAAACAAAATCTTCAGCTTTATTATTAGTATAGATAACTAGATATTAAACAATGCCAGCGCATAATTTAATAAAACTTTTCTATCCAACAGAACTCTTAAAATAGAAAGTGTTTCAAGTCAATTCCCGAACATTGTCTCGGAGCCGCTGAGCAATCAACAAGAAACAGTGGAATTCGTGATAAATGCTGACAACCAACAAAATGAGAATGTAAAATGTGTACAACTCTTTGTTAATGATGATAAAGGTATTTTCTTATTCTCAGACCAAATAAAAAACCAAGACAGAGGGCTGTCAACAGTAAAGTGAGGCCGGTTTCGTAAACATGTGTGCACTTAGTGAGGTGTAGTTTGATTGTAAATGTGTGCGTGCGCGCTCTGTCTTGGTTTTTTTATTTGGTCTGTGTTCTTATTATTGTTATTACTTTGTGCTCACAAAGTAATAACAATACTTATTACTTATGGCTGATATAAAATGATCTTGCATGGGAATTAATGACTATTTACATTGCTATGGATGGTAGGAGAGGGGCAGCATCAAATCAGTTTTTGGTTTTTATTAGTAATTTGTGTTTTACACAATGGAGATACAGTTCAAAATAAACATACTGGGGCTACCTCAACGGAACGGCAGCAGGGTGTGGATGTGGAGCAATGTCGCAAACTCGAGACTCGATCTCCTATCCTGTCCTCTGTGTCCCAAAACAGGCAGTTAAAGTGACCTGTGCACTGCCACCGACGACGCAGTAGAGGTGGCCAAGTTTTGGGATAACAAGATCTGAAGAAGGATAACAAGAAGAAGAAGTTCAAAATGCAATGTTCTTTTGTTGCATGAGATTTTTTGCCGGGAATGTAAATGAACCCGAAAGTAATCAAATATTATGTTTATATTTTCAGAAACTGTACCACAGCTGGCTACAACAATCACAAACGAAAATGAGATAAATCGTGAAAAACTCGAACCACCAACTGAGCTAGTAGCATCTGAAACAGAGGAACAGCCGAAACAGTACACGTATTATGATAAAGATACACGCTCCATTAAAATAAAGACTAAATTCAATTTCAAAGGTAATAAGTAATTATTTAAGGCCAAACAGGTAAAATACATTATATTATTTCATCATCATAATCATTTCAACCGAAAGACATCCATTGCAGGGCATCTCCTCTTCTCACATCCAGCGGATTCCTGTGGCCTTTACCTTATACCTATACAACATTATTTTTAGTATATGGAAAACCCGAGACACGTGTCTAGTATTTTTATGTAAAGAATCTATGTACAAAATTTCAAAACTGTATCATGAGAAATCACAAAGTTATAAGCTTGTTATGTTACCTGGTTGTCCATTCAAAAACATGGTCACCACGTTACGCGGCGCGGGGTGACCATGTTTTATGCTCCTCCAGCATCGTACGCTCATTGATAATAGTTTGGCAGTAGGTACCTAACTGTACGGCGATTTTATTGTAATTAACTAGTGATTAAATATTTTTGGGACAAAATATAACATGGTGTAAAAAAAAATTAAATCGATTCTGTTACTTATTCTGAACAAACTATATTCAGGTTTCGCATATACTAAAAATAATATTGTATAACATGAATTAAATCAACCTAACTTGTTTTAAAACTTATTTTCTCTTTCCAGAAATTCCTGAAAAAATAACATTGGGAAAATGTGCCAACGGAAAGCGATTGGTAGCTAAAGTAGTAAAACTGCGATCAAATAAAAACAAGGTCGCAATAAATAAAATACCTGAGGATGTTGTTTTGAAACAGATTGCGGGGCACAAATATTATAGTAAGTAAGTTTGTCGCGCGATTACGTAAACGCAATCTTCGCGCGACTACCAGAGCTCGTTCGTCACGTAGAAACGCGAACGCAATCATTTGTTGGGACTTGCCAAACAGATAAACGCGACGGTGGCGTATTCGCGTCATGATTGGTTTCTATTAGGATACCGGAAAAGACCGACACAGAGGTGTGCAAGAAAAAAAAAATTTGGTGCGCCACGCCAACCCCAAGTTAAGTGGGGGGAATAAATTAACATAAAATTATATTGTTGCTTTTACTTGAATCACATAGCTTGTATTCGCATATAACAAGAGAAACTAATTTACGATTGCACAGTGTACCTTTGAATTATTTATCCCTCCAAATTTTTTTAAAGAACTTTCAATTGCATTAATGACAAATAATTACATTTCCAGATATGACAGGCCTGCATGAAGTAGATTTTGTGAGCCTCATACAAGCGACGTTGCGATCTGGAAGCAGCTTCAACGAGGGAGACATTGCTTCAGCAGACACGGTCATCGCGCAGTTACTCAAAGTGCCCAACTTAAAACAATCGTTTGTTGGACACAACTTGATTGTGACTAAGGTATGGAATGAGATAAGTATTGTTTTGTTTCTTTGGCTTTAACCCTTGGCCATATCGGACGCGGTCGGATAGCATGGCGAACCCAAGCAACACGTAAAGACGATACGAAATAACGCATCCGCCCCAGGAAACTAAAATATTTGATTAGATATAGTTGTTGTAGAACAACTCGAACTTGAAACTAGCTATTGATGGATTGATTGACGAATCAGGATTTGATATGATTATGGAAATACCAAAAATCGCACCCGATACAATAATATTATTATATGTAATAGTTTAATTTTATCTTTGACAGGCAACATGTAAGAAGGACGAATTTGGTATAATTTACAATAGAAGCAAAGTTACTCTTATAACCGGCCGGGTGAAGGAAAAAGAGGGGACATACGGCTTCGAGCATAAACCCAGTTTGTTGCAGACCATTAAATTTCAAGCAGGTATTACCTATACATCTCTACTAATCAGCGAGACATTGCCAAGACAGAGCAATCGGTATGTGTAACCTCGATAACAACCCCTGTCATACAGGATGTCCTAGTTTAGGGGTCGAGACCTCGTTGATGTAACATGTACTGAAGTTTGGAAATAAAATTAGTATTACTATTATACATACCCAGTGCTCTCTGTTGCATTTACGAAATGTCTTATTTAAAATCGGTCTAATTTGGCTGTAACACAATTTTTCGACAATGTTCTTAACCAACTTTTTAGAGCTTTGTATCTTGCTTATGCATACAAAGTTTAATTAAAATCGGATCATTCATTTCGAAAAACAAGGGCTTGAAAGTTTGTATGAAATGCCGTACGTCGTAAACGCTCTTAACCATTCAGGGAATACAGGCGTAATGTTATATTATGTTATATTCGCTCTTAGTCTGTAGATAAATCTCAAAAATTCAACCTGTATAATAGTCTGCGAGCGAAACCATAGTCAAAGAGGGTCTACTCTAAGTGTTCTGTTGTAAATTACAGAAGAACGAAACGCGTCACAAAAAGATGAAGTATTCAGCTGTATTGAGGAAAAAGAGGCCAAAGAGAATTTCACTATTTACCACGTCCATATCGCAGAAACGAAATGCACTGATAATGTGGTCCGAGTGTCTGTTACATTGAATAAACGGCGTAAGTATACATAATAATACATAATCAGCCTATAACGTCCCCACTGCTGAGACACAGGCCTCCTCTCAGTGAGAGGGAGTGGGCTGTAATCTACCACGCGGGCCCAGTGCGGGTTGGGGTCGGGTGTAAGTATGAAATACATAAATTTTATTTATGTTTTGGATAATTATTAAAGACTTTTTATTCTCCTTTCTTTCTGCACCGCGGCAATCTGATGGACACAACAATAAGTTACTTCTCTGTCTGATACTTGTTACCTATCCATATACCGTATCAGTTTAGGCACTCTCTCAGAGAAAAAATTAAAGAGATTAATGTGATGACTGTGCCCTCTCAGTATATTTATGAAAATCTTTTATACGCCCATAAATATATAAAATTGTTTAAAAAATACAGTGATATCCATAATATAAATACGAGGAACAAACACAAATTTGTTGTACCTACAACAAGGCTCAAGAAAATAGGTGGCACGTTCAGATGCCAAAATGTATACGCTTTTATAATAAACTACCAAGCCACATTCAAGATCAAGCCTTAATAAATTCAAATCATTCATTAAACGTAAGTTGTGACAGAAAGCCTTTTATACTGTTAAGGGGATTATATTGAGGACTAAAAGGCTTGGGATTTAGTTTCTTCAAATTTTTACATTTTGAATGTTTTTTTTTTTTCTATATACACATTGACATTAATTAATGAATTTTATATAAACATTGACATTTGCTTACTTTGTAAAGTATTATATTATTTTAATTATTGTGCATGTGAAGACAATGTAGGTCATTTTATTATTATTTTTTTGTTTAATTTTTATTATTCTCTTTGTTCTGTTAGTTTTTTTTCTAGGTCTGGCAGTTTGAGTAATTTATGTGGCCTACCCAAATGTCCTTTCTTTGGTATTGTTCGTCGAATCGTTGAGCTCCTTAAGTTTTGAGTTGAGCTGCACGATTTCTGACAAATGCGTGCACTGACTGGACAGGTCCTCTCAATCTGTGTGGTTCTTTCCTCAAAAGACCATCTCAGACATCGATCTACACGGTCTTCATATAACCTGACCAACATTATGTCTTTAAAAGAGACTGTGACCTCCGAGTTTGTTTCGGCCTTTCTTCTCAGAGTAAAAAATATGATTGACGTGTAAAAGTGTTTGTGCAAACCTACTTACAAAATAAAAATCATCATTTAGGCTTTTTAGCTTGGGGAGACACTTAAAAACGTCGCTCCATGTAAAATACTGGTATTCAGCTGCATCCGGTTAGACTGGAAGCCGACCCCAACATAGTTGGGAAAAGGCTAGGCAGATGATGAGCTTGGGGAGACACTTCTCAGATAGGTGTCTCATTCCATCCTGAAGAATCTATCTTGCAGGGTTGAAACACTATTTCTCTTTAATCTTCTATGTTGAAGGCCTCGATCTCCACTCAGTCAGAAGGCAAGCTCGTTTTTGTGTTTCGAGAGTTTTCTGGTGCTATATTTCGCTATCTCTTGTTTGACAGTTGGTACTTTTAAGTCAAGATATATGTTCATATTAGTGATTTATTGAGGCATGTTAAAGATGGTCCTCAGTGTTTTGGTCTGGAATCTTTCCAGTATCCCTATGTTGTTCTTGCTGGCCGTACCCCAAATCTGTATGCCATATGTCCATATTGGTTTCAAGACGACTTTATACTGTCAACATGTTCTGTGGGCTTATTTGTGAGTGGCGTCCTATTAACCAGTACACACTGCGTGGCTTTGTAACTAGTAGCTTCTGCTTTTTCCATACGTGTTTTTGCCATGTCAGCCTTCGATCCATGTGCATGCCCAAGTATTTTTCATTGTCATCTTGCGGGCTTTTTGCATTGTTAAGTATAACCGGCGGACACGTGTCTCTTGAGAGTAAAGGTCACGTGTTATGATTTAAGGCCATTCTTCAATTTTGTCAATGTGATGTAGGTGTTCTGATGCAGTTGCTGGATTCATGTGTGTAGAATGTAGATAGTAAAGCTATATCGTCTACATTATGTTGCAACCGTAGTCTTGCTCTCTCTGTAATTGTTGGTAGGTCAGCAGTATAAATGGTCTAGATACCGGTCACATATACTTCCCTTTTTTTTTTAGGGTGAGGAATCATCAAATGACCCGTCCCGCTGTGGGTTGAGCGAAAGGGAGTATCAGAGTTTTAGTGACTAAAACCCATCCATGTTCCTTCTTTGCCCTTTGCGGTGGTACTCTTGATTTCATGAAACTTTACTTCAAAACATTGCTTGCTGAACATAAGACTATTATTTGGTAAAACGAGTGTGGTAGCATCTTTTTGACTTTTTATAGACCCTCATGCCCTGGCCTGGCTAATAACGGCTAATTTTCTCGAGGAGTTTCTCTATTTTGGGCAGAAGACTTGTCGTCGTTTAAACTCTGTCTGTGTGTTAACCGTTTTTTGCAGTGTGTAGGTGGTTTGTACAGTTTAGGTAACATCCCTTACCTGGGCTATCTTCGATTGTCCTGGGAAGTGGCTAAGTAGGTATTAGGCAGGCATTAAATATGCCACAACTATCATGATGTAGTTTTTGTAATCATCGGCAAAAATCTGAAATGCATCATATCCTATGCATATTTCTTCAGAGTTAATGCATGCTGTAACAACCAACCATCCCAACATTAAAAACAAAAGAAACTCATTATGTATGCTCAATTGCTGTGATTGGTTAAATTATAATAACCAATTTTAGTAGTAGGTAACTTGTAACTTTTTGACTTCCAGAACTTCCAGTGAACTTGGTGTTTGATCTGAAGAAACGTTACCCGACCACG
Source organism: Gortyna flavago (assembly GCA_963669345.1). Taxonomy (NCBI): domain Eukaryota; kingdom Metazoa; phylum Arthropoda; class Insecta; order Lepidoptera; family Noctuidae; genus Gortyna; species Gortyna flavago. The sequence goes on from OY770144.1 coordinate 9,104,747, forward strand.
GTGTTTGGTTGTAGCAGTTGTGCAGTGCTGTTTAAATCTGAGGAGGCGTTGAAGGAGCACCAAGAGGTAATTACCCATATCCCCAAGAGATGTAATTTTATTTTTTAATAGCTGTGCCCGCGACTTCGTTCGCGTGCATGTCAGAAAACAAATTGGTTTCACGGGTTCTAATTTTGCGCGGAACACTAATTCTTTTTCTAAAATAATAAGTAGCTTAGGTTACTTCTTGTAACATCAGCTATCTACCAGTGAAACTCGAACCATTCGTTTCGGAGAATAGCCGTATCAAACAGACTGACAAAAATGTCATAATTTGCCAAATATACTTTTATATGCAATTATTAAAAAGCAGTTTTTTTGACATTGCAGACACTTCAATTTTATTTATTTGTGTAGATGTAATAAATAAACATTAAAAATTTATTTTAGAAAAAAACATGCATGGACACTGACGAAATCATAAAAATAGAAGAATCATCTGACCTATCAAATAATGATGATGACGTGATCATTATGAAAACCGGCAAGGAAACAATATTTTCTTGTGCACAATGCAATGTAAGTATTGTAAATTATTAGAAACATTTTTTTCCACCATCATTTAATAAAAACACCTAAATTGACTTCTAGTAAATAAAAAAAGGTCTTCTAAAGAGATGGGTCTTGCTGCAGACTTTAATAATAATGTTTATATTCAGGTTAAATTCACGAAACTGAGCAACGTACAGAGGCACATGAAAACGCACCAGGGTACAAGTCAACAAATATTACAAACAAACAGGGTACCAGATCAAGAAACACAACTGAAAAAGCAATCTGCAAAAATCTTCAAGTGTAAAATGTGTCCCAGCATTTATTATCATTCCGCATCCCTTTCGAAACACATAGTCACCAGCCATATTAAAATAAAATCAAATAAAAGTCTTGTTTAATTAAATATTGTTTTTATTGTTGTATTTTAAAATCATTTCACAGCTATGTGATCCGCAATTAAATTTGTATTGATTGAATAGCACTATAGAATTGTTAATATTATTATAGCACCACTAGAAATATTTCCAATCATTTTCAAATGCTGGTTCTAAAAGCATTGGTATATATATTTTCAGGTAATCAAGGTATTTAATGTATAAACAAACAATAGAAAAAACTTACTTAGTTCCAAAAATGTTTGTGAGGTATATTGTTATCTTTTGTTTGACATTCTGTAGTTTCTGCTTACCCCCATCGGAAGGCGGGAGTTTATGTATGTATATTGTATGTTGTAAGACAATGAAATATCATTAAAATATATCATCAGAAAATATGGTATCTAGTTCATCAAACAAATCACTAGCATTATTATCAGTTCCATTGGTAATTGTATCATCTGTACCTGCAACAGGAAAATTATACTTACATGGCCAGTGAACGAAAATCATCTGAGGGGCAATTCTCGTAATTTTAAAAACGTTCACAGTCTGATCTCAGTCTCAATCTGTCAAAAATACCTCAAACCCTACTTGTTTTTGACATTGATTGTTTCTGAGATTAGATTGCGACTAGATTCTGAAACTTTTTAATTACGGAAATTGACCTTCTGACAACTTTATTCTAGGAATAACTTTGAAATGACAGTTATTTCATACAAAAACTGTCAAACGTTAATTTTATTCCTCTAGTAAAAGTTATGTGGCAATGAAAATAATCTGCCCTTATGAGTACTAGTCGCGTGCTCGAACTCACTGGTGGTCATTGCCAAAAAGTACGCTGTCTCACCTGGCTTCGTGTCTGACAGAGCTAGTATCAGTGATGAGCAGTTAGACGGTAGTCTACACGCACAACGTCTAGTTCTTACGCACAGAAACACCATTCAGAACTGAAAGGCGCGTAAAAAAATTCTAAAAGTGCTTTGGGGAATCGAGTTTTATGAAAAAACCACTGCATTAATCAAATATAAATAAAGTTTATTGAACTCTTCGATAACTGAGCTTTGTCGGTACGGTCTTGAATTGAAAATTTTACAGTTCCCTTATTACTTATGCACCCAAAGTTGCGTTAAAAATAGCAAGAAAAACGAATCTTTGTTGGGTCATAACTTTTTAATGGCTTTTTATTTTACAATTCTGTTTCCGTACAGACACAATTAATAAGTCAAAACGATATCACATGTTTAACTTTGAATGCACAATGTCAAACAGAGGAGTAATACTATCCCGAAATTTGTATGGAAAAAATATCGACTAGTGGCACCTTAATGTATTAGTAATTACAATGTGTTCAGTTTTTATTTAAAAAAATTGCATTGATTGCTTGTCTACTGCGAAAAACACAGAAAAAGAAGAGAGGGCTGAGTTTGAAGAAAACTGAAACATTTGAAAGAAGAAAACAAACATTTGAAACACTGATAAAGTATTTGAATCATATTATGAATGTTATACTAATTTTATTAAATATAATTTACATTCTCACTGTAAATAAGTACACTTGATAGGAATATTTTTAGTGATCAAACAAAAACGTAGTTCCTAAAATACAAAAAAAAAATACTTTGCTCACCTATGTTGTTTAAATTCTTTTGTGTTTTTATCACAGTGTAATCCTCTTCATAAACTATGGCGTATCCATCAGGTAATGGTTTAGCATCTGCATCATCATTCAGTACTGTTGAGCTGTAGACTGCCAGTATATTGCTTAATGTTATATTAAGATAGTGCTTCTTGAAAGCACTTCCCGTTGTGAGTATTGTAGGTTTCCAAAGAATAAAGGCACAGTATTCAGAGGCAATGTATTTGGAGAATGTCGACCATGCATCTCTGTGTAGTGTGCCCTTAATGTTTCCTGGAAAACAAACATTGTATTCAATATTAGTTTCATCTCATAATTTAAGGTAAACAAAACTTATAGATATGCAGCATTTTTACTGCTGAACTATTTGTGGAGATGCACAGATTATGCAGCAAGCTACGATCATCAGCTATTCGAAACAAGTTATTGTGCCCACTAAAAATAAACTTTTTAGAATACCAGGAGAATAATTATAGAACAGATCCTTGTATTTAACCTTTTCACCGCCACAGACTTCTATAGAAGTTACAGATTTTCGTGCCACCAGCGCTACAACTTCATTAGAAGCTCTTAATTTTAACAATGTTGTACCTATTTAAAAGCTTTGTTTATTTTATTATTTAATGTAGCACTGTCTAATACGGTGCTTTTTATTCTTCCACACAAAAAAAAGTCCTTAACTGTCTTAAAATCGTTAGCGTCAGAATGGCTGGTTGCCTATGGCAAGCGGCTCTGAAAGTATATTAGTAAAATCTATATTTTTTTACCTAATGTACGTACGAAGCCCAAACTAAAATTCGTGAAAGTAGCAATTAGTAAGCAATTATTGATACCACAAACTTTTAGAAATTCTGCGTCCTTCATTCTGAACACAGAGGCCACCAGCCATCCTGACGTCAGAATGGCTGGTCAAAAAAATATTCATATTTCTCTGAATGTATCATATGTAGCAATTATTGAAGAAATGTAGCAAATCTAAGCAAGTGGGTAGCAATTCTTGAATATACTTTCAGAGCCGCTTGCCATAGGCAAACAGCCATTCTGACGCTAACTTAAAATCGGCAAAAACAAAAACTCCGAAGGTTTTTAATGTCCCCAGAACGCCAAGGACTTATACATTCATATGATACATATAGTCGGCCAGTGATGTGACGCGAAATATATCACTTGTTTGATAATTTGTACTGCTTTTTCGTAATAGGAATACTGTGACATAAAACAAATATGGAAATATTTAATCAGTTTTTATTTCATCTTCATCGAATCAAGACGTCCACTGCTGGACATAGGCCTCCCCTAAGCACTTCCACTTGACCGGTTGTGCTTTTTGCATACAAGAGGAAGGCGGTTGTCATCAGTTTTTATTTATATTCTTAAAAATAATTATAAATAAAACTAAATGCGTATAAATCTCATTCATCGATATGACGATACCGTCATCACTACTGTTTACTGTATATTGTGTTACTTATCCATTTATAGCTTGACGCCTGGCGAGGCATCGCATTCTGTGTATGTTGGCGGTGAAAAGGTTAAAAAGTTTTAAAGGTAATATTAAATTGAATATGTTCTGTTGAAATGAGGACTTATAATTAAAGATAGTGATACTCACCAGTTGTATCCCTCATAATAATCAAAGGGTCTGTAGCAGATCTGTCAACTGTCTCCACAAATGCAGTTATTGTGTGGGCCTTCCTTTTTCTCAAGTTTCCAGATATGGCTTGCTGTTTAACTGTTTTTATAGAATCTATGTCATTTAGGTTCCAACTTTTTAAATCATCTAACAACCTAGCCCATAGTGGAGACTCAAACAAGTCTCCTCTTAAGTTATTTTGAGTAAAATCAACATCCTGTAAGAAATAAATATAATGTACATCACACACAAACTACATTGTTTCATATCCACAACAACACATCATCACACATCATCATATTGTTTCATATCTACATTGTTTCGTATTGTTGTATTAACAGATATGGCATTATTTTTTGGGGACTTTCCACGGATAGAGATATCGCATTTAAAGCCCAAAAAAAATGCCTTAGATCCATATTTAAATTAAAAATGACTGATAGCTGTAAGCCGTTTTTTATTAACCACAACATTTTGACTTTACCATCAATTTATATTTTGGAAATGGCGATATTTGTTAAATCAAATCCTAAGCTATTTCCCCGCATGGCAGACCGGTTTCCTAGAAATAGACATGATAACAGTCAACTCTGTCAACATACGTCTAGGACTACACTGATGCACAGAAGTGTTTTTTGTATGGCTCCCAGTATTTACAATAAACTTCCCAATGGCTGGAAAGAGTTAAGTATAGAAGCATTTAAAAGGAAGGTAAAATATTTTTTAGCTAGTAAAGCATATTATGATGTGAATGAATTTTTAAGGGAATCATTTTAAATTGCCATGCTTAATTTAATCAAAAGATTGTATTGAATATGGACTTATATTGACATTAATTTTATTGTTTATTTATATTTTTTTATTTTTATGTTTTTTATTTTTTGATAATTGAATATTTGACATGTTGGTATGTAACTCCTATCAATTTCTTTATGAATCAATTATGTTAATCAATCAATTTAATTCAATTTATTTACTTATGTCAGCATTGTCAATGTTAATGAATGTTGTACCGAATTAATTAATTATTATTTTGTGTTAGTTCTAATCTTATATTAATATTTGCACACCATGACAATATGGTAAACATGTTAGCACAACTCCATCTTGGTACTTATAACACCTTGCATGCATTGTATTGTATGTACACACATGTTTGAGCAAATAAAATTATCTGAATCTGTACCTATTAAGCAATTATTTACATAAATTATCCTTTTACCTGTGAAAGTAATTCTATCTGACAAATAGTTTCATCTTTATTTTCTTCAAACCCTCCAGTGAGTACACCAGCTGGGCCAGGGAACTTTCTTTTGCTTTTATGATCGAAATAGGAATTAATCATTTTTCTTTTTGTGTGCTTGGGTGACTTAATACTATTTACATTTGCTGCCATATTCTCATTAGTGTGGTTTCCAACATTCTTGTTTTCATTATTCCTTAAAGTATGACTGTTCGTAGCAATATTCTCATTTAATTCTATACTTTTCACACCACTTGCTTGTAATAAATTTGGAAGAGATACATTGGTTTTCAAATTAAGTTTCTTTGATCCATGTTTATCTTCTTTAGGTATGTTTTCTGTTACAATATCTTCTGGGAATACAAACTGAGACAGGACCTATGTGGAAACATAATGATAACTTTGAGTATGCACAGTTTGTTCATTTTCAGGAAAAGATTTCAAGATCAGTGAGAGATCAGCAACAAAAACAACACCAGTAATTTTTGCAGGCTGATAAAATACCTGGTCGAAGTCGTCCGATTCAAACATTGTTAAAGTAAATTCAACATAAATATTATAAACTTAAATTTATTTGTCATTTTAGTAAGTTTAATTATAATCGATTACCAAGTCATTTATTAAGTTGCAACATTGTGATTAAGCTCAACATTTTTTATGTGTAGCAACTCTCTCTCTCTCTGCATCCAAGTTCAACCGGCAAGTCCATTTTTTCTTCCTTTGTAATTTAATCATAAAAGTAATAAATTCATACTACTTATTTGCTACGCATGAGTTTTATTATACATGCGCAAGTGGTCCTTCGATTGGTAATTCGAGGTCATCGTGTATTCTCCGTGGTTTTGGAGTTTTGTTCGTGCAGCTATACTTCACGTGCACGACCTAACGGCCCGGGCAAGTCTACGTGCAGAATCTATATTTGTACTTGGGCTCATGAAGAAGCACGAAGAAACCATCGGCCCATATCCTCAAGATACAGTCCAAGAAATTACATACATCCTAGCCATCTCGTTCGTATTTCTATAAGTACGAAACTTGAAGGTGGCTCGGTTCATCGTTTGTGAAAATTCGAGAACTTTCATCATATTCATCGTGTTGGTTCGTATTTCTATAATTAATGCGAAATAAGGTGGCTATGAAAGTGAAAAAGTTCGAACATTACATTTAAGTACCTACCTACAAAATTTTTTCTTCAAACGTCAAAGCTAACGAAAAAGCGGGAACGAGTCGACATTGACACTGACAGTCAATTGTCATTCTATTTCAAAACTGCAAACGGCGCTCTGCGGATCTAACTGATATTTCGACAACAACATTAAGAAATACAACTGTTTACTGGGTGAATAAGACAGTATTCCTAAAGTGCTGTTATTCAACAAGATGGAAGAGGATCTCAAGACTTTGCGTCTAAAGCGCGGTCAACTCAAAGGTACCGTAACTCGCATTGAAAACTTTATCAATGACCCAGTGAATATTTCTAGTGTTACTACTGAAGCTCTTCAAGCTCGAAAAGAAAAGTTAATTTCAACTTTAAAGGACTATGAAAAGGTCCAGTTAGATATTTTGTCGTTAGATTGTAAAGATAATGAAGATGTCGCTATTTTAGAAGAAAAATACTTCTCAATTATTTCCAAAATAAACCATTGTTTAAAAAGCTTGAATACATCAGAGGTGTCCCAGTGTACAAGTGTATCTTCATCTAAATTGCCAAACATTGACTTACCGGTATTTAGTGGAAAAGACTTTACAAAATACACACCGTTCATAGATTTATTTACTGCTGTAATACACAACAACAAGGCACTTTCTGATGTACAAAGGTTATTTTACTTAAGGAAATATTTAAGTGATGATGCTCTTAGTGAAATAGTTAATTTACCTCTTGTCAATCAGTCATATCAAGAAGCCTTGATATTATTAAAGAAACGCTTTGATAACAAAGCTAGATTAATTATAAATCACATCAATATTCTTTTGGACTTGCCTACAATGCAGAAGAGTACTGCAGCCTCTATAAGGTCATTAATTTCAGAAATAAAGCAGCAGCTATATGCTTTAAAAAATTTAAAGCAACCCACAAAGGAGTGGGATATGCTGCTTATCTCAATATTAACTAGGAAACTAGATACTTTTACAAATAGAGCCTATCAACTTGACAGGGACTCTGAAGTTTTACCAACGATGGAAGAATTTGTGGCTTTCCTTGAAAAGCGTGCTATGGCGCTTGAGGACTGTGGAGTCCATGAAGACACTTCTAAGAAGTCAAATAAGGTAACCAATGTTGCTACCTCAAATAATGTAAAATTATGTACATTTTGCAAAGGTAATAATTACCACAAACTTTACAATTGCCCTTCCTTCAAGACGGCTTCAATAAAAGACCGTCAGAATTTTGTTTCTATAAACAAACTATGTTCTACATGCCTAAATGCACACAGTGGTAAATGTAAATTTCATTTTACCTGTCAAGTGTGTAAGGAGAGGCACAATTCACTTCTGCATGTAGACAAGGAAATTGAAGGAAAGGAGGCTGTTACATTACACTCCAGTATGATGCTAAGTAACAATGTTATGTTGCCAACTGTGAAGGTAAAATTATTTAATATTGCAGGCCATGAAGTCTATGTCAGGGCACTGCTCGACTCCGGTAGTCAAGTGTCACTCATCAAAAACTCCCTTGTGAAAATTTTGGGTTTGACATGCATACAAAAAGAAACACATATTATTGGTGTTACAAATAAAAACAGCAAAATCAATCATTTTGTTAATGTAAATTTACATTCCCCAGTGTCAAAAACTCAATTAAGTGCAAAATGCCTTGTTGTGGATTCTATAACCACTAAATTACCTCAACAATTTATTGATATTTCACAATTTAATTTACCTAAGGATATTATTTTGTCTGATGATAAGTTTAATTTGCCTGCAGAAATTTCTTTGCTTTTAGGTGCCGATATATACTTCAGTATTTTGTTAGATGGTAATAAGAAAATTCCAAGTGGCCCTGTTTTGCAAAGAACTTTGTTCGGGTATGTTCTTGGAGGTCCCATAAATATAAAAGCCTGCAATGTTGACAACAATTATGTTTCAAATATGGCTATCTGTGAATCCAACAAACTAGAAAATGTAATGGAGCAATTTTGGCTCACTGAAAAGGTTCCTGAAGCAACTGATATGTTGTGTAGTGAGTATAAAAAAGCTGAGGCTAGTTTTCAAAACTCAGTTAAAATTGAAAATAAAGTATTTCAAGTAGATATGCCACTTGTCTGTGACTTAGAACAACTACAGCTTGGAGATTCCTTTTCAGTCGCTCATCAAAGATTTTTGACACTGGAAAATAAATTTAAAAGAAATCCATTGCACCTGGAAAAATATAAACAATTTATTGAAGAATATATTGCCTTGGGACATGCGAAAAAGGTCAACATTAGTGAATATGAAGTTACTAATGGACATATTTACTTTTTAGCTCATCATGCTGTGATCAATGAAGACAGCAGAACAACCAAACTGCGAGTGGTATTCGATGGTAGTATGAAGTCAAAAGGTAGAGTCTCCCTCAATGATGTCATGTTGAATGGACCAGTTGTACAAAGAGAGCTATTTGATATCCTGCTCCTATTCCGTACGTACCTTTATACTTTAATTTGTGACATTGCCAAGATGTTTCGCTGTGTGAAGATAAATCCAAAGCAAGCCTGCCTCCAGAATATACTTTGGAGGGATCATCCACACAAGCCCATCAGTTGTTTACAGCTGCAAACTATTACATATGGGTTAAAACCATCTACATTTTTGGCCACTAGATGCCTAATAGAGCTGGCTGATAGGTATGGTGAGAGGTATCCGCTTGCAGCAGAGGCTATATTATCGAATACTTACGTAGATGATGTACTATGTGGCTCTGACAGTATAGAGTCCCTGCATGATCTCAAGGTCCAATTAATAGAACTATTGAAATTGGGAAATTTTAATTTGCACAAATGGTGTTCAAATGTATCTCAGGTGCTGGAAAATGTTCCTATTGAACTTAAATATTTCAATGATGACATTGAATTTGATAAAAATAACATTTTAAAAACATTGGGCTTAAAATACAACAATACTGTAGATCAGTTTAGTTTTACAAGTCCACCATATAAAGAAGGAATGGATACTAAAAGGCAGGTACTTAGCTTTATCGGAAAAATGTTTGATCCGCTTGGTTTAATAGGGCCCATAATTGTAGTTGCTAAGCTTTTTATGCAGCAATTATGGTCTGTCAATTTAGGATGGGATGCCATATTGCCTCAAAGCCTGTTAGATAGTTGGCATACATTTCTAACCAACTTAAACGCAATGGGTACTATTACTGTTCCGCGTTGTGTAAGTTCTTGTGACACAGTTTCCATAGAGCTGGTAGGCTATGCAGATGCATCACAAAAGGCATTTGGTTGCTGTTTATATCTAAGAATTATGAATAAAGACGGATCAGTCATTGTAAATTTATTGTGTTCAAAGTCTCGTCTTGCTCCGTTAAATAAAGCATTGACTATTCCCAAGCTTGAACTTAATGGCGCTCTATTATTAGCCCAACTAACTCATAGAGTGAACAAAGTGTTGCTCACAAGATTTCCATTGAAGGTATACCTGTATAGTGACTCACAGATTGTGTTGGCATGGATTAAGTCAAGCAATATTAATTCCAATACATATATTGTAAATAGAGTCAAACAAATACATGATTTGACAAGTGAAGCTGAGTGGTCATATGTGCAAACTTCAAATAATCCCGCTGATCTCCTTTCTAGAGGAATTCAGCCACAAAAATTGCAATTTAACAATCTATGGTGGCATGGCCCCACAGAGCTATCTAATAAGGACTATGTACACCCATATTATGCTAATTTCAAATTGCCTATTCCACCTGTAACTGTGGCTGCATCTACTGTAGCAAACCTATCTATTGTTGACCAGTCAGATTTGCTTGATCTCATCAAGAACTCCTCTAATCTAAATAAATTACAAAGAGTTATAGCATACATACTTAGATTCAAAAATAACTCTTTGATTTCAAATGATAAACTTATAGGTATTCTAACTCCCAAGGAACTACAAAAGGCCTTATTAGTAATTATAAAATGTACCCAGAAAAAATATTTTTCTAAGGAAATAGTTTCAATTTCAAATAAGAAAGATTTGAAGTCTGGTATATCAAATCTTCATCCATTTTTGGACAAAGAAAACATACTACGGGTTGGTGGCCGTTTACAAAATGCAAATAATATTTCCTATAACAAGATGCACCCAATTATTATGCCAAAATCATGTCATGTCACAACATTGTTGATTGAAAGGGAACATTTGCGTCTCTTGCATGCGGGACCCAAGCTTATATTGAGTTCTCTGTCTCAGAACTATTGGCTTATCAGCGGTCATAGGGAAGTCAAGAAGGTAGTACACAAGTGTATGAAGTGCGCACGTTTGAAGGCTGCAACGGCTAACCAACTGATGGGCTCTCTGCCTAAAGAAAGGCTTACATCAAAAAGACCATTTGAGGTAGTAGGTGTAGATTTCTGTGGTCCATTCAATATGAAGTCTGCGAGGATTAGAAGACCTCTGCAAACTAAATGCTATGTCGCGCTGTTTGTTTGTTTTGCTGTCAAAGCGGTTCATATAGAACTTGTTAGTGACCTCACCACTGTGACCTTTTTGGGATGTCTCAAAAGGTTTATTGCAAGGCGCGGAATGCCTACTCAGATTTTTTGTGACAATGCAAAAACTTTTAAAGGAGCCTCTAATCAATTGAAGGGTCTGTATGATTTGTTTTCGTCAAAGGCTCACAGGGATTCTGTAGATCAGTTTTGTAATACAAACATGATAAAATTTAACTTTATTCCGAGTTATTCTCCTGAATTTGGAGGGCTGTGGGAAGCGGGCGTCAAGAGCTTTAAGTATCACTTTAAAAGGGTGATAGGTAGTTTATGTTTAACGTTTGAAGGTCTATATACCATAATAACAGAGATTGAAGCTGTGCTAAACTCCCGGCCCCTGCTCCCAATGAGCTCAGACATTTCTGATGTTAATTTTTTGACGCCTGGACATTTTTTAATAGGCAGCTCCTTGACTTCCTTTCCAGAATTAGATTTTACAGGAGTACCCATCAACAGACTTAAGTTCTGGAACATGTGTTCAAAAATTAAACAAGACTTTTGGAAGGCTTGGTCACGGGACTATCTAACACAGTTACAAAACAGGCCCAAGTGGCATCAAACACATCCCAATTTAAATGTAGGGGATTTAGTAATTGTAAAACAAGATAATGTGCCTCCATTATCATGGCCCATGGCCAGAGTTGTAAAAATTTACACTGGCCCTGATGATAAAGTCAGGGTAGCTGATTGTAAAATTGGTAATAAAATCTACACTCGCTCTTTAAGAAAGATTTGTCCATTACCTATACAAATATAAGATACTTAGTTTATTTATAAGTTCACATTTCATTGCTTAGTTGTATACTTAAGTAACTTGCTGGCCCCAGCTATGTTAAAGTAAATTCAACATAAATATTATAAACTTAAATTTATTTGTCATTTTAGTAAGTTTAATTATAATCGATTACCAAGTCATTTATTAAGTTGCAACATTGTGATTAAGCTCAACATTTTTTATGTGTAGCAACTCTCTCTCTCTCTGCATCCAAGTTCAACCGGCAAGTCCATTTTTTCTTCCTTTGTAATTTAATCATAAAAGTAATAAATTCATACTACTTATTTGCTACGCATGAGTTTTATTATACAAACATCATTGCACATTAAGCTGTTGACGGCACTAAAGCTAAATAAAACTTGTTTCCACTACACCAAAGTTAATCTATTCAAAGGTAAAATGAAAGTAAGTCAAAGAGTACTTTGTATATACGGAAATAGAGAGCCATCTTGCGCGATTTGAACGATAACATTAAAAAAGCGCCCTCTGCGATTAAAATACTAAACTACATCCGTGTCAGTATTATAATCGCGCGACCTAGATCCATTCATGGTCCAACTGTTTTCTATAACAGAGATAGTAAAATTATACCGATATAAGTATTCAAAATCTGTTTACTACAACATATTTAGATATTATTTAAATTACACACCCCCTTACTAATAAACGTATTATATCAGACGAATAGTTACACACCGATTTCTCTCTTTCAGTCGTCAGTAATTTGATTATCGACAGAAGACAAAGCGTTGTGTAACTATACAGACGATACACAATGTTTATTAGTAAGGGGGATATAGGTACAACGAACGATCACAGCAGACAACGAACGATCACAGCATTCACAGCAGAACGACATCAAAACAACAACAGCCATTTTTGTTTATTACTTGCCAGTGCTGCCAGGGCATATATTTAAATATCTCTAAATTCTTACCAAAGTATGTAAGATCTTTTTATTTAAAAAATTTTATCAGCAAAAATGACTTATCATCATGGACACGTATGTTTATATTTAATTTATTCTAACGAACCCTATATTTACAATAAACACTCTTTGCTTATCTCCAATAATAGAACTAATCAAACTTCTATGTAGCAAATAATGAATTAATTATGGCAACACATTCTTAACAGTACTACTAATATTATACCATTTATTTAGGGAGAACATTGTAAACCTTAGTGTAGTATTATATTTTGAATATTTTTTATTATCCTATATTATACGCCACACTAGCGCCTCTGATTGTACAATACTAAACTGACAGATTATTATACTACGAAATTGTAAAGCTAATAACCAGCTGGAAATATATCTTTTGTACATGTCATCTGTAATAAGTTGGGTTATCACAATGCTGTTGCAGGGTTTCTACGAGTAAGATTGTAAGGCATGAAGTAAGTCATTGAGGAAAAACATCGTGCAAAACAACGCAAACACAACCATAGATTACGATCTCACCAGTGTTGCCAGTAGTAATTGAAGATTTAGAACGCTGGGATGTCTGAAAAGGAACGAAATTAGCGTAGAAGGAACGCAAAAAAATATTAAAAAAAAAATCTATATAATCATTATGAATAAATTTTTGTAGTAAGTTATGTTAGTTTGTCAGTCAGTATCATGAAGGCGGCAAACGTCACATCTTATTTTATTACTTTTGCAGATCATAATATATCATTATCGCTCACAAAGTATCTACATAAATAAATAAATGTACCAGTTTGTTTAAAAAAAAAATTGCTTGATGGCAGCCTCAGTCATATTTATTAAAAAAAAACACCTTACTTTATAGCTCACACACAGCACAGCACAGCTTCCAGAAATTTTCATTTTGTGTAGGCTCATATTTTCATACCCAGTGAACGAAAATACGTTCACTGCATATACCTCCTTGAAGATGTATGCCGTCACTGGCGTGCATGGGCTGTTAAAGTGTCTGTATTTAATTTATTTCGGTTTTCCGTTTTTGTTAATTTAAGTTATCTGAAGACACGTTCTACAGATGCGGCGTCGTCGCTAGAGGTCACAGAGTGCTTTTTGATAGACTGAGATGAAGTGGTACTTTTAGTGCCAGTTAAACAAAAAGGAACGAATAGAACGCATAAAAGATGGGAACGCAAAGGGAACGAATGACCGTAAAATAGAACGCAAAATGTTCCAAAAGGAACGATTTGGCAACACTGGTTAGAAGCGAGGCTGTAAGCGTCTAAGCGAACTCGACGCTGTTTTTTTTTAGGGAATACCAAAATATATGAAGAACTGTCAATTTGCCCTCCGGTGGCTGTGCCGTTGGGTAGTTTAACTCACGGCCGTCACAGCCTTGAGCGCTAGTGTAGCTGTACGCAGCTTAGTGAATACCAAACTGAGTTTCACCGCTGCGACAGCGCTGCCCGCAAGGCTGTATCCTTAGAGAATAGCATGGCAGTACGTAGGTAGGTATGTAAATAGTTTTAAAATATATTTTTTTGTAATGTAACTACACGGTTCTCGGATTTTTTCCTTTACCTACTTGTGCTACATGACTGCTTCTTGCCAAATTCCATGATTCTAGGACAACGGGAAGTTTCCTATACTTAAGTTTTGATTTCGGAACATACGCCCGTATCTTTTGATTGCGTTGACTTAGAAGTTTGAATTTTTTTTTACTGCTTCAAGGGATTGCAGCCTTGAGTATTTGATATTAATTTCAACTTCATAACTCTACGCGTTCCTGAGTAAAGGGTCGACTGACGGACATACAGGCGGACAACGAAGTGATCTTATAAGGGTTCCATTTTTCCGTTTGAGGTACGGAACCCTAAAAACGTCGCAAATACGTAAATTGAGAGAATGATGTAAATCGATGCATTTCTTGAATTTGATATCAGATTCACAAGGAACTTGGCATTCCCGATTTCTGAGAAAAATGATCGAAATTAAAAACATATTGGTACAGTTGGTTGTCAACGTGTTGTCAAAGTCAATTTAGAGATTTTTTTTTGTGTTTTCAAACTTTGTGTTAATATAAATATTATTTATTTTTAAAGGATCTTATAACAAAATTTTATACAATGTCTGTATTCGATGTTTTAAACCCTCTTGCAAACTTAACACCACGTTTTACTGAAGAACAGTTAGCGGAAATAATTGAATGGTTTGATGGTCACGCAAAGCCTTTGTTGATAATAAATGATGCTCCTGAACCAACAAATGTAGTAACTATCGAACAATTAATATCATTTTTGGAGTTAAAGAAGTACAGTACCAAATATCACTATGAATTTGGCTAAGTTAATTTGATTTAATTTCAGTATGATGTGTGGGTCCTACTGTGGTTAGATTTAGTACTTTTAAAATTCTACTATTTACCTTACAGATACCATAGAAGACATTTCAATTACCCTACTTATTTCGAAATTATGGCTCAAGCAGAAAATTTGAATGCAGGGGTCAATAGAATGTTAACACAGGATCAATTTATTTATATGTTAAATCTTTGGGTAGTGGAAGCAGAAATAAAACACGAATTAGAACTTGCTTTTGCAGTACGTATTTACTTTTACAATTACTTATAAGGTCGCGTATTGGTTGCGTACCCGTAGGTTGCCAACGGAACCTTATTCCTAAACCTGCGCCACCCGGCCGCACTCTAACAGCTGCATATTTTTAACAGTAACACAGGTAGCCTGCAGAGTGGCCTAAGCGCCAGTTATCTACACATAATCAAAAACACAACGATTGGATTGGAATCGATTGTTGTCATAAAATCGCCAACACAAAGGAGCAGGAGGAGGTCTACTCCATGTTTTTCCAACATCACTCTGATTTCTGCCCGGCTGACATTCGCAGATCCTTGGCAGTTGTTACCGGTCGTTTGAAGTCCGAAAGTCTGACAGTGACAACCAGTCTTACGAAAAGGTTATCGTATTACCCAGTAACTAGGTTGTGGAGGTCAGTTAGGCAGGTGCATCGACTGGAAGCCAACCCCAAAAGACTGGAAGCCAACCCCAAAATAGTCCGAGTTCTGCCTTTTGGCTTTTGGTAAAATATTAAAAATAAAGTGGGTAGGTAAATATACCTACCCACTTTATTTTTCATATTTTACACAGATATTTCACTGCACAGTCTCCTGCTCAGCTTAATCCAATATTTTCCTCTTATATTTGATGCTCGCCCTTAGCCAATATTTCACCTGATATTATAAGCTTTTTTGAACAGGTCTTCGATACAGAAAACAGAAAGTCCCTGGAACTTGAAGAAATCAAAGAAATTGTGATGACATACGGTGACGATCCCTTCAGTGAAGCTGAAGCGCTCGAAATTATGCGTGATGCTAACGTTCATGGAGATGGACATGTAGTTTATGCGAATTTCGTCGAAAGTCTATTTAGCCTTGCCCCTGAATTATATGACATTAAAGTAAGTAAGAGCGTAGATTGTTTTTGGCTAATAATTATTTGCCTTGCAGTGAATCAGTAGTCGGGTGAAGATCTTTTAAAATGTTTTTATTTTTTTTTGGTAGGCAGAATTTTTGTATGAAAATGCCGACGAAGATCCATCAGTGCCTCCAGAACCCGTTATCGAAGAAGAACCACCTCCGCCACCGCCACCACCGCCACCGCCTCCCAAAAAAGGAAAAAATGATAAAAAAAAGAAGAAGTGACCAGCTTTTTATTCTGCACAATGTTTATTTGGTTTTTTATACATTACAACATTATATCTAAATTATTGGTAATAATGTGTTTTTTTCATTTGTCGGCTGAGAAAGTCTTCATTAGTTTCCATTTGTTTTAAGAGATCCTTGTACGACTTTCATTAACCCCCGCGTCCTAACCAAAAGCGATCGTAGCGCGAAAACGTGATCATCGCTTTCATAGGTATGTCACTTTTTGTATGGTCATGCCGACAGAGGTCGAGGTTGAGGTCGGGTTTTCCGAATAAACCGAAAGGCACCCTCTGCCGTCGTAACCACGCGTTCGGGAGGTTCGGGCTGGCGCGGTCCGAGGGGTCATGACCCCCCCCCCCCAAAATTATTCAAGCGGTCGAGGGTCAGAATGCTTTACTAACTTAAAACTGTACTGATACCCCGATGGGCTTATACAAAAACATTAACAACATAGGCAGACATGGGGACTGCCGACGGAAGTAAAAACTTAAAACTATGAAATGATACGTAATGGGTTTTAACGCATCTAAAAAAGTGTTGACTTCAAATGCCTATTGTAAAATATAGAATCTAGGCTGCAAGATCGAACGAAGCAAACTTGGGATATTGGGCACCCCCGCGCTCGTACTAAGGTTTGAAACCTATTCAAGGTAGGGTGCTATAATTTTTAGGCTCGCTTCGCTCGCTCTTGCAATCTACATTCTGTTGATTCTTGAGCTTTTCTCATAAGTAGACAAAGGAAGTAATAATTCCTAGCCCTTTTGGAATCATTAAAAGAAAATCAAACCTACCTGAGAGTGTGAAAAAATTTTGGCTCGTAGTGAGGACGCGCTTTAACCTATCCAAATATTTATCATTGAGTAGTTCCGATGGCCGTAAACGAAAAGATCTTTATTGTTTATTGTAGACAGTGTAGATAAATTTTTAAAAAACCGCTTGTTCGATTTCGATAAAATTTTCATGTCACCCTTTCTAACAAAAAAAAAAAA
This sequence comes from Gortyna flavago, assembly GCA_963669345.1. Taxonomy (NCBI): domain Eukaryota; kingdom Metazoa; phylum Arthropoda; class Insecta; order Lepidoptera; family Noctuidae; genus Gortyna; species Gortyna flavago. The sequence continues at coordinate 9,122,276 of OY770144.1, forward strand.
GAATTTTTCAAATCGGTTGGCAAGCGACGCCGGAGAAAACGCGAGTAAACATAAAAAAAAAAATACAAACATCCTCAACCTCCTCCTATTTTAGCAGTCGGTTAAAAACAATGCCTTCCTTTGGAGCTTCGCCAGTCAGATAAAAAAAGGGCCTACGCCACTGTTGACATGGATCGGCAGGAACCACAGAGTACTTTTTGCAGGAACCGATTGAGCGCGAGAATTTAAAAACCCTTTTTTATTAAGCCGGCTCTACACTCGCACGTGAAGTCGCGCCGTTATTTCACGCCGTGAATGTATGGCGCGATCCACGCGTGAACTGTGTCCCTCCACACTCGCAAATCTTCACAGTCTTGTTCGTGACTATGGACGACGACGACGTGATTTCTGCTGCTGCTGTGTCACTGCTTGCTATTGCTTATTACAATTATCTTTGTGTTAAAGATAAGAAGCAAATAAAAAGAGATGGAGCACTTATGCGTGTCCAGGCATCATGAACTTTATTCTTATTTCTATGGTCTTTGTGTTTAGACTGCCAGAGTATCGGCTCAGCTTGATAACACTCAATGAGTGTCAGTTCAAGTTCATTATTCCATGTAGTATTCATTTTTACAAAATCCAACGCACGCACAACCACTCATTACGATGTCCTGTCCGCTACTGACGAAAAATGCGAGTGTAGATGCGTTCACGTTCGCGCGTCGCAAACCCTTTGTCGCGGACCAAAAAACCGACACTGATCGGGGAAAGGCGCGAAACGCGAACGCGAAGGCGTGAACAACATCTACACTCGTGCTTCGCAGTAGTCGCGGCCGTTCGCGCCGCGAGTGTAGAGCCGGCTTTACAAGTTTATCCTCATCAGTCATCAATCCCAAAACAAATCTATATTGTTTTTTTTATCTGTGTATCTTTCTACTTTGTCTGCGGTTCATGGATGACATGACATCAGAAATGTCGTTCTTGTAGGCTATGAGCTATGAGTAGCAATTTGATGCAAAACATTTTGATTTTAACATTTTTTCGTTCAAGTTCGTGTTAATATGTATTAATAAGATTGTATGAGCTTATACACGTATTGGTTGGCGTGACTGATTTTCTAATATATAAATAATTAGGTATTAAAACTAGGGCAATGGATCTTGAGGACAATGCTATGGGTCTAACCCACGAACAGACGGATAAAATACTTCAATTTCAAGATTTAACCGGAATAGAAGATATGTCAATATGTAGAGACGTTCTACAAAGGCATCAATGGGATTTGGAGGTAATATCTATCTCATTAAATTGATATGGTAAACGATGTTCCCGTATGTCAGGCTCAAGCTAAGCAACACCCGAAAGTAGAAAGTACTGTTAATAAACTGTACTGTTTTAATTTATATAAGTTACAAAATATGACTTAGGCTTTACATTTCTCTCAATATTTTGTAGGTGGCGATCCAGGAGCAGTTGAATATAAGAGAGGGTCGACCGTCGGTGTTTGCGACAGAGGCCCGCGCACCACCCGTCGTACACGACCACATAGCACAGCAAGTGTTCACAGATGAGGCCCCAGAAGGGCCAGGCGGTGTGCGAGGCCTGTTTCGCTATGTAGTCAATCTTGTAGTATCTATGTGCTACAGTACAATTACATCTGTGCTTAACTTGCTACTAAGTTTTGTACGTAATGATGATAGAAGATGTAAGTGTCTTATATTCAAATTAATTATTTTATCCTATTGAAATATCAATAAATTATAAGAAATGTATTATTTCTTTGTGTTAGAACAAAATAAACATAGAGCAGATTTGTAAAAGCTAAAGTATTAGGTCCTTACATATGAAATTGGCGTTTTGTATGGGAGGAATATAAAGTTTTTTTTTTTTGTAAAATATATTTAGTTAATCAAAGTATGCACCGTTGTTATCTATGCACTTTTGCCATCTCATGGGTAGTTCATTGATCCCTTTACTAAAAAAACCATGGCGGCGAGACTCAACGAACTCTTTGAAGGCGGCTTGGACTGCCACATCGAAGTTGAATTTTTTTCCTTGTAAGAAGTTGTCCAAATTCCAAAAAAAATGGTAATCTGTTGGAGCAAAGTCCGGGGAATACGGTGGATGTCGCAGACATTCCAATTGTAGCTCATCTAACTTAGTGGTTGTTTGTTGTGCAGTGTGTGGTCTTGCGTTGTCGTGAAGTAGCAGTGGCCTAGAGCGATTGACCAATCTCGGTTGTTTAGCAGCTAGTTCTTCCTTCATGGTTTGCAGTTGCTGACAATAGATATCTGCCGTAATCGTTTGGCCAGATTTTAGAAAGCTGTAGTGAACGACACCGGCGCTAGTCCATCAAACACTCACAAGTAACTTTTTCTGAGTCAATTTTCGTTTAAGGCAGGATTTGGCTGGTTCTCCAGGGTTCAGCCATTGCGACGAGCGCTTCCGGTTATCGTACAGTATCCACTTTTCATCACAAGTAATGATTTGATTTAAAATCCCTTCATTATTGTGTCGGTTGAGCAAAGTAACACAGCAGTCGACGCGTGTTTTCAAATTCGATTCACTCAATTCATGAGGTACCCATCGTTGCAAGTTTTTTTACTTTCCCGATTTGCTTCAAGTGGATTAATACAGTTTTATCACTTACCTGCAGCTATCTCTGAAGTGCTTTGTGATGGGTCCGCTTCTACAATAGCCCTTAATTCTTCATTTTCCACTTTGGTCTCCGACCGTCCACGGGGTTGGTTCTGAAGGTCGAAATTTCCAGAACGAAAACGTTGAAACCAAAAACGTACCGTGCTTTCTTTTGCGACACCAGCGCCGTACACATCATTTTTTTTTTTTTTTTTTAAGGATGGGAAATCATCCAATGACCCCTCCCGCTCTGGGTGGAGCGGAAGGGAGTGTCAGACTCTTACTGACTAAAACCCATCCGTGTTCCTTCCTTAGCCCTTTATGTTCCGAGGCAGCGGTAACCCTTTCGGACAATCCGGCTGCCCCGGCAGGCTTCGGCCCTGACGGGCCCCTCCTTCGATGCTGACATCTCTTTGAGGCGCGCGTGGAACACATACGCGCCGTCCGGCACGGGCCTGGTCCTGATCGGACGGCGAGCTACCCATTACTCGCCGTCCGCAGGCCCGCGCCTACGGTGGCCGGGAGTCGTCACGCGGCTCCCGACGCCCGGAGCGTCTACCGCGGCGGCTGGGACGGGCGGCCCTCTCGGCTCTCTCCCTCTCCCATCCCGCCACCTCCTTCGCTAGCATGACTGCTTCGCAGAAGGAGGTGACTGCCTCCCACTCCCTCTCGCCCCGGACCATGGCTTGGACCAGGGCCGGGCGCGAGAGGTCGCCGCCGCTGCCGATCGCCTCTACGAGGACACGGCGGTGCTCTGCCCAAGCGGGACAGACCTCCACCGTGTGCACCACCGTGTCCTCTGGGCGATCCTCGCAGTGGTGACACCCGGGCGTTTCCTCCCGCCTGATTATGTGCAGGAACCTCCCGAAACATCCGTGTCCGGTGAGGACCTGCGTCAGGCGGTAGGTGAGGGCGCCGTGACGCCTCTCTAGCCACTCCTCAAAGAGGGGCCTTACCGCCGCTATCGCGGCGTGCCCTGCCGTACACATCATTAATCCTTCGAGCTGTTTCTGCAGCACTGGTGCCACGGTAGAACTCGTACTCGTAAATATACCGATATTTCATGTTTTCCATTGTGCGGTAATAAGCAACGCCAAAGAAAAAAATAATGAGGAAAAAACTAATGAATGACTGTTTTCAAAACTCAAATGTACCAGCTAAATGAATGTATAAATTTGAATTTGGAATTCTTAACCAAAGAGGAGATATTTCAGATCAAAGTGGTCAGTACGACAAAACGCTAATTTCATATGTAAGGACCTAATATTTGTTGTGAACTAGATATTTATTTACCAAGTAAATGTTCTCATATTTAAGGTCTGCTGAAAGATTTCTGTAAAATAAGCAATACTTTGCTTTTTCATTCTTTATTTTATTTTGTGTGTGCCTAAATAGTAAATCAAAGTATAAAAATGTTCTAGTTTCTAAAATGGGTCTCAATGTATGTTAATGTATGAATGACCTATTAACTTTATTCACCTTACTTTTCATAGCATTGTACATGTATTTTATTTCTAGTGGTAACTGACCCACTGGGGGATGTCATGGGCTTCATCAATAATTATACATCACGGTACAACCCTCATCCGGTGTTCTACCAGGGAACCTATGCTCAGGCACTTAATGATGCTAAGAATGAGCTACGGTTCCTCGTTGTATACTTACACTCCGAATCAGCCACAGAGACACAAAACTTCTGCAGGTATTGAAATAATCCTCAAAGTTTACTTCCTAATTATTGTTACAATAGATCATAATGTTGAGATTAAAATATATTAAATTTAGGTTAGGTTAAAAGTTAGTATGCTAGACTGATAAGATATTATACTGCCTAAGCGGAAATGCGGTCGGAGGTCAGAGACTTGAAACATCCTAAGTAAAAAGTCATCAACGACGACAGACGACGACGACGTCAGTCGTCTCATTCGAGGTTTGGCTCTCGCCTATTTCCTCCAATATTGGACCAATTTAAAAGATATTTCATAAACTGAATAAGAAGGATATATTCTGTGTCCCTATGTTTTTCTTTATTCATTAATAGTTGTCAAATTTGTACACTAGGCCTCTGTTGACGGAGTTTAAATTGGCATTTTTTGAGGGTTCTAGTGCTTATAAAAATAATGTATCATCAAAAAGAAAAACATAGGGAAATACAAGTAATTAATATTTATTATTCTGTAAAAAATCATTGCCTTATGGTCATTAACCAGAAAGAAAACAGGTGAGAGTGTTTCTATGGACAAACAACCACCTGCATTCCCTCTTAAGGGGGATGCGCTAAGGTAGACGCAATATTGAAATTTTGTTAAGTTTTATGAGGTTTGCAGGACAGAGTTTTTTTTCGAGATTTGATCAAAATATGATTTGTAAGCGTAACAAATGTGTATTCACAGAATTATAATCATCAATACAACTCTCTACATTTATATTTATTAAATCTTTGCATTTGATAAAAAAAAAGTTTTTAAGAAATTCAGTAATGTCTGATGCAATACCTGTTTTAATCAACAACATTATTTGACTGTTTTTCATCAAAACAAGTAACTCCACCATCATTACAATTATTAAAAATTTGGTGCTACAATAATGGAATTAGCAACATCCATAGAATTAACCCATAGCTATTTGTTTTTGTAACATTTAACATGTTTACAGGCAAACCCTGACTGATCAAGATGTGATCCAGTACATAAACACGCACGCGTTATTCTGGGGCTGTGCAGTGGACACAGCGGAGGGGTGGCGGGTTGCGCAGTCGGTGGGGGGGCGGCGCTACCCGCTGCTGTGCGTCGTGTGCGTGCGCGAGCACCGCATGACCGTGGTGGCGAGGTCTGAGGGCTCCTGCTCACCGCATCAGCTGCTCACTCGTCTGCGACGCGTCGTGTCGGATAATGAGCCGCATCTAGCTGCGGCTAGGGCCGACAGGTATTATGTTGCCTGTTATTACTTTAGGAATGAAAATATTTTCATCTATACATATGCGACTGTGGTGGCGAAGTCCGAGGGATCATGCTCCGCGCATTAAGTTGAAAGTGTTTGAAATTGGCATTATGATCTGAGATTGCGTTTTTCGTAGGTTTGTAACAAGTAATTCGACTAACGTTCGGCTACTTTTTGGCCGAAACCGAATCTTTGGTCGGGACACTACTAAAGATAATGAAAATACAGCAATAATGATGTCCTCGTAGAGTGGAGCGCGAAGTGACGGCGCGGCTGCGCGCGGCGCAGGATGAGGCGTACGCGGAGAGCCTGGCGGCCGACCAGGAGAAGGAGCGGCGCCGCGCTGCCGACCGCGCCGCGCGCGAGCTGCGCGAGCACGAGGACCTGCAGCGGCGGCAGCAGGAGGAGAGGCACAAGATGGATGTAAGTTTCACGTCCGAGCTTTAACCTTCATTTATCAAGTTTTGAAACAACAAACACAATGACATACAAGTAAAGGTTCTATTTAATTGCAAACCATAACTCATTGAGGACATTTTTATCACTTAAAAATCAACATAGATTACATAATGCTCATCATCATCAGCCTACAGCAGTCAGCTGCTGGATATAGGCTTCTCCAATAGCACGCCATTCAACTCGATTCTCGGCTACTCTCATCCACCTGCTACCAGCCACCCTGCGAAGATCGTCGCTCCACCTAGCCTGAGGGCGTCTTACCTTACGTTTGCCGATTCACGGCCTCCATTCAAGACCACGTCTACCCCAATGATCATCGGTTCTACGACTAATATGGCCGGCCCATTGCCACTTCAGCTACTTTATTCTGAGAGGTATGTCGACAGCTTTGGTTCACTGCCGGAGCACCTTATTCCGGATTCTATCCCTCAGAGAGATTCAAAGCACAGCTTGTTCCATAGCTCGCTGAACGGCCTTAAATTTATGGACCAGCTGTACCATGATTGTCCACGTTTCGGCTTCGTAAATTATAATAGACAGGACGCACTGATTGAAGACTTTAGGCTTTGCGGAATACGCGACAAAAAGACTCGACGACGAAGCTTCCCAAACGCTGCCCAGCCCAGCTGAATCCTTGTTAGCTTCCCTATCAAAGGTGTTCTTCCCAACTTAACACGTTGACTGCCAACGCGGTCACCGGTGACCGCGAACAATAGATTTTCTATTGTGTCTGTTGCTTGGCGTTCAACGTGTTAAGAGTTCGCCCCAGGTAAACAGTTCGCCTTCGCTTCTAGAGTTCCCCCAGACAGGACATAGTTGAAGAGCTCCCGAAGGGCTTTCACGACAAGACTTCCTCCCACTTTTAGGACCTCGGTCATAATCTCGTTCACACCAGGGGCCTTTACATTTTTAAGCAGTTAAAAAGCCACCTTGATTTCGTGTTGGCTGACTTCGGCAGATCTTCCGTGAAAGGGAAGGTGGCTCTGGGATCCTCATTTTCGGGATCAGGTCGAGATGCATGCGATGCGTACAATTGACTGTAGAAGTTTTGACTTCCGACAGGATCTCTAGCTTCGAAACGATACGGGACACTGGATTTGGTCAACTTTGTCAGGTGGCTCCTCTTTCTCTCAAGTGACTGGACGTACATTTTCGACCCCCTGGTTTTGCTCAATCGCTTTCTCTATAGAGCGCGTTTTTTGGAGCGTCGAGGTCGCGTAGCACCAATTTTATAACAAAGGGATAGGTGAATTTTCTCGCCGTTCCGTCATAAGCTCCAGAGTCTCTTCCGGAAGATTGGGACTTCTTACTCGTACGCCGCATTTTGCAACATCGCGTACCTGAGGATTTCCACCATTTGGCTAAAGTGACGCAACATTGTGAGAAGTGAAATCACTTGCAATCTTCTTGCTGGGTGGCAAATACATAGAAGACAGAGCAATTATGGACCAGCCTAATTAAAGAAATTGAACTATACATACAACAAAATCAGAGGTTTGCAGTGAAACTTATATTTATTGAACATACATTAAATCAATATTTTCCCCTACTTTTCCACAAAAAGGGGGCACAATCCCCCATCTAGTGTGTAACAGCTAATAGCTGCAAGTTCAGCTCTCCTATTGTACTGAAGTCTATACGTCAGCTGGTGGAGGCCCGCGCGGCCATGGCGGCGCGCCTGCCGCCCGAGCCCGCGCCCGGCTGCGACACCGTGGTGCTGCTCATACGCCTGCCGGGCGGCGAGAGGCTCACGCGCCGGTTCACGCTCACGCATACCACACAGGTTGGTTTATCTTTAGTTGCATTCCATAATGTTAATAAGATGTTACTAGGGGCACAGTAAAAAGTAATAAATAAAAATAAGAAACAATTAGTTCATCAGCGTCAGGTTATTGCAGTCTACTGCCGGACATTCTCTCAATCGCACGCCATTCAACTCGATTCTCGGCTACTCTTATCCAGCTGCTACCACCTGCCACCTTGCGAAGATTGTCCCTAAACTTATCTTGGTTATCTATGAAATAATATATATAACGTCAATTCAATTCACTGTTTCGTGCAAAGCGTTTTTTATCAATTTTGATACATATTATCAACATTTTTATTAAAACATTGTACCTTGCCCATAAACCAGTGTAAAAGAAAATGAATGCCTGTTTTCACCAACCTCTACAGTTACCACAGAATTTTACTTAATTTTGGGAGAAGCCTAATTCCACCGTCGGTCTTTATTTCAGTACTGTCTTTAATGACTTGTAATATTTATTCAGGATCTATACGACTTCGTGTTCAGTCACCCGCAGTCTCCCGAAGAGTTCGAGATCACGACTAACTTCCCGAAGCGTGTGCTAGGGCGCGGGGACAGCAGCTTGATAGATGTCGGTCTCAAGGACAGGGACGTGTTGTTCGTCAACGACATTAACGCATAAAATGCGTGAGTGGTCTCTTATGTGTAGTTTTAACATCTTGTTGGGTTTGCCACGGAGTGGTGTGAAAATGGAGGGATAGGAATATTCTTGGTTGTCATCTGATGAAAAACAGCACGTGTGTTTCGCCACGTTATCAATGTAATGCCGCCGCACACTTCTCGCATACTTTGGGCTCGAATGCACATCTGCAGTAACCAAGTCACGATTACTACTAGTTTAGTTTGGCTACTAGCTTATTATGCGACGGATTAGAAATCTCGAAACTATGTGAGGCTGTGAAAAACATTGGGATTGTACTATGTATGCGGTTTGTACGGTGTGAACACTTAATTTGCTCACTACTCCGTGGTCATAAGCGTTTCAACTTTAATAACTACCGCGTCGAGTATCGGCCGGTCAGTAGTGGAACATGTACATAATACACTGAACAAGATACACATAATAAACAGGCAACTTGTAAAGTTGTGTCATTCATTTAACTTCATGACCAATGTTAGTATCTTATTCAGAACAACCACACAATTGCTCACGCAAGTAGGCGTATATTTATTATGATACGCCACGCGTAGGGGCGGTTTAGGGCACTTAATTTCAATAATACAACAATAGATACACCAGATTATAGTAATACCAGAATTGGCATTCAATAAAATAAACATAAGAATACTCCATTTTAATTCTAGACAGTCGGCAGTCGCATTCTTTTGTCAGAGCAACTATATGCACGAAATGGCCAACCATTTTACAATTAGTGCCGTGAGTATTGGGACTTGCGGCACTAATTGAAATTTTTTCACCATTTTAATTTATTGTATATATCATGGTAAGACCCTGTGAATTTAATAAAATGTCGAAAAGTCGGTCAGTCAAAATGATTACCCACTGTGTGGAGTTATTTTTAAACGTATTTTTGGACCCGGCACCACTCACTGACCCCAACAAACCAACTCAATATTCACTTGATTCACACAAATATTTTTCCTTCTGTACAATGCTACAATGGGAACAAATGTTTGGTCCAATATTTGGGGTTAGTGTGTGGAGTTAGGATGTTGCCGATATCGAGGTTAGGACACCCTGCAAAACGGGTAATACTAATTTAGTACTTAAATGTAACAGTATGTAATAACGTCCCTTTTCACTTGTGTTGCAATATGGCGGCGTTTGTGATCGCTGGACGATTGCAAGATTTGTTTTTTTATATCCCGCAATATAGAACTATAATAATAATGATCTGTAGTTTGCGTAGATTTAACGAAATAATAATAATACATTTTAGAAGGTGAGAAGATTGGACTTGTTTCAATATTTCATTGAAATTATGCCAATGCATGTCAATTGAATGTTTTCTATATCCAACCCATGCAAGTAAGGTCATTGAGGAATAGCCTCGCTATATTAATGGCCTTCTTACTTGGGCTCACTTCTTTATACTCCAGTTAATGTGACTTGCAAAATTAGCAGTTGATGTCTCTAGACACAATATTGTTAATAGCCAGGTATATGTGTAATGATGTCATAAATCTTAAGTCGAATAAGTTGGTCGTATGGTGAAATAAAACCGCACATTGACATCTCTCATATTGTGATGCTCAAAGAATGTAAGTGTATTAGTACAATATTGGGCGATGTTATATGCCTTACAAGGAACACTCTTGACTTAAAACTTTTGGAGTCATAAGGGTGAATGTCTCCCTCTTAATGTGATATTCGAGTGTTGTATGTATGTGCTAAAATATTGTGTAGGTATCCTAAACCAAAACTGGAATTATGACATAATATTATTTGGAAGATGCGTGAATTAATTGCATATCAAATTTCATTTTTACACTCTGTTATACTTTTATTTTTTATAATTAAGTAAGGACTGTTCTTGCGCTAGTAAAGACAAAGGTTTTGTGTCCACTATGTTACCTACTTAAACACGGCGAAGATTTGTTTGAGTCGCTGAGTCTTTGTTAGAGGGTTTGGTTTCCGCACTTAGCCCACAGGTGGACCATTGTGTGTGGTATGGGTTATGGCGGCCGTCTGTGGTTATTCAAACCAGCCCATCTCCCTCCTGAAGTCGATTACATCTCCAGGTCTGTTATGAACATCTGTGTAAGATCTGGGTGCACCAATAGTTTCCGTCCTAATCTGGGTGACGCCTGTGCATTAAAAGAGCACATGCGCAACGGTTTCCTCAGCCTGACTCGCTGGTTTCTTACGATTCAAGTACCCACGGCATCATTTTGAAAACATTTAAGGTTTCGTACTGAACCGGTCGTTACATGCCGTAGTTGTAAATACCTGTGATAGCAATGTGGTAATGGAGGACACTTCAAAATTTCAGTGTGACAAGTCTCCAAGAGGCTATCCTCCTAGATTCGAACAAATTTTCCGTCATGTATTCATAACCATTTAAAATTAGTTTTGTTTTTTATCAAACTGATTCCAGATCTGGGGGTTAGTTCTCAGAATAGGAGGCGGCAAATTAATAAAGCTCCACAGCACATAGCTGCCAGTTTGCGGATAGGTTTACCTAATTTCTGTTATGACAAGCTGTTGTCAATGCCACTAACAATGCGAAAGATGAGGAACAAAACAAATTTTATTTTGGTAAAGTATGTAAATCTATAATTAGTAAGTTATGATTGATATTTTATAAGATAGCGTTAAATAGATCAAGGTACATAATGTTATTATTTTTTCTTGGAATTTTGGTTAAATGTCGCTTGCTTGTTTCCTCTTTGTTTATTGTATAGTTGTTTTTAAAAAGTAAATTATCCTATTTGAAAGCGTTCCATAACTGTAACTAAACTAGGTTTTTTGTTAACTATTTAGTACTAAAAGGTGTTTATGAATGGAATTTTTCTTGTGCAAAGATGCGGCGCATTGGGTCAAAGGTTAAATGCATTTATTTAAAAAACGAACTGTGTATTATATTGTTTTGTTGTATTATAGTCATGTTTCTTCCTAAATAAATGTTTTTATTTAAATATCTACTTTTAACGACTCCCTTTTTGTTTCCAAAGACACGTCCATGTTCATAAATGAAATCTCTATTGTTCTTTACATTATTTAATAGAAACCCATAAGTCAACAACACACCAAAAACAAACACTGTATGGAATGTAGGCACTTTTTAAACATTCACCAATTTCACTTAAATAAGTAAAAGTCTTAAATGAAAAGATACATAGATTACAAAATGATATAATACAATCAATAACATTTGTTAAATATCTAACACACACACCTAGGACTACATATAGTTTTAATTTTACACTATTATTTCAATGCAAACTTCAATGGTAGTACCCGTTTAGTATTATTATTAGTAAAAAAATACTATTCTGTTACAAATAAATAAAAACCTTGGTGTCTCTTTTACAAATGTAATGACTTGATATGTTGTAATTATAATTTTACCATGATGTCCGAAATATTGTTATGTACATTATTAAAATTTGAAAATAGTAAGTATGAGGCTATGAATAAGGTATGAGATATATTTAAAATTAAAACAGCTGACTCAGAACTACGCGAAGATGTTCAAACAAAACACACGTTGATAGTAAACAATAGCACTTTCTTAGCAGAAGCAAGGAATAAATAATAATTATTTTATTTTTGCTATTTTAGAGTCTAATGACATACTTTAATGAACTGAAAACAAATCTGTTTGATCAATGTTAAAGAAAACGTTTTCAATTGAACAATACATTTTCAAATAAAAAGGTCCAAACCATTGCTTGTTACAATGCATGTGAAAGTTTTGTTCATATTTAGGAAGATATCTTTTCAAGAATTGGAATATCATAGACAATCCTATGTATTTTCTAAATTACTCGATTTCAATGGTAGCAATGCACTGACCTGTATTAAACAAATACGCGGTCAGTGTAGCAATGTTATTAATAAAACTGGCCTTAAGCACCAAAAAGTAAGTAATTACAATAATTAAAAATAGGATGGGTAAAAAAATATATAAACTTAATATAAATATAATTTATATTTAGTAATGGATGGAATAGGTACATATATACCACCAGGATTTACTTCATACAATTATGACTATTATTTTTGTCTTTCTGTACATTGAGCTAATCTACCCAATCACAAATATTCTAATCACAAATTACTAAAATAATCTTCGACGTACCTAAAAAAGCTAATTTATCACACTTTGGTTTTAAAACTAATACACATTTAATTTGTTCCTGAAAGTTATCGTAAGTGCGAGAATTTGGCCGAAACCTGTTTTACAGTTTCTACAAAGTAGTTTTATTTGGTTATTACAGCTACAATTATTATAATATTTATAGATTTCTCACTCTTTGACTAAACTTTAATTAAAAAAAATCTTAGACGCTTTCTTGTAAGTTACAATATTCATAAACGTTTTACAATTGCTCTTATATTGGGCAGTTATATTCTTTCGAATAAAATATTTATTTCATTAATATAAAATCTATAGTGTGTCGATTGTACTTTAGTCTAGGTCCTAGGTACCTACTATTTTAAGTGCTTTATAAAATTCCATTGACGGAATTTCCAATCGTAATTGTGGATGTGGAATAATTCGTGGATTGATGCCAGATTTTGTTAGCGCCATACTGTCTGGCGGCTATGTTGCGCATGTGATGTACCGACTCTTGCGCAGTAGCGATATGGGTCTTGATAATATGAGAACTATGAGAAATATTGATGTATATAACAATGCAGGTAGGTAACGGTTTCATTTTCCGAGGCTTATGATTAAGCATCACGCGCATGCGCACATATATTTTTTTATCAATATCAATGCGGAAACCGATTTTAGCGCAGTCTGCCTTGATCCCTATCCCATAAAAGCGTGAATACAGTCGTCTTTGAAGCCGTGTTTCTTCAGCAGATCGAGGCCAGCATACGTGAACTCCGTTGGGCCGCACAAGCAGGCGAAGTGCGAGCATCTGTCGTCGCACTTCACGTTGCCCAACGTTTCAGTAAGGACTTCGTCTCTGATGCGACCTCTGTGACCCGACCAGGATGGACTGGCGTCTGATAGGACATGCGTGATCTTTAGCCTGGAAATTTATCACGTTTATGACTTCATGTAATGTACTGAATCAAAATTTCCCTTGAGGGTTTATTTATTTAATTATACAGGGTTGTAATTCGACGTATATCCGTCAGGTGCTCATAATGGTGCCCATGCAATATGTAGTTTTTTTTTTCTTTTTTATCGAAAAACCCTTAAAATTCAAATATCTCGAAAACTATAAAATTTCGGCCATACATATGGGGTGTTTAATTTGTTGCATTTTGGCCCCCCTATCAGCTCCTGACGGATATACGTCCAATTACAAGTAATCCTGTATAATATACTTTATTGTACCTACACCAGAAAATACATAGCAAAAAAATAAATTGAACGCTACATAACAAACAATGGGTGGCCTTATCGCTTTGTGCGATCTCTTCCAGGCAACCTTGGAATGGACAGTGATTGCGTGGACATAAAATGGTTTTTATGATCTTTGATTTGTTGGATTTGTCAGCTAATTAAGTCGGAGTATTGAGATTCGACCCATAGTCGATTTTATCAAAGTAGCCAAGAGGGCGAGTTGATAAATTTATTATCAAACCATTACAAAAAAAAAAACAATGGCACTCCGGGAGTGCCGTCAGAAGTGAAAACAAAACACAAACAGAATACTTTGCCATCTCACTGACATATCGGTTATACATACATTAAAACCGAGTATATCCCGAGGACAGCCGAACACATCCGAATGTAGCGCGGTGTCGGTAACAGTGTCGTGAGTTCAATGGTTTTTCCCATCTCAAAAAATGTCCAACGCGCCTAAAGAAGTTTTCACTTCAATTATTCGTATCTGAGAAGGTACCTAATTGAAGAAATAAAAATGAAAAATACTAAGTACCTGTCATCCTCTTTCGTAATTTCTTCGAAGTTTTCACGAAATAGAATGTCTTCTTCGGTTTTATTAAAGAACAATAAGTGGGTCCGTTCACTGAAACGTAAATTTTCGCAAAATTAAATAAGGTAAATACATAAATATTACAATAAATTAAATTCTAAACTCCTTAAAAAGTCAACAAACTCTTTTAATATGCCCACTCAGTATCCTATTGTAATTACGACAAGTATCTAGTTAGAAGAAAGGAAATGTTCTTAGAAATTCAGAGAATAATGTGACTTGAGGTAGTTTCCACGATCGAATGTCGAGACTACTTAATTTCGGAGCAGCGACTCTGCGAGAATGATTGATGTTGCGACCTTGCTTAAAGCCGACTTCCGATATATTTCGTGCTGCAGGGGTTCACCGTGCACACGTAATATTATTTATCTAAGTACCTATAACAGGTATTATTATTCACCTCACTAGTAATATGTACGTAAATAAAGGATAAGGATAATTACTTTGCTATAATATTGTACCTATACAATCAAGTAATTTATAACTGAACAGAGTGCTGTTGGGGAATTTGTTGCGCTACTTCTCCCCAGCGAAAGCACTAGGAAGTGGTGAAGGGCGGGCGTTTTGAGGGACTGTCTTTTGTAATTTTGTCGTTCGACAAGTGCTGATTCTCAGCCTAGTTTGAATAAATAACTTTTGATTTTGGACGTCGGATTGTAAGTTGTACACATTGTTATTATACCATGAGGAAAAATTGGGTATCATCAAATAAATTATTAATACACATAACATAACATCGCGTCTGTTTTGCCCCGAAAGGGGTAGGTAGAAATTTACCATTAAACATAGTTCACATAGTAGGTACCTACTCTTACATTTCGGCAGTTATCTAAACTTAATGTTATAAAGAAAAAGATTAGATTTTTTGTATCATTGTTACGCTTTCACGCTAAAACGGCTAAACGGATTTAGATGAGATTTGGTTCATGGGTAGACCACGACCTGAATTAGGACATGGGATTTTTATACAGATATTCTTACGGGATCGAGACTTATGCGGGTGAAACCGCGGGGCTTTGCTAGTTATTAATATAGTAGGTAAGTAAAAAAAAACTTACCATCTTGGATTAGATCTCGATATCATAAACTTGATCAGGCCGAGCATAGGCGTAACCCCAGTACCGGCCGCTATCAAATACAACGTCTTCACTGTCTTCAACTGAAACGAACAATAGACAATAAATCATAGAGTACCTACGTCTTCCCCACGTCTTTCTATCTCTATAAATATGATTTATGATAATAAACAAAGAAACTATGGCCAAGGAATACTTGAAGACACCAACCGTACCGCCGTACCGTACCACCTACCGTATTTTTACGGGCTTAGGTCGCCATTTATTTTATTTATGATTGTTCCACAAGCCTGGCCAATGATAAGGAGTTTCGTTTGAAAGATTAAGAGGTCGGCCCTTACTATTTCGAACTATTGTGTGGAATCTACTGCCTAAAGTAACAGTAGTAGATAATACTAGCACATTTGCTTTATATTTTTAAGGGGCCGACGTAGCTTGCGTAGTTCATACAATCGTAATACTAAATAATTTGTAAATCAAACATATTCTTAGGGTAGTGTGTAAGTATTTATTCCGATTGCATTACAGAATATCTAGGTTCTCAAATACCTATATATTTGGGAGCCTAGATATGATGCTTCGCCGGCGCACCTTAAAACAATGTATGGCTTCAAGCAGTCTGCGAAAACGTGGTACAAGAGGATCGACCAAATTCTAACTAAAAAGTTACATTTTAAGAAATTTACATCTGAGCCTTGCGTTTATGTTAAGAGCGTTTACGACGTACGGCATTTCAAACAAACATTCAAGCCCTTGTTTTTCGAAATGAATTAACCGATTTTAATTGTACGAATAAGCAGGATACAATGGTCTAAAAAGTTAGTTAAGAACATTTTCGAAATGTCTTATTTAAAAAAAGATAACTGGCAATCATTGTTTCTATGGAAAATTTTAAATCGGTGTAATTTGGCTGTAACACTATTTTTCGAAAAAGTTCTTAACTAACTTTTTAGACCTTTTTATCCTGCTTATGCGTATGAAGTTTCGGTTCAATCATTTCGAAAAACAAGGGCTTGAAAGTTTGTATGAAATGCCATAAGTCGTAAACGCTCTTGCACTTATCAAAGGGAAATTATTAATATTGACATTATATTATTATGTTTATGACATAATATTACTATTTTCTTCATGTTCTAAACAGGAAAAATATGATATAAACAAAAACTGAGTCAGAGTTTGCAACAATAAAAGGTAGGTTTAATCAGCATCAGATTTCCACAACTAGGTATTCAAGCGTGGCTATATTCATTCATAATATAAGAAATAGTCAAAGTTAATAAAATAACAGCACCTCTAAAGCTTCTTTCCAATCGAGATTAAGTAAACAAAACTTCTACAATTTTTTCCGACAACAACATGGATCTAGTGAAGCAATAAAAAGTCGCAACCACATAACAACAACGTACAACTTTTAAAAAAGAAAATGAAATAACTGCCCTAGAAGTTAGAAAGGTTAAATACGTAAAAGTAAAACATAATTAAAACTTTACCTTCTGCAATTGAAAGTTGCCATAAGGACCGGAGAGAGTGATTAAATCTCCGACTTTGAGTGCCGTGAGGTGCGGTGAGAGGGCGCCACTATCGTAGCGCTTCACTGCCAACCGCAGAGCTGAGAAGATTTCAGTTCCGTCTGCTGGGCCCCAACCTTCGCCCACGGGGGTGTAGGATCGGATGCACTCTGAGCCTAGATGAAACAAGCAATTTTCCATTAAGTAAGTTGGTGGTAGTACCTAAGCAGCCGATCTGGTGGTGGTGGCCGTGGTGGGTTGACTATCTGTAATACTAGTGCAGGCGCTTCAAATTGCCACTCCAAAGACAAAACTGAAGTGCTTCATGTTTCTGTCATATCGCCGGCAAACCGGAGCATAGCAACAAAACAAAATAGGTCTGATGGTAGGTCTTCTTCTTATTCTCGTGTCGATGGTACTCTTCCTGACCGTTGTTTATTTTTAAATATAATTTGAGCCCAGTAGGTGGCCACATTGATTGCGGCATCAGTGGCATTTTTAGGTCATTGCATTAGGTCAGTGGTATTTTTTAGGTTTAATGGTAGGTAGTTAGGTACTTAGTAGATACTTTCCCGAACGAGCTCCTTCACAAAGAGCTCTAGGCACTCACTGAACCTAGAGGTAGAATACCAAACCAGGATCGATTTCAGGAACCCTTTTGAAATCAAATCCTGAGTACCTACATATGTAGGTAATACGTTTTTGATTGGAAACGGGGAAGATCCATAATTCGTTATTAAATTTAGGGGTGTGGTGGAAAAATTCCACCCTGATACCTTTATGTTTACACCCTTATATGACTCGACCATTAATAATTATTTTCACATTATGAAGGTTAATGTAAACAAGGCAGCCGGAACAGGGAGTGCCAGCTTATCGTGTTGCCTGAGAACGCAAGGCAAGACTAGTGATGACATGTTGCCACGTCTAAAATCATTTACCCAAATACCTAAATGTCGTTTTCTGAAGGGCTAACTAAGTTTAACGTTACTAAATCACCTGACAAATCCAGCAGATTTTGCTAAAATTGTATCGTAATTTCTTGATCAAAACAACAATAAACCAATTAATGAGAAGATTAAATTAAAGTTTTCTAATTAACATTAAATAAATAATTTGGTTACTGCTACGCTTACACTGTTTTTCGATTTTGTAAGATAAGATTTCCAATACAAATAGGTAATACTAATGGTAGGTAAAGGTACTTAATTAGAAAAGGCTTTACCTCATCGTCCACTAATAAGGTTCCGCCAAGATCGCACTAATGAAGGTATAAGCATCTACCCCGCCTCATTAATTACGGTTTTAATAGGGATAGGTACGTTACGTTTTCATTTCAATCTTGTCTTAGGTATTTCTATATGGTTCCGTATTAAACCTTAATTAGGAATTTTAGTAATAAAAATCCTGTTTGTTCGTCGATTTCCGTGTTTGCAATTCGATTAGGTAGGTACGGAACTATGATAATGTCTGTCTTATACGATGAAACTTAGCTTAAAACGAAAAGTTAATATAATCGATGAGATTGTAACAAAATAAGGAAAATGTAACGAAAATATGACATTGTTTACGTTATTATAAACTCATGTTTCCACGTTATCATCTAAACAAAATTGTTTTCCTGCCACAGTATCGTCAGCAACACACACTAACTTGATACGTTGTATCTAAGTAGTCAACCACTCAGTACTCGTTAAAAATATGAAGACAACATGTGCCCACGCTGTGCGGGATGAAAGGAACATATTTGAATAACATGAATACTATGAATACATAAAAGATCTTGGCTTGACACGCGAGACAGGTGTCTGCCTATCACACAAAATACAATAGGGAACATATTTCAATAAAGATTTACGAGAATTTTTCCATTTTCCAAGAAATTAAGTCATCAACATATTACGGAAATTCATCTGATGGAATTTCAAATTCTGCAATATTTCGTTTAGCTACGTTCATAATTCGGTGTCGTAACGATGTGATACGCTTTGGTTGACAGATGAGCTCTCAAGTCTCAACGATATTAGGCATAAGCACATAAACTCATTTCGTTACATCCATCCAGCATCGATCTTTTTTTCTCTAGAGACCAGTTACTTGGGTCACGGATAAATATTTAACAACAACTTAGTTAGCGAGTAAATCTTATCTATTACTTCGAGAATAACTAAGTATTTTTATCAAAGACATCCGCCGGGTTAATGGAAAGTTCTTGCACATCCTTTAAAATTTTCGGAAAACATTTTTACTCGGAACGAAAAAAAGTTGTTGGATGTTCTGGAAAAGACGAGTGGTGGTAACTAAACTACTTATTGGCAGATTCCTGGAAAATTTATTTTCATAAGGACTTTTCAATGAGCTTTAAGTAGACAGATCGATATCGACGGTAAAAAATTCGTTGGTTCTGACCTTCAATTCTTCTATGAACTCGTACGTGGTGTCCCAGCGGCACGACAACAGGCCCCGCTCGCGGACACACGGACAGCAAGGAAGAGTCATGAGACACTCTGCCCACCTCCATGACGCGACACTCCACGGACCGCGGTGAAGACACGCGGCTCGCCGTCCCCACGCCCACATCCCCGCAGCCCTTCCAAACACTCGGATCCACTTTAAGTGCGGTGATCTACAAAAATAGAGACAATTAACCACACACCCTTTATGTTATTTTTAGGAAGGCGCCTACACGATTGCAGAACATTATATGAAAATAGTTACTGAATCGTGTGGGCGTTCTCTTGAAATAGCTATTTCGAGTAAGTAAAATATAGTTTCATTGCAATTTGGTTTTCCAGCTAACCTCTATTTTTCCACTTTCAGCGAACACACGTAGTTGTAA